>CM076572.1:1282196695-1282537568 GCA_034641835.2 Pinus albicaulis
CATGTCCATGATACAATCCGTGGTGGCCTGTTCCATGCAGTCTGGGTTTAACTCTGTTGGTGTGAGTTGTTCTGCAATGTCCGAGGTGTCCAGTAGAGGTGGAAAGTAAGGACGAAGGCGATCCACATTGAAGACTCGGTGCAGACCAAGGAATGGTGGAATACTAAGCTCGAAGGCATTGTTACCTACAGCCTTGGTGATGGTGTACGGCCCGTATCGGAGCGGGCGAAGCTTGCGGTGAGGTCCAGTGAGGCGCTCCTTCTGCAAATGTAGCCATACTTTGTCGCCCACCTGGAAGTGGTGTGGCACCCGGTGTTGATCATGGCGCTGCTTGTACTTCGCATTGGCTCTATCCAATATATCATGAACCTGTTGGTGGATGTGTTGAATGCGCTCGATGAAGCTACTTGCTTTGTCAACTTCAGACTGGACGTGCGCTGAATCGGCCTGAGTAGATGCAAATGGCATGGCTACGTCAATGGGACAGTGGCTGGAATCCCAAGCCCACCTGAAAGGGGCTATGGCCAATTGAACTGTGGAGATCACGGTTATAACTATGCTGTACATAAGGGAGGCTCTCATCCCATGTGCGTGGATGCTTTGAATTGTACATGCGCAGAATGTGTACAGTCATTCTGTTGACGACCTCTGTCTGGCAATCTGTTTGGGGATGGAAAGCTGTGGACTTGGTGAGATTTGTGTCCATCATTGACCAGAGGCTGGACCAAAATGTGTTGAGGAACCGTCTATCTCGATCTGATATGATAGACTGTGGGATCCCAAAGTGCACCCATACTCGTTCAAAGAAGAGTTTAGCAGTAGCTTCTGCTGTGATATTCTTCTTACAGGCCGCCATAATGGCCATCATCGAGAATCTATCAACGACCACGAAAACACAATCATTTCCATTCTTAGTAGAGGGCAGGCCCGACATGTAATCCATGGAGATGGATTCCCACGGTCGACTAGGGGTAGGTAGTGGAGTATATAGGACTTGCTTCTTGATGGTCGGTTTGGCAATGGCACAAGCAGTGCAGGATCTGATGTGCTTCTCGACATCCTTTCGAAGGTTCGGCCAATAGAAATACTTCTGTAGTATTGCTACTATTTTCTCGACCTCGAAATGCCCAGCGACTCGACTGTAGTGTGCTTCCCATATCATCTTGGCACGCTCGCTTGAAGGAACACAAAGGTGTCCCAGGTGACATAAAAGTGCATCTGGAGGTGAAAAATTGGAACTTGCGTACCCCCCAAGAGTGCCTTGTAAGTGTGGCCGAATTCTGGGTCACTCTCATAGAGAAGCGGCCAATCAGAAGTCTCGTGCCCACAAGAGTTGAGCACGGTGGTGAGCGCCACGATCGGTGGTCGGCTGAGGCAGTCTGTAACATTATTGGTGCTACCCTTCTTGTACTTGATGTTCAAATGAAACTGTTGCAGATATGTGGACCACTTCTGATGGCGATCATTCTGCAACTTCCCTTGTGTCTGTATGAACTGCAGGGGCCGGTGGTCCGTGTGGATGATTGTTTCCTTCCCCAAAATGTAATGCTTCCATTGTCGACAGGCTTGCACAATGGAATACATTTCTTTGTCATAGGTGGGATACTTGCGAACTGTCTCAGACAATGTCTCACTGTGATATGCCACTGGATGTCCCTGTTGAGTAAGAATTGCCCCAATAGCATAGTCAGAGGCATCTGTCTCGATCTCAAATGGCTGCTGCAAGTCTGGTAAGGTGAGCACTGGGGCATAACAGAGGCGATTTTTCAATTCTTTGAACGCCTTCTGTTGAGGTTCCGACCAAAAGAATTTTGCTCTCGCTCCTCCTTTGGTGACTTGACTCAAGGGCCAAGTGATATGAGAGAATCCCAACACGAATCTACAGTAGAAATTAGCAAGACCCAGAAAGCTGCGAAGCTCTGTTATAGTAGTCGGGGCTGGCCAATCCCGAATGACTTGGATCTTGGCTGGATCCACATGCACCACCCTTTCATCAATAATGTATCCCAGATATTGAACCTGGGTCATGCCAAACGTGCACTTCTCCAAATTGGCACACAACTTGTGTTGCCGCAGTGTTTGGAGGACTTGTCGGATGTGATGAAGGTGCTATTCCCAAGTCTTGCTGAAGATCAGAATGTCATCCAAGTACACCACTACGAATGAGTTGGTGAATGGCCGCAAGATGTCGTCCATCATCCTCATGAAGGTTGCGGGAGCATTCGTCAACCCGAAAGGCATGACCAGCCATTCAAAAAAGGCCTTCCTTAGCTTTGAAGGCAGTCTTCCACACATCAGAGGGTTCAATTGGTACCTGGTGATACCCAGACTTCAGGTCGATCTTACTGAAATATTTTGCACCTTGGAGTTGGTCTAGAAGGTCATCAATCCGTGGGATTGGGTACCTATTCCGGACAGTGATCTTGTTCAGCGCCCGATAGTCAATACAGAGTCTCCACGTCCCATCCTTCTTCTGTACCAACACGATCGGGCTCCCACAGGGCGATGAACTTGGTCTGATGTGACCTTTCTACAACAGCTCCTGAATCTGCCTCTTGATTTCATCATTTTCCAGAACAGAGCGTCGATAGATCGGTCCATTGGGTAGTGGCGCACCTGGGGTCAGATCAATCGGGTGCTTGACCTGGCAGTGCAGAGGAACCCCTGTGGGTAAGGTGAAGATGTCCCCGTATTCCTCCACGACCTTATCCATTTCTTGTTGTCGTGCAGAGGGGCCCTTTCTGGAAGTCGTGGCCACAGTCTTCTTCTTGCCCTGGGGGCGGATCATCAGGAAAACGAATTTCCTGGTTTGGGAAATGAGCTTACTGCATTGTTTTAAAGTAACCAAAGAGATAGTCATAGGAGGTGGTACCTCTGGTATCCTGTACAACTTATTTCCCAAAGTAATAATAACAGCACGAGGTCGAGACTCATACACAGCATGACGCTTCCACAAGTATGGTTGTCCTAATAATACTTCAGAAACATCAATAGGAGCAACGTCACATAATACCTCATCCGTGAAGGGCTTGATGCTATAGGGAAGGCGGCACTGCTGGCTGACGCGGAGATCTTGTCCTTGGTGAAGCCACTCGATGGTGTATGGATGTGGGTTAGCTATGGTCGGCAAGCCCAACCGCTTCACGGCGTCTGCTGAAATGAGGTTGATTTGGCTCCCATTGTCGACAATGAACTGTACAGGGGAGCCCTTTACCCACATCTGGGAGTGGAAGAGACGTTCCTCCTCCTCTCGATCTTCCGGTTCCTCCTTCTGGACCTTTGTAGTGGCAAGAGTGGCATTGGGCTCCGCATCAATAATCTATTTCCCTTTTTCATTCCCCTTTTCAGGTTCTAATTCGGAGTCGGAGCATGCATCTGACTCAGAAGCCCTCATCTCGGCCACTAGCGACTGCTTGGCCTGACACTCACTTGTGTTGTGAGTGGAGCTCTTATGGAACTCACACCACTTTCCCGTGTCCTTCTTTAGCTTTGCGGTGCTGTTCTTTTCTTGTGGCTTTGACGTGTTGTCTTTAGCCATTGTGCCTTGGCTCTGTCCTTTGTTCTGTGGTTTGGAAGCACCTTTCCCTTGCTTTTGATTCGCAGATCCAAAGTCTCGCTTCTTCTGCTTGAATTTCTGCTCAATCTTGGCAGCATACCGGTATGCCGTATCAAGCGAGGAGATGTCGAGGAACTCCATTTCCTCCTGAATGTATCTGTGCAGACAGCTGCGATACTTTAGCACCAAATGTTTCTCTGAATCTTTGATACCCAACTTTGTGCGCAGGGTATGGAACAGATTCGTGAGCTCGTGCACATCTTGATCCCTTTGTTGTCGCAGCGTGGTCCATTGTATGTACTTGTCCTCATAGCTCCCCACAGGATAGTACTGTTCCTTGACGGCGTCTCGGAAAGAATTCCAAGTTGGTACGGCCGAGAACAGAGAGGGTTCTGTCTGGTCCTTGTTCTCACTGTAGGTTTCCCACCAGTCCTTAACATGGGGGGTAGCTTTGAGGAGTGCAAAAATAATCTTCTCCCGGTCTGAAAAGTCATGAACAGAGAAATATCCTTCTAATAGATTCAACCATCTATCTACGGCATCTGCGTCTATTTGACCCTCAAATATGGGGATGTCAAAATTTACTTGTACCTTAAAGGGAGTCGCAACTCCAGAGTGGCTACTGGATGCAGATGCGCCGCCGGTGGGCAGCCGTTGAAGGATCTGAGCAAAGCTATCCATCATCGCGTTCCTTTGTTTTTCGAGGGCCTCCTCGAGCAATATTTTGATAGGATCTCCTGCTCCCTCATCTTTCTTTTCGTCTCCCATGGGCGTCCGTCGAGGTTTGCGAGGCTGATCTTGCAAAGGTTCCACCAGATCAAGCCCTAGCTCCTTATACCCCGACCTCGTTGGGGACATGCAAAGAAGGATCAAGAAAAAGCAGACCCCTCTGATACCACTGATCCGGATTTACGCAGGAATGCAACAGAATAAACACATAACCATGAATACAGAGATGCAGCGGAAATAACACTTCATTTCATTAATATCAAAGAACTGCAATTTGCTTACAGAGAGAATGGCAATAAAACTAGCTAGGGCACTGGTAGCTATCTCTGAGAGGAGATGTGGTGGCTACAGGCCTCTGAATTGTGTTACAATGAGGCTTGAGGGCCTATTTATTATTGAGAAACAATGGAGAACCCTAAAAATCCCAAAAACCTAACCCTAGGAGATGAAGCGCCAAAACTATGGGCCCCGTTTGGGTAAATTGGTGTTTCAACTTCCCAGGGACGTAACTTTGACATACTATCTCCGTTTGACGCACATGATACATCATTAGAAAGCTCTATCCGAGGAATACAACTGCCGGGACAAATTCAATTATCAAATTCGTTGGTGCTTTTGATACCCAAAAAACATCGTTTAGGGCCTCAAAACGGCTCCGGAAGTTTAGGACCCGAAAAACTGCTAAAAATAGTAAGTTATGCCGAAACTAAAAAACTAAAAGAGACAATGGTGGGGGGCCAAGTTCTATAGGTGGGTGGCCACCAATATCCACCTGGATCATTCCTCCCCCCTTAGGAAGCAATGGTCCCCATTGCGTTAAGTTCCTCCATGAGATGAGGAAATTTCTGCTGAACTTGGTCCCTGGTGAACCAATTTCCTTGGTGCAGGAGTTGGCCAGCTTTGACAACCCGATATAGTTGGATCTTCTGCTGGCGAGTGTTCTTGATTTGCATGTCCATGATGCAATCTGTGGTGGCCTGTTCCATGCAGTCTGGATTTAACTCAGTTGGTGTGATTTGTTCTACAATGTCCGAGGTGTCCAGTAGAGGTGGGAAGTAAGGATGAAGGCGATCCACATTGAAGACTAGGTGCAGACCAAGGAATGGTGGAATACTAAGCTCGAAAGAATTGTTCCCTACAGCCTTGGTGATGGTGTACGGCCCGTATCGGAGTGGGCAAAGCTTGCGGTGCGGTCCAGTGAGGCGCTCCTTCTGCAAATGGCTCCGGAAGTTTAGGGCCAAAAAACATCGTTTAGGGCCTCAAAACGGCTCCGGAAGTTTAGGACCCGAAAAACTGCTAAAAATAGTAAGTTATGCCGAAACTAAAAAACTGAAAGAGACAATGGTGGGGGGCCAAGTTCTATAGGTGGGTGGCCACCAATATCCACCTGGATCATTCCTCCCCCCTTAGGAAGCAATGGTCCCCATTGCGTTAAGTTCCTCCATGAGATGAGGAAATTTCTGCTGAACTTGGTCCCTGGTGAACCACTTTCCTTGGTGCAGGAGTTGGCCAGCTTTGACAACCCGATACAGTTGGATCCTCTGTTGGCGAGTGTTCTTAATTTGCATGTCCATGATAAAATCTGTGGTGGCCTGTTCCATGCAGTCTGGGTTTAACTCTGTTGGTGTGAGTTGTTCTGCAATGTCCGAAGTGTCCAGTAGAGGTGGGAAGTAAGGATGAAGGCGATCCACATTGAAGACTGGGTGCAGACCAAGGAATGGTGGAATACTAAGCTCGAAATCATTGTTCCCTACACCCTTGGTGATGGTGTACGGCCCGTATCGGAGCGGGCGAAGCTTGCGGTGAGGTCCAGTGAGGCGCTCCTTCTGCAAATGCAGCCATACTTTGTCGCCCACCTGGAAGTTGTGTGGTACCCGGTGTTGATCATGGCGCTGCTTGTACTTCGCATTGGCTCTGTCCAATATATCATGAACCTATTGGCGGATGTGTTGAATGCGCTCGATGAAGCTACTTGCTTTGTCAACTTCAGACTGGACGTGCGCTGAATCGGCCTAAGCAGCTGCAAATGGCATGGCTACGTCAATGGGACATAGTGGCTGGAATCCCAAGCCCACCTGAAAGGGGCTATGGCCAATTGAACTGTGGAGAGCCTGGTTATAACTATGTTGTACATAAGGGAGGCTCTCATCCCATGTACGTGGATGCTTTGAATTGTACATGCGCAGAATGTGTACAATCATTCTGTTGACGACCTCTGTCTGGCCATCTGTTTGGGGATGGAAAGGTGTGGACTTGGTGAGCTTTGTGTCCATCATTGATAGAGGCTGGACCAAAATGTGCTGAGGAACCAGCTATCTCGATCTGATATGATAGACTATGGGATCCCAAAGTGCACCCATACTCGTTCAGAGAAGAGTTTAGCAGTAGCTTCTGCTGTGATATTCTTCTTACAGGCCGCCATAATGGCCATCTTCGAGAATCTATCAACGACCACGAAAACACAGTCATTGCCATTCTTAGTAGAGGGCAAGCCCGACATGTAATCCATGGAGATGGATTCCCATAGTCGACTAGGGGTAGGTAGTGGAGTATATAGGCCTTGCTTCTTGATGGTCGGTTTGGCAATGGCACAAGAAGTGCAGGATCTGATGTGCTTCTCGACATCCTTTCGAAGGTTCGGCCAATAGAAATACTTCTGCAGGATTGCTACTATTTTCTCGACCCCGAAATGCCCAGCAACTCGACTGTAGTGTGCTTCCCATATCATCTTGGCACGCTCGCTTGAAGGAACACAAAGGTGTCCCATGTGACATAAAAGTGCATCTTGGAGGTGAAAATTTGGAACTTGCGTACCCCCCAAGAGTGCCTTGTAAGTTTGGCCGAATTCTGGGTCACTCTCATAGAGAAGCGGCCAATCAGAAGTCTCGTGCCCACAAGAGTTGATCACAGTGGTGAGCGCCACGATCGGTGGTCGGCTGAGGCAGTCTGCAACATGATTGGTGCTACCCTTCTTGTACTTAATGTTCAAATGAAACTGTTGCAGATATGTGGACCACTTCTGATGGCGATCATTCTGCAACTTCCCTTGTGTCTGTATGAACTGCAGGGGCCGGTGGTCTGTGTGGATGATTGTTTCCTTCCCCCAAAATGGGCGTTTCCATTGCTCTATTGCAGTTTGCACCGTGATATGCCACCGGATGTCCTCGTTGAGCAAGAACCTAACAGCATAGTCGCAGGCATCCTGCCTCGATCTCAAATGGATGCTGCAAGTCTGGTAAGGTGAGCACTGGGGCAGAATAGAGGCGATTTTTAAATTCTTTGAATGCCTTCTGTTGAGGTTCCAACCAAAAGAATTTTGCTCTCGCTCCTCCTTTGGTGACTTTACTCAAGGGCCAAGTGATATGAGAGAATCCCAACACGAATCTACGGTAGAAATTAGCAAGACCCAGAAAGCTGCGAAGCTCTGTTATAGTAGTCGGGGCTGGCCAATCCCGAATGACTTGGATCTTGGCTGGATCCACATGCACCCACCTTTCATCAATAATGTATCCCAGATATTGAACCTGGGTCATGCCAAACGTGCACTTCTCCAAATTGGCACACAACTTGTGTTGCCGCAGTGTTTGGAGGACTTGTCGGATGTGATGAAGGTGCTCTTCCCAAGTCTCGCTGAAGATCAGAATGTCATCCAAGTACACCACTACGAATGAGTTGGTGAATGGCCGCAAGATGTCGTCCATCATCCTCATGAAGGTTGCGGGAGCATTCGTCAACCCGAAAGGCATGACCAGCCATTCAAAAAGGCCTTCCTTAGCTTTGGAGGCAGTCTTCCACACATCAGAGGGTTCAATTGGTACCTGGTGATACCCAGACTTCAGGTCGATCTTACTGAAATATTTTGCACCTTGGAGTTGGTCCAGAAGGTCATCGATCCGTGGGATTGGGTACCTATTCCGGACAGTGATCTTGTTCAGCGCCCGATAGTCAATACAGAGTCTCCACGTCCCATCCTTCTTCTGTACCAACACGATCGGGCTCCCACAGGGCGATGAACTTGGTCTGATGTGACCTTTCTGCAACAGCTCCTGAATCTGCCTCTTGATTTCATCATCTTCCAGAACAGAGCGTCGATAGATCGGTCCATTGGGTAGTGGCGCACCTGGGGTCAGATCAATCGGGTGCTTGACCTGGCAGTGCAGAGGAACCCCTGTGGGTGAGGTGAAGATGTCCCCGTACTCCTCCACGACCTTATCCATTTGTTGTTGTCGTGCAGAGGGGCCCTGTCTGGAGGTCGTGGCCACAGTCTTCTTCTTGCCCCGGGGGCGGATCATCAGGAAAACGAATTTCCTGGTTTGGGAAATGAGCTTACTACATTGTTTTGCAGTAACCAAAGAGATAGTCGTAGGAGGTGGTACCTCTGGTATCCCGTACAACTTATTTCCCAAAGTAATAATAACAGCACGAGGTCGAGACTCATACACAGCATGACGCTTCCACAAGTATGGTTGTCCTAATAATACATCAGAAACATCAATAGGAGCAACGCCACATAATACCTCATCCGTGAAGGGCTTGATGCTATAGGGAAGGCGACACTGCCGGCTGACGCGGAGATCTCGTCCTTGGTGAAGCCACCCGATGGTGTATGGACGTGGGTGAGCTGTGGTCGGCAAGCCCAACCGCTTCACGGCGTCTGCTGAAATGAGGTTCTTTTGGCTCCCATTGTCGACAATGAACTGTACCGGGGAGCCCTTTACCCACATCTGGGAGTGGAAGAGACGTTCCTCCTCCTCTGGATCTTCCGGTTCCTCCTTTTGGATCTTTGTAGTGGCAACAATGGTGTTGGGCTCCGCATCAATAATCTGTTTCCCTTTTTCATTCGCCTTTTCAGGTTCTGATTCGGAGTCAGAGCATGCATCTGACTCAGAAGCCCTCATCTCGGCCACTAGCGATTGCTTGGCCCGACACTCACTTGTGTTGTGAGTGGAGCTCTTATGGAACTCACACCACTTTCCCGTGTCCTTCTTTGGCTTTGAGGTGTTTTTCTTTTCTTGTGGCTTTGACGGGTTGTCTTTAGCCGCCATGCCTTGGCTCTGCCCTTTGTTCTGCGGTTTGGAAGCACCTTTCCCTTGCTTTTGATTCGTAGATCCAAAGTCTCGCTTCTTCTGTTTGAATTTCTGCTCAATCTTGGCAACATACCGGTATGCAGTACCAAGCAAAGAGATGTCGAGGAACTCTATTTCCTCCTGAATGTATCTGTGCAGACAGCTGCGATACTTTAGCACCAAATTTTTCTCTGAATCTTTGATACCCAACTTTTTGCGCAGGGTATGGAACAGATTCGTCAGCTCATGCACATCTTGATCCCTTTGTTGTCGCAGCGTGGTCCATTGTATGTACTTGTCCTCATAGCTCCCCACGGGATAGTACTGTTCCTTGACGGCGTCTCAGAAATAATTCCAAGTTGGTATGGCCGAGAAACCAAAACTAAGGCCCAATAGCCACCATGCCTTGGCTCGGTCCTTTGTTCTGCGGTTTGGAAGCACCTTTCCCTTGCTTTTGATTCGCAGATCCAAAGTCTCGCTTCTTCTGCTTGAATTTCTGCTCAATCTTGGCAGCATACCGGTATGCCGTACCAAGCGAGGAGATGTTGAGGAACTCCATTTCCTCCTGAATGTATCTATGTAGACAGCTGCAATACTTTAGCACCATATTTTTCTCTGAATCTTTGATACCCAAATTTGTGTGTAAGGTATGGAATAGATTCGTCAGCTCATGCACATCTCGATCCCTTTGTTGTGGCAGCGTGGTCCATTGTATGTACTTTTCCTCATAGATCCCCACAGGATAGTATTGTTCCTTGAAAGCATCTCGGAAAGAATTCGAAGTTGGTATGGCCGAGAACAGAGAGGGTTTTGTCTGGTCCTTTTTCTCACAGTAGGTTTCCCACCAGTCCTTAACATGGGGGGCAGCTTTGAGGAGTGAAAAAATAATCTTCTCTCTGTCGAAAAAGTCATGAACCAAGAAATATCCTTCTAATAGATTCAACCATCTATCTACGGCATCTGCATCTATTTGACTCTCAAATATGGGAATGTCAAAATTTACTTGTACCTTAAAAGGAGTCGCACCTCCAGAGTGGCTGCTGGATGCGGATGCGCCACCGGTGGGCAGCCGTTGAAGGATCTGGGCAAAGTTATCCATCATCGCGTTCCTTTGTTTTTCGAGGGCCTCCTTGAGCAATATTTTGATAGGATCTCCTGCTCCCTCATATTTCTTTTCATCCCCCATGGGCATCCGTCGAGGTTTGTGAGGCTGATCTTGCAAAGGTTCCACCAGATCAGCCCTAGCTCCTTATACTCCCGACCTCGTTGGGGACATGCAAAGAACGATCGAGAAAAAGGCATCGTCTCGATACCACCGATCCGGATTTATGTGAACGCAACAATAAACATATAACCATAAATACAAAGATGCAGCGGAAATAACACTTCATTCCATTAATATCAAAGAACTGAAATTTGCTTACAGACAGAATGGAAATAAAACTAGCTAGGGCGCTGGTAGCTATCTCTGAGAAGAGATGTGGCGGCTACAGGCCTCTGAACTGAGTTACAATGAAGCTCGAGGGCCTATTTATCATTTAGAAACAATGGGAAATCATAAACAGCCAAAACCCTAACCCTAGGAGATGAAGCGCCAAAACTATGGGCCCCGTTTGGGTAAATTGGTGTTTCAACTTCCCAGGGGCGTAACTTTGGCATACGATCTCCATTTGACGTGTACCATACCTCGTTAGAAAGATCTATCCGAGGACTACAAATTTGGAACGAGCAACATCGGTCCATGGACCCATGTTGCTCTCCGTTTTCCCAAAAAACGTCGTTTAGGGCCTCAAAACGGCTCCGAAAGTTTAGGACCCGAAAAACTGCTAAAAATAGTAAATTGTGCCGAAACTGAAAAACTGAAATAGACAATGGTGGAGCCCCAAGTGGAATAGGCAGGTGACCACCAATATCCACCTGGATCACAAGGGTATAACTTCATATAGCAATTTTTCAGGGATGACGGTCATGAAAATGAAGGTTTACGAGTATTGCAAAAGGATGAGCTTTTAATCGATGGATGACTTCTCTTGAACATATCGGCGAGACTGTGATGATTTGGCAGCATTGACCCAAAAACGAAATGGAGGTATGATGAACCATAGGTGTGAATGAACCGTCAAGATGATTACCCAACCCAAACAGTCACGGACAAGGAGTGAAAGAAGTGTCATGTTCAAGAGTGACTTTCTACCAAAAATAAACTTTGCTTATTTTTCCCAAATTTTCCCCAGTCATTTGTCGACCAGTACCTCTTTATTTTTTAACAAGCTGGAGGAGGATAACATTTTCTTGATCTATAATTCAACCCTTCGGGCAAATAAAGTATCACTATTTAATAATTTAACGAGTCTAGCAATGAATGAAACTCGATTCTTGCCATGATCGACAAGCCCGTCATTGTTTTATGTTTTAACGAGCTTAACGACAGTGATAGCCCGGTCCTTTTTCATATTTAGAGAGTCTGGAAAAGAGGACGAAAGAGAACTCCAAAAGTACTTTTTCGTAAATTTGTCTCTCAGATCTGAAAAAGTGTAAAGTAATATCTGAAATAACCTCTTTGGTCATGTTTAACCAAGGTATTCCTTTTTCGTAAATAATTTATCTCAGTCCGGAAAGGGGTTAAACTTATACTGAGTAAATATCAATTCATTTACTTTTATGAGCTCAAAAAGACAAGTGCTCGACAATATTTTCACATTATCGGAGTCTGAAAAGAGCTGAAAGAAGACTCCAGGGGTTATTTTTTCGCTATTATAGAAGCTCGAAAAAGAGATAAAAGTGCGCTTCAAATCCTTTTTCATTTTTAACAAAGCTTGAAAAATAAGAAGAAAAAGTATGCTTTGTGGTCAAGTCTTTCTTTGAATAAATCTACACGACTAATCTGTTGATCATTTTTATTTCTTATTCAGAACAACATCAAATGAAATAAAAATACCTATTTCATGATAAAAACATAATAAAACCATAGTCATAGCAATAAATTTAACTTGCAAACAATTAAATGACTATATAAAGTAGTTTCACTATTCATTTTTACCATTCCATAGTTACCATTTGCATTTTGGAGCTCTGAACCTGATTTTTCCCCCGAACTTCAGTAGTTGATTGTGGTCATTTCTGTGGATGTATTTCGTTGCCGTTTGATCCAGGTTAGTAGCATGAACCTCCTCTTCCCTTCAGTAATCATTTCATTTCCATTCCTTGAAAATTTTTAGGGTTTTAAGGCCCCTAAGGTAAATTCTTCCCAAAATGAGGGCAACGCACCCCTGAATGTCGAAACCTGCATTAGTACAGTGAAGGGTACCTTCATGTGCAATGCACTGTCTCAACCAAGGGAGTGCATTGGGCACAGTTCAAGTTTTTGGCTTTCATTTTGTGCTCAAAATTCGCCTATTTTTTGCAATGAATGGCATCTATTAGATCTTATGATTATATTTCATGTTTCCATTGGATTATAATGATGATTACATGGAGGGAAAGAGAACATGAAGAATAAGATATGATTGCCTTGAATGATCCGGGTACTGTAAGAGCCCTAAGAGATTTTGGACTACTTAAGTACTTCAAATTGTCCAAAATGAGGCAACAAATATAACTCTTGGAGTTCTTAGTTCGAGCATGGGATCCGGCGATAGAGGCATTTCCCATAAAAAATCAAGTCTTACCCATAACAGTTGAGGGTGTGTATTTTCTCACAGGTTTGTCGAGGGGAGGTTTGCCCATTTCTCTCACATGGTCTACCATTGGAGGAGAGACAGTGAGGGATTATGTTATGAAATATTTCTATCCAGGGGCAGAACCTAGCAAAGATGGAAAAATAAACATCTGGGATGTCAGGGATTTTCCTTTGAGAACCATCGTTTTCACGATCGCTAAACTTGTTGGCACTGTTACACTACATGTAGTTAACAGATTGTATATGCAATATGTGCTAGAGTGCTTAGAGCCAACAATCTTCAACTAGTCTAAAGTTTTTCTATCTCAGATAAAGGAACAATTGAATAAATCAAAGGGAGGGAGGAAGAAAAATTTCAATTATGGTTCAATCCTCATCTCCTTCGCTTTGGAATGGATTCCACTGATGCAGCCACAAAATGTAACATTGGATATATCTAGTCCTAGAGATCCTCGAATGCAGAGATGGGTAGAACTCATGGGTCGGCATGCAAGCCAATCAACCATTTTTTTCTCTACTGCATTCTTTGCCTGGTTTCGACGACATATTGTCGCCATCGATGAGTATGCATATGCAAGCGTCGACTTCCAAGGAGATCCAGATCTAGTATTACCAAAAGGCGCTTAGTGGGGTGCAATAGGTAAGAATGATTTGACCATGTTTTTTATTTTTCTAAGGTTTATACAATGTTTTTGTGTTTTGATTTATTTCCAAGACTAAACTAAATGTTCGATGTAATGCAGATATCATTCATGTTCAACTAGTAGAGGAACCAGTACGCGAAGTTGATGAGCCAGCAGAGAGGGCTGTCGGGAGAGCAGTCCTTCAATACCTTGATATGGCTGGGACTCTGGCTGAGCTTCAGCAGCACATAGAGGGTTTGACCTTTGGGATTCTGGATTGTCGGATCGAAGAGCTTCCCATGTGATTGCAGCAACACACAATTGGGGTTCCTAACCGTTCGATGTGGTTGCTCCGTAGGATTGCTAGATCTATAGCATGTTATCATGAGCACCACTAGTTTTGCATACATTTTGAGGTCAATGTGTCTTGGGCACAAATTTTGTAAAAACCTATAACTATCTATCCATATGTTTTCAGAGTTTTTCCTATGTTTAATGCGCAATCCTATTAAATGATGTGAATATTTTCTTTACCTATGTCGCAAATGTCTGTCTAAAACTTGATTAGATAATGAATCAGTTAAAGTGTTCAAATTTCTGGAAATGTGTTGATATTTAAAAAAATCAAAATGTCTTTCTAAAAGTCTAGCTCTTAGGAACAATCTAAGAAGTGTTGGATTTATAACAGTATAAACACTAGTAAGTTGTAATACCACAAGTTGTGAGTCTAACCTTATGATTATGTAGTTAATACCAAATGAAATGGCATCAGAGAGAAGTTCAATCAACGCACTATACTCGGAAATATTGTTCGTCGATATACCAATACAAAGCCCTTGAAAACTCACTAAATCGTCGTTCGGAGTGAAAATGTCCCATGTTGCAGAGGATAGATTCTGCGTACTACGACTAGCACCATCAACATATCCAAAAAATGGTTCTGAATATTCACACATCTGCCATAAAATGTAAAGCAGGTTACTAACGTCAAGAAAACTCTAAAAACAAATTAACATAGTGAATGAAAATCAACAGCATATAAACAATATAATACAAAAAATTACTACGCTCATGATTAAGCATAGTAACATTTCAAATACAACACATTTCTAGGCTGTGCAAATGGAATCCCATCGTAATCAACTAACTCGTAGGCACCCCTAGCAAGAACTATTTTGACAATATAGGGGCCATGCCATAATGGTTCGAATTTCCCTGTACCTATTACATCAGCTTCTTAGTCATAAAGAAGGACCAAGTCGTCCTCTGAGTAGATGTGAGGCTAGATATTTTTGTCATATTGTGCCTTTATACGTCTCTTATGCGCTTCGTTGGCCAATTGTGCTTCACGACGTGTTTCATCAAGATGGATGAGGTTAAGGAGACACGCTTCTTCTTCTGAGGTGTCAAGTAACAAGTCAATCGCAAGTTTTAACGATGATATTTCGTATTGGATTGGTAAGATAGCTTCCAGTCCATACCCCAATTGAAAAGGATTAAATTCCATTGTGTTTCTCACCGAGGTTCGATACATCCACAAGGCGGATTACAGGATCAAGTGCCAGTTCCTTTTACGGACTCCTATCATTCGTTGAAGCATTCGTTTAAGAATTTTTTTAATATCCTCAACTTTTCCTTCGGTTGTGGATAGTAAGGAGTAGAATTATCATGTGACAATCCTAACTTGGTAGTCAATTCAGACATCATATGGTTGCGAAAATGCTTCCCATGATTCTTAACTATAGCTTGTGGGACCCCAAACCGTGCAATAACGTGGTTGATGAAAAACAATGCAGTTGTTTGTCCTATGTTATTAAATGTAGGCATCGCTTTGGCCCATTTGGTAAAATAGTCGACTGTGACAATTATATATCCATGCCCCCAGACAAAGGAGGGTTACAGGTCATGAATTCAATACCCCATTTCATAAATGGTCCATCAGAGACAACAGGATGCATTGGCACTAGTGGTTTGCGGATTTTACGATAAAAAATCTGGCATGCATGACAACTTCTAACTGCGAGGATTCATTCTCGAAAAATAGTAGGCCAAAAGTAACCGGTGTGGAGTATCTTCTGTGCGGTAGCATATCTAGATAATTTTCCACCACAAGCCCCAACATGACAATAATTTAACAATTTTTCGGCCTCCTCGTGAGTGAGGCACCTCCTTAAAATGGTATCGACACCACGATGATAAAGTGTATCGTCGATGATAAGATAATCTTTGGCTTGGTATCGAATATGTCGTTGTTTAGAGTGAGAGGTATTAGGTCGAAAATTTTGGGTTTGGAAATAATTGATGAAATCTCCATACCAAGGATCAGATGATCCAATCAAAAACAAAGACTCGTCTGGAATAAATGGTTCCGACGTAGTAGGATTACTATCAGAGGGAAGGTCACAGAGAAGCTCAGCCAAAACTAAGGACTTATTTGACTTGGATTTGATGAATTCCAAATCAAATTCCTGTAAAATGACAATCCATTTTGAATATTTCCCCCCTAGAAATTGACATGATAAGATATAAGTCACGGGGTTGCAATCCGAAACTATTGTTGTTTTTCGGAGCAGGATATGATGGCGAAATCTTTGGACAGCTTGAACAGCTGCCAAGGCAAGATTTTCCACGTACGAGTACTTAACTTCTGTATCATTGAAATTATGACTCAAATAATAGATCAGATGTTCAATTCCATCTTCTACTTGGACCAAAACCATAGTGATGGTCGTTTCAGTTGCGGTGATATATAGGAAATAATCATTTTGATAATTTGGAGGATACATTAATGGCGCTCGGAAAAGAGTGCCCTTGATAGCATCAAAAGAAGCTTGCGCAACTTGATCCCAATGGAAGGGAACCCCATTTTTTAATAATCGAGTAAATCCTTTAGCCATTTCAGCGTAGTTTGGAATGAACCTTCTCAGGAAGTTAGTCTTTCCTTGAAGTTTATGTATTTGAAGTAAGTTTGACGGTGCAGGCAAATCAAGAATGGCCTGAACCTTCAGTGGGTCTATTCGAGTTCCTTCTTTTGAGACTACAAATCTGAGTAATCGACCAGAACCAACACAAAACACACATTTATGTGGATTGAGGCATATCTTGTAGTGTCAGCAGCGTAAGAAAATGGCTCTCAAATGCATCAGGTGATCATTCTGATTTCGTGAATGCGCTGGTAAATAGTCTAGATATGGTTGAACAATGTGCTTGATGTCGTTGAAAGCATAATCCATTGGTCTCTGAAAAGTTTCCCCAAACGTTTTTTAAACCAAACAGAATTTTCCTATATGAAAATGTGCCCCAGGGACAAATGAATGTTGTCTTATGTTGGTCATCTGGGCGGATATTGATTTGATTGCAGCTGGAAAATCCATCAATGAACGAGAATATTTTGCATCCAGCACAATAATCAATAATCTGGTCGATAAAGGGAGTACAATAGTTTTCTTTTGGACAAGCATGATTAACATCTCGATAATCTACGCACACTCCAATGGTTCCTTGTTTTTTCATAACGGAAACGATATTGAAAACCCACTCAGTTAGCGGAACAGGGTAAATAAAACCAGCACGCAAAAGTTTTGCAAATTCAACTTTGACGGCAGCGGCTTTCTTCGGATGAACAAGACGAAGTTATTCACGCACCAATTCGACATCAGGATACATATTAATAGTGTGTTCAACTATACTAGAATCTATGTCTGGCATTTCCTCATAAGACCAAGCGAATACATCATGAAATTCACGAAAAAGAGAGGGACATGAATCAAGTTCTAATGGAGAACAAGATACATCGACATGAATATTTTCTACAACGCCAGGTTTGGTCGAAATATCGATAGAAATTGTTTCTTTGATATTTGATAAGTTTCACTCAGAGTCAATTGCATTAATTGGAAAAGAATTCAAAAAGAAAGTTTTGATGGATGGGTGATATAGTTCACTGAGATTGTTTTCTTCATAATCTGGAAGATGGGAACGATGATGATAATCTTCCCATGGTTCTCCCTCTAACATCATGGCTTCAAAAATATTTTCATCTGTCAAAAATTTTAAGGAAAATGGATCAGATGGAGTACCAAATCTAAGGAACGATCAACCAAAACATTCAACAACGCTGATTTTGGATTTTTCGCCCAAGCCAAATAGATTGATTTCTATGCCAGCTCAATAGGGTTGGACAGTAAAACATCATCAAACGTAGAAATTTCAAAATCACCCGTACTCTTCCTTAAGCCAGATAGAGTGGAAGAGATCATGTAGCAGGTCTGTATACTTGCAATTTATGCCGACGTCACAGGTGGCGGTAATGCAAAGGTTCCCATAAGAGTGGAATCCTTTAAGAGTCCTACACCAATGTTATGGATTTCTAGTTGGGGTAAGTGAACAAACGGAATGCTTCTAGTTACCTGCAAAGCGTAGGAAAAAAAGGATAATTGATTAATGACTATGATTGTACCTTTATGTGGAAAGGCAATCATTCTAAAGTATGTAGAAACAATGGCAGTCATTACATATACCCATGGTCTTCCAAGTAAAATATTATAGTCAAGGGGTCCGTCAAAAACCTTGACATCAATATTCATTGTTTTTCCCCCTAATTCAACATACAGGTTATTGATAATACCACAAGGTTTATATGTTCTTCCATCAAAATCCTTCAACGTCGTTGATGATTGTGATAATCGCAACGAGCCAAGTGACTTCCAACAGTTTAGAGACATAATGCACGTAGATGCTCCCTCATCAATAATAGTGCGATGAAAAAGGTGATTGATAGCATTTACTTGTATGGAGAATTCCAATTCTACTGGTAGCTGCGGTACATAGCCCATATGATTAAAGACGACAAGATTAGAGTCAGTCGGATCAATTCCACCAATGGCCGACAATAAAGCCTACTTCTGGGAGGGAAAATTTTGTAATACCTCAAGAGCAGACATAGTTGAAGGGGATTGAGCCAAATCTTCAACTATATTATAATTTTGTGCAACTCTTGCTTGAGGATTATATGTCGATTTATGAATTACTCCCTTTGGTGGCTTAATTGTCAATTCAGGAATAACAGTAGGTGATACTGATTCAGTAGATGGATTCATTGTCGAGGTAGTAGGTTGATTAGTGGTCAGACTACCATAGTATTTATTCCGCGTCGACACCAAAATATCTTGCGAAGGTTTTTTGGTGGATAAAATTAACACTTGGGAACTAGGAGTTGGACCCATAGCAACCAAATTTGTGCTTGGATTTGGAAATGGGTCTGTCAACACAGTTGATGCATGGGAAGTCTTGATGATTTTTGAGACTTCAGCACAGTGAGGACAATCCCTAACAAAGTGTTCCTCATTACATATTATGCATGGATAACGAGGTTTTTGTGGTCCTAACGATTGATTAGATGATCTTTCTTGCGGGTTAGAAGTTTGCTTTTTCTTTGATTTCCCCTTTTTCTTACGTCCTGGTTGCTTGTCACTTTTGCCTTTGTCAAATGACATGGCATTAATTTCAAAAGTAGGAGCAGGATCAGATGCAGTAGCGTGGTGTGTGTTTGCAGTGCCTATCAAGCTGTCTCCGGCATGAGAGTCCTTTATTTGAGGAGGAAAATTGAAATTAGATCGCAGCGCATTAGGAATTTTTTCATAGAGCATGCCAGACTGAGTGTAAATCAAGTCTAAATATTGGGCACGAGCGATAAATTTCTCTTCTGTGATGATGCCACCTTTAGCCACATCCTCAATTATATATGGTAACATGGACTTAATGAACCATTCAGCAAGGAGCTGATCCGGAACAAATGTCTTAACCATTCGTCGATGGCAATGCCACTCATGAATATGAGCAAAAATGTGAGTAGCATTAGTCTGTTTGAAATTGGTCAAGAGTTCCATTCCAGTTTCATATCTGATCGGTAACTGGGAATGGGTCAAAAATACAGTAGCTAAGGTAGTGAAATTGTCAAAAGAAGCTCTAGTAACTCAATGTACCATTTAGCAGCCGGACCTGTAAGTGTACGCTGGAAAAGACGTAGTTGAACAGAATCATCATTTGGGGAATTGGATGATCACCATAAATGATAATTCATGACATGAGTCGACGGATCTTCTCCAGGTTTTTCAATGAATTTAGGAATATCGGATGGTAATTTATGAGGTATCACCGGCCACCAATGAACATAATTTATAGGATCATTGGTTAACCAGTTTAAATGTGGTAATTCCAAGGTTGCACCAAAAGGCAACTGTCGATTAAGGTGAGGTTGAGCATAGCCAGGATAACATGGAATTGCTTGGGAAACAGGTCTTTGAGGACCAACATATAGAATATTTTTTTGGTAACCCAGATAGGGGTTGTTTTACATGGAAAACGCTTGAGAATTATGTTGACCAAAACCTGAATATGTTACTTTTTGAAATGAAGTTTGAAGCATTTGCACCTGTGGCTGCCAAGGAATCTTTCCACCAATATTATAACCCAAATTAGCATAAGTTGGATTCGGTTGATATGTATAACCAGGTCGCGTCCGTGACATCCCATAAAATGGTACACTAGATTGTGAATAAATAATTCCTGATAGAGGTTGTTGTAAATTAACCAAAGGATTTTGAGTCTGTGGACCCAACATTTGATGATATTGAGTTGAAGAACTCGCTTGATAAGGTTTATGTACAATATTTTGATTCTGTAACAAGGGTATAGATGTATTAACAAGTGGTAATGAAGTGGGTGTAACAGGTTGAACCAGTTGATACAAGTGTACAACCATTTCTGGTTGGATAGGCAGAGTGGGTTTCCATTGAAAAACATTCATGTCAACATTAGTTTGACCAAAAAGTGACTGGGTATTATCATATTGGGTGACCAAAGGTTGCCCCCCACATAAGGAGGATAATAAGACGGAAAATCATTTTCCCCAAATGTTGGGAGTCCAATTGATATGGTACTTAAAGGAATTGACCCAAAAGGACCAACTTGATATTGCCCTGATGATGTATGTAATGAATCAATTCATTCAGTACTGACGATAGGACTACCAGTTAAAACACCAGATGATGACATTGGCAAACACATGAATGTGAAGATGCGCCAGAGAAAGTGTCAGACAATGATTTGTAACCTGTTGGGACCGAAGGGCCACCGTGCAAATATGACTCTGGTGAGGTTGTGAACATCGACAGAGTAGCGAGGGTAGGAGTTGACGAAATTGGAACAGCAAACCCAACCAAAGATGTTGGTTCAAACATGGTTTTTTGACCAAATGTATACCCTTGAAAATCGACGAGAGATTGAATGGGAACAGGATCAACAAAAGTAGATGGAAATGATTGAGGAAAAGACTGGTACAAGTAAAGGTCCCCCCCAAAATGGGTTGGATTTAAAGGTGTATCGTCTTGTGGGATTTATTCAATTGCAATTAAACTAGGAGGAATAACTTCACCGTTAGGCCCAAAATATATTTTAGACGATTGACTGTGTGATATAGGAGTTTCAGTGGCTACAGAACTGTTAGGAAACCAGCTCCAAAAAGAGAAGAAAAGAGATATCAACGCCTTAGAAATAAGCCACTTCGAGGGGGAAACCTCCAATACATTACATGAATGAACAATTCTTGGATGATACAATTTATAAAACCTCCAATACATTACATGAATGAACAATTCTTGGATGATACAATTTATAAAACCTCCTTTCTATATATAGGAGTCCATGAAACCATAATGTAATCCTAGTGGGCCACAATGTAATCCTAGCCGACCTAACAATAATAATTTAAGGGCACAATAATAAAAAAATGGGGGTTACAAGGGTACAATAATAACAATAAGGGGTTTACACTTACAATAATAAGGGACTATACTAATGATATAGCGACCTAACATACCCCTCTCCTTCAAAAAAAGTGTTGTCCTCAACGCTTGAGTAGCTCCGGGTTCTTCTATATAAAATACTCATCCTCCCATGTAGAATATTCAGTGGGTAAGTTCTTCCACTTGATGAGATACTCTAAAATTGATCGATTCCGTAGTTGTCGAGTTCTTGTTTCCATGACCGCTTCAGGTTCCAATATGATTTTTCCTTCCTCATCAAGTTCTGGCAATATTGTTTGAACTGAAAGATTTTCACCTATAACCTTCTTTAAGCATGAAACATGGAAAACTGGCTGTACTCGCGAAGAAGCAGGAAGCTCCAATTTGTATGCCATAGTACCAATCATTTGCAACACCTTGTAAGGACCATAGTACTTTGGCGATAATTTATTATCCTTCTTTGCTTGCTTGAGGGACATTTGTTTGTATGGTTGTAGCCGTAAAAATACCCAATCTCTTACATCAAAACTTCTCTCGCTACGATGTTGATCTGCCTGTTGTTTCATTCGATTTTGTGCCAAATTCAGGTTATCCTTTAAGAGTTGGAGAACTTCTTGTTGATGCTCGATGTGATCTTCCACTGCTTGAACTTTCGAATTTTCTCTTAAAGATGATGTGATGGATGGTGGATGATATCCATAAAGTGCCATAAATGGGGTCATTTTTGCTGCAGTATGGAAGGAAGTGTTATACCACCATTCAGCGAGAGGTAACCACTTGACCCATTGTGTTTGTTTATCAAATACAAAACAACGAAGATATCCTTCAAACATTTATTTACTATCTCAGTTTGACCATCAGATTGAGGATGATAAGATGAGCTATGAGCTAATTGAGTACCCAAACAAGAAAATAACTCCGTCCAAAAATTTCCAGTAAAAATGGGATCTCTGTCGCTCACAATAACCATTGGGCTTCCGTGTAGCTTTTGAATTCTGTCCATAAATGTAGTAGCAATTGTACTTGCTTTAAATGGATGAGATAATGCACAAAAGTGTGCATACTTGGTAAGTCTATCAACTACCACCATGATGACACTCTTTCCTTCGGACTTAGGTAAACCCGTGATAAAATCCATTGAAATCTCCTCCCAACGTTGACTTGGAATGGATAAAGGTTGTAGAAGTCCCGGGGTCTTAATTGTTTCCACTTTATTCTGCTGGCAAACCAAACATTCCGCCACAAACTTTTGAATATCAGATTTAAGGCCATCCTAAAAAAATTCTTTCTTCACCCTGTGGTAAGTTTTTAAAAATCCTGAGTGTCCTCCTAAAGGAGAAGTGTGCAATTCCAGAAGAATATTTTGTTTTAGTTTGGAATTATTACAAATATATAAGCGATCTTTGTACCATAAGGAATCATTTTTCCAACTAAATGTATCAGATGTACTAGGATCTTGCTGCAACTTTTGAATGAGTGTCCATACATCTTTGTCCTTCTTCCATTCATCTCTTGCTTCGGTTATCTAATCCGGTTGGATAATAGAAATGGCACAAAGCAATGCTTCCACCTCTTCATTCTTTCTTGAGAGTGCATCTGCAACAACATTAAGCTTTCCTTTTTTGTAGATTATTTCAAAGTCATAACCCAACATCTTAGTGACCCATTTTTGCTGCTCTTCTGAAGATAGTCTTTGTTCCAAAAAGTGTTTCAGACTATCATGATCAGTTTTTACCTTGAAGTGTCTTCCCATTAGGTAAGTTCTGCATTTCTTTAGTGCATGCAGTATTGCTAACATTTCCTTCTCATAAATAGGTTTCTGTAAATACTTTCCTTTGATTGGACGACTTTCAAAAGCAATGGGTCTTCCTTCCTGCATTAAAACTGCACCAATTCCATTTCCTGAGGCATCACATTCCACAATAAAAGTTTTTGTGAAGTCTGGCGTAGCTAAGACCGGTGCTAGGCACATTGGCTCTTTAAGATGTTCAAAGGCCTTAGTTGCTTCAGGAGTCCATGAAAATGCATCTTTCTTCAATAATGTTGTTAGAGGTGCTGCTATTCTCCCATAATTCTTAACAAACTTGTGATAATACCCTGTTAACCCGAGAAATCCTCGCAACTGCTTTATGGTTGTGGGGACTTTCCATTCCTTAATGGCTTTAATTTTGTTAGGGTCTACTTTAACACCCTCATGAGATACAATATAACCCAGATATTCCACCTCTTGTACTAAAAAGAAACATTTGGATGATTTTGCATATAATTGTTTCTCCTGCAATAGTTTGAGCACCCTGTCAACATGTTCAACATGATCCTTCCAGGACCTGCTATAGATTAGTATATCATCAAAAAATACTAGCACAAATTTTCTAAGGAAGGGTTTGAAAATGGAATTCATCAACCCTTGAAATGTAGAAGGTGCATTGGTAAGGCCAAAAGGCATGACCAAAAATTCATAATGACCTCATGAGTTCGAAATGCTGTTTTTGGAATATCTTCAGTCTTCATTCTAATTTGATGATATCCTGAACGAAGATCCAACTTGGTAAAATAAATTGCTCCATGTAATTCACCCAATAATTCATCAATCACAGGAATGGGAAATTTGTCTTTAATGGTGAGCTTATTGAGCTCCCTATAATCCAGACACATTCGCCATGATCCATCCTTCTTGTGTACCAAAACTACAGGAGCAGAGAAATAACTTTGACTAGATTGAATTATACCCGCCTCTAACATTTCTGCAATCATATGTTCAATTTCGCTCTTTTGGAAGTAAGGATATCTATAAGGCCTGATGTTTGGAGGAACACTTCCTGGAATCAAATGAATAGCATGATCATGATCACGAATAGGTGGGAGTCCTTTGGGAGTTTCAAATACCTTGGAATGATTATCCAAGACTTGTTGGAGATCTGCAGAAATAGATGATTTTGATGTCGGAACTTCTAGTGAGCATAATTGTGCAATTACGCCTCGTTGTTCTTTCTTTAGAAGCTTTGTCATGCCATTAGAGCTTATTATCCTTTCTGGCTTCCCTTCAATACCCCGTAATTCGACTTCCTTTCCTTCTGAAAAGAATTTCAAGAAAAGTTCTTGAAAATTAAAAGCTACCGTCCCCAAAGATTGTAACCATTGTACTCCTAGTACAACATCAGCACCTCCCATAAGAATGGAAAGCATTGGACTAGTCAACACATATTCCCCCATGGTTAGCTTGATGTTATGGCATTTTCCAGAGCAATTTATAGTTCCTCCATTTGCAACCATCAATTGACATTCTGGTGCTGGGTATAGGAAACAATTTAATTCCTTGGCTACCTTACAATGAATAAAATTATGGGTGCTACCTGAATCAATCAACACTATTACCTTTTTCTTCTTGATCTGTCCTTCTATCTTGAGAGTTTGAGGAGTGGTAATTCCTGCCAGTGCATTACATGATATGGTCGGATTCGTTTCTTCCTCTTCTAGGGCCAGTTCCTGGTGTATATCCTCTTCTTGTTCATTTTCTTCTTCTTCTTCACAATCTATGTAAAATAATTTATTTTCAGCACACTTATGACCTTTAGTGTATTTGCTATCACAACTGTAGCAAAGCCCTTTTGCTCTTTTTTCTTCCAATTCTTGTGGTGTCAATATTGTAGGTTGTGGAAATCTAGGCGTAGCAACACTTCCTTCTTTATAGAAATGAGTGGTAGGCTTCCTTGTCGCCATAATTTTACATTCAACTTTTCTTGCCAACCTGAATGCCTTCTCCAATGAATCAGGTTCCAAAACACGAACTTCATGTTGGATGTTATCCTTTAGAGTGCTTATGAAGAGATCAATCATGTGTTCCTCTGGAATATCAGTTACCCTTATATTCAATTTTTGGAAGTCCTCAATGTGCTGCCCCACTAAACCCTTTTTCTTGAGATTTATCAATTGGCTAAAGAAGGTGTTGCTCTTTGTATCCTCATAATGTGCTATCATTTCCTCCGTAAAAATTGACCAAGTGAAAAAAAATTTACGGGAGCAAAGCCATCGATACCATACAAATGTGTTTTTTTCTAAATGCAAAGTTGCAATGCGTACCTTTTGTGTGTTTTTCACATTATGGAGATCAAAATATTGCTCCATCTGTAGTATCCATGTTACAGGATCCTTTCCATCAAACTTCCTCATATCCATTTTTGGAATATGGTGGTTCTTCCCGCCAACATTAGAGTTTATGAAATCACGATTAAAATTTATTTTGTTCTCATCATGAGGTTATTCTACTATCTTTTCACCATTAGGAAACCTTTCTTGTATCAACTTTGTCAAACCTTCCATGTCTTCTTTTAGAACATTCTTCATGTTTTCCATTTTCTCATCGATCTTTGCTTCCATGTCATCCATCTTAGATTCCATGCCAGCCTCCATGCCATCAATCTTAGATTCCATGCCATCTATCTTAGATTCCACGCCTTTCTTCAAAACTTCCATGTCATTTTTTGTTGCTCTTTGCGAGAGCGAAATTTGTTGCACTTGCTTTTGTAATTTTGATATGTCATGTTGCCATTCTTCGTCTTCATGAGTCATAGTAGAGCTTTCTAAAGGCTTAATGGGTGTTGAATTATTTTTAGGGGCCATTTTAGAATCCAATATTGATATCTATTCTACAATATGCCCTTGGAATCAATTCAATTTTATTCTTCAAACAAGACTTATGCAATTCGGAAAAAAAAAATACACACCTTTTACTTGCTTTTGAGGAGCAAGATATTGAAATTTTATTATCTCTGTGATTGCGGCTCTTCAATATCTGAAATTTAGCACTGAAGTAGCCCTCTGAATTCTCTTTTGAATGCCACATGTCTGACTTGATTTGGATTCTCCAAGACAAAGTTACGTCCAATCTCCCACAATGACCTAATTATGGACTGGTTCAGTATAGCGAACTTGTATGACTTGCCACGTGTCACTGTCTCGTCCTTCGCCTATAAAATTGATAGCCAAGAAACTGCAGTCTGTGTACTTGCAACCAATTTTTACGACACTCCAATCTGATGCTCAGAGAGAGAGTTATTGAAATTTTCCCACGATCACCTTTTTTAGATGAAATTCAGGAGCCTGAAAAAGGACTACCTTCCACAGATCATATCTCCAAAAATATTGCGAACAAAGCTCTGAAATTTTTTGATGATTTTCCTTAGGATTTCAGCTTCGCATAAAAATTTCAGATTCTTAACCTCAGTAGAAAAAAATTTATAGCGCAAATTCCACGATGACCTGTTTAGGAGCCTGAAAAAAGACCTAACTTCCACAGATCATATCTCCGAAAATATTGCGAACCAAGCTCTAAAATTTTTAGACAATCTTCCTCAGGATTTCGGCTTCGCACCCTAAAAATTTCAGCTTCTGAAACTTTTTAGAAAAAACGTTATAGTGAAAATTCCACGATGACCTATTTGGAGCAGCGAAACCCTAGAATCCAAAGCTTTGATACCAAATGTTGGGAAACCAGCTCCAAAAAGAGAAGAAAAGAGATATCAACGCCTTAGAAATAAGCCACTTCGAGGGGGAAACATCCAATACATTACATGAATGAACAATTCTTGGATGATACAATTTACAAAACCTCCTTTCTATATATAGGAGTCCATGGGGCCATAATGTAATCCTAGTGGGCCACAATGTAATCCTAGCCGACCTAACAATAATAATTTAAGGGCACAATAATAACAAAATGGGGGTTACAAGGGTACAATAATAATAATAAGGGTTTTACACTAACTATAATACGGGACTATACTAATGATATAGGGACCTAACAAGAACTTTCTGGGATGACCAAGGTAGGAACAACTTCTAGTTGTTTGACTTCAGGATTCAGATGTTATGGCAAAGAAGAGACAGGATCTGGATCAATTTGTGATTGAACAACGCCGGGTCCAAGAGGTATGGTCTCACCGATTTAATGGATCGTGACCACAGGTAGCTGTGAAGCCTCCATTTCGACAACAGTAGACAAATCGAGATGTGTGGAAACAATTTGAGCTAACTCTGGTTTAAAAAATGATGTTTCGCCAGAGGTACAAATTGTACTTGATTCGGTAGATCGTGATCGCCTTCGCCTACCAGAAGTGACTTCCGGTGGTAAAGGTGGTTTTAAAGCTAATCTACGCGAACGACGGGGGATATGATTTTATTCTTCCACGATTACTGATTTATTTTAACCAAAAACAAAGAAACAAAAAGAGGTTAATGCTAGGCAAAAGGATTTACCAAGAAACTGTGAACTACAGAATACCTCCTGGTGAACCAAGAAGTACGCACAAGTAATCTCCCCGAATGTTGTGTTTGGTGTATCACAATTTGAAAGCGGCAGACTCTGTTCACTATGGATGGATAGCACCTAAAATTTTTCCTCCCAAATATACCCGAAGGTGCGTGGAGGAACAAGTCCGTATTAGCGTTGTCTGATGCGAAACTGCACAGTGAGAGCACCCCTTTATACTTATCGTACTGTAACACCGCCCGATATACCCGAAAGTACATGGACGAGCTATGATATACTTATGTACGTGGAGTGAGGTATCACACTAGGAATGTATCGCAGATAAGTTAACGACAATTGTTATTTTTTACGACGTTGGAACACGTCTCTAGCCTAGACCTTCTAAATGTTATCGTTATGGTTCCAAAGCGTTGTTAAGTAAATTGAGATTAATTTTATGTTGATCTTGCTTAACAATTTGCCTTTCAAAGGTTCACCGCGATGATGTGTGTGAAATTCATAAAATTCAAGCTAAGAATGATAAACAAACTTTCACTTTCAGCTTTTTCAATGAATAACCTAGCTACTAAGGGAAGAGAGCAAATAATTTGGGAGCAAACAAATCAATGAACAAAATAAATTAATGAATCTCAAACTAAATGCAGATTTCCTAATGTTCCTTTTGCAAAACACAAACTAATCTACATGCAAATGTAAGTTTTTCTTTTTAGTTTCCTTAATGTTATGAATGCAGAAAAGAAACTAGGTGCACTAAATCAACAATTCAAATGATTTTTAATTTCGAGAAACGAAGAATACAAACAACAATTTCTCTTTTGAAGGAAAAACGAGGATTTCAACAACAATTTCTCGTATCAAGGAAATGAAGATTTTACGACAATTTCCTATTTCGAAAGAAAATGATTCTTAATGTGACCATAAAAAATACTTTGAAATCAACTTGTCAATTATAAACAAAAACTTTTTTAAAAAAACATTGAACAAATTTTTAGTCAAAGGAGAAGAAGTATTGTTACACAGTAATTTGTCACCGTCCCTGCAATCCCCATCTTGCCCATTGGTGGGTTGTTTCTGTGACCAATAAGCAGTTTCATGCCTTGCAAATACCATCATTTCATCCCTTGCCATGAGGACAACATTCCTTATGTTGATCATTTCCTTAGCAAACCCCTAAAAACACCTGTTTTTGCCTTGGCGCTGGTAGCCCGTTATGTCCTCGCGCCAATGAGGAAAATTAACATTGATCCTGCACCAGTTGGCGCTATGTCCCAGTTAAGCACCCGTGCCAATCTGCTTATGGAAAGTTTTTTAAAAAAAGAGGTGAAGTTTCAATTACAACAACTTCGTGGATGAGTCATGAGGAGTGGTTTCGACTGAATAACCACGGCCTTCCTCCTTTGGCCTCTTGTTTCCACCTTATGGGGAACCTCCCAAGGGATAATGCCTCCCATCCACTATTGTAGGGATCCCAACCTCATCCTCTCCTCTATAAATATAGCCATCTTCCATTGATGAAGAGGCTGAATGGTTGAGCAAAGTAGTCTTGGTAGCCTGAATAGAGCTGAATCATTATAAGGAGATTATCATCAGACAGCCGAAGAGAGAGAGACTTGTCCTATTCCCGGCGAGCTTTACCGAGACATACTCCTCTATCAACCCGCCGAAGGAAGATCCAGCGTCAGAGCTCAGGTTGTATCTTTCTTTGTTCTGATTAATAATAAGCGACTTTAATTATGGTTCCACTCAAATGTTTATGTTTTATGTTATGAGTTGTATCTTCTCTGACTGATACATGATTGCATCTATTTGGTTTTACGTTTGTTTGTTTGTTGTTTCTTCTTGTACGTGCAAGTGTTCGATCGCATTGAGTGGGAGAATTCTGATCTGCCAAAGCAAGGGACAGAAGTGCCATCCTCTCTGCAAATGACAGCAGTGTTGGACTTAAGGTAGGCCTTCTTCGCAGTTTGGTCTATCGCAATTAGGAACTTGCACCTTAGCGTGATACGATTGTTGCTAGACCCGATCTGGGCTAGTAGGGATCACCTCTGTCCGTAGAGGGGATTTACCTCTACAACAAGTATATAGAGTCACCGGTCAATTGAGCCTCAAACTTTTCAGAACACAGTAGAAAAAAAAACTGAAGCAAGTTGAAAAGTCAAATTCAAGGGAATTTGTTCACTTTCAGGAGTCAACGTAGTATCCAAGGGAGACAGTGCTCTGCAACCCAGGCTAGGAAGGGAGACAGTGCTCTGCAAAGCACTGTGTCATCTCTAAGGCTGCGTTGGGCACAGTATACAAAGAAAAATACTACTTTTTAACTCATTGTCTTTGCAAATTAAGCTCTGAAAAAGTTTAATATTTATGTGTAAAAACTACTGGGTGGATAAACAAAGCAAATTAGAGGCTTAAACACCTAGAACTAAGAGAAATTCTCCCCAGTGTAGTTGCCAATTTGTTGGGCCAAAATTTTTAATTACGGATAAATCATGCTTCCCTAGACAGGTGCTAGTCTAGAAAAATAGGTGAAAGACTATACGACTATTTCTCCTAACTCAGAACAGATACACAGAGAGGATTGGAGGCTTACTTGTTCAGTTTCGTCCAAATAGCTCCTTTTGTCGCTACCACTGCAGCGTCAAATTCAAGCGGTTTGTGAGTTGAATGTTTCCTGCAAGAAAGAACATTCAAACAACAGAAGATGCAATAATATAGATATCTATTCAAGCTAGTTAGCTAAATTAGTAAAGCATAAACCATATACATCAACCAAGATCTTGCAATATGGAAAATCAAAGTCAATACAGATGCATATAGGGAAAAATAAGTAGTACTCTTTATTGATGATAGAAGGAGAGGTTACAACCTAGTGACCTATTTGAAGTGACCTTCCAGCAACATTCCCAAGCCTCATTACAGTATAAATATATCCAGCAGTAGCTTCACAAATCTATCTCTCAATTGAAAATTCTCCAGCATTTCTCTACTCAAATTCTTCCTCTTCAAGCACTTAGATCTGTGCTCAATTTATAGATGAACTGTAGGTTGTTTTGCAATCAATAACTTTCCAAAAATAGGCAAGACATGTTTCCTGTCATGTAGATGTCAAATGGACACTTGGATCCGAAGCTTGACACATGTGAACTCTTCTAGAAGGCACTGGCCAAGTGGAGATTTCGAAACAATGAGAATTTTGCTCCCAATGTGACCAACGCACCTGTGAATGTCGGGAAGTGCTTTGCAGAGTAGCCTTGCATGGGGCTACCTGCATATGCAATGCACTTAGGCCCCTTAGAGCCTACGTTGGTGAGCTCTCATATGCTATATAATAAGCTCCAAACCATGGAAACCTTTGCTTGATTTGTCTTGTTTCTTGTCTTAGGGAATGTAGCAACTGAAATGATAGGGAATGATAGACCCTTCATCATTGGTCCTGGAGATGATGTCCAATTGACTAGGTCATTAGGAATGGTGCCCAAATTGACCTATAACAAAGTAAGCCTCCAATATTCTCTGTGTATCTATTCTGAGTTTGGAAAAATAGGCGTATAGTCTTTCACCTGTTGTTCTAGACTAGCACCTGTCTAGGGAAGCGTGATTTATCCGTAATTCACAATTCTGGCCCAACAAAGTGCTTGAACTCAATTGAAATTTTTTTTATTGAATTTTTATCCTTAGATGCTTTTAATGCATGTTTGGATGATTTGGTTCTTGCTCGTTGTGATTCTCAAAGAAATATATTTATGAATGAGCTAGGAAATGATAGTGGAAATGGAAGATCTGCTAAGAAAGTGGTGCAACAGCTTGCCTTCTTAGGGCTTGAAATGTTTCAAGGGAGGAAACCTTTTCCTAGAGATTAAATTAAATATATTTGCATGATAAGGATTTTGTTTTGATTAATGGTCTTTCCAGTGTCCATAAACATTCATTACATGGATTATAATCATACTTACATATGGGCTCTATAATGATTATTAACCCTCTAGTATGGTGGCCACTTGGTGCAAATTTTGATGGGGATTCCATTCATGTTTTTTATCCCCAATATTTAGGATCTCAAGCTAAGATTTCTCAGCTTCTAAGTGTGGATCAACAAATTTTTAGTTCCAATTTTGGAGAGGCAAGAATAGCACTAAGTGTTGATACTTGATACGTTGTTGTATGCCAATCTTTTATCCATTCACATGATGTAGAATCATACCATCGGTGTTGGAACAAAGACCTTGGGCCTTGGAGGCACGTCACTCATGCTACCCCTCCTAAGTTATGATGGATTATATGACTATCTTACGATTACTACGTCTTCCCATTGGTATTATTTGTCTTCTTGATGTATATTATGACATATCCACATTGCATTTGCTCATGGCTATGATCATTTTCATGACATGGACCTGCTGTGTACTTTTTTCATGGCCATGGTCTTTTATATTATTACATGGATCCACAGTGTATTATGTTCACATCCATTCTTTGTTTCTCTTCTAAGCATCGGTATGCCTATCTATTTGTTGACAATCGATTGCAAGTACTCACTAGTTCCTTGATCTTTAGCTATTTCCTTGTAATTCCTCATAACTTATGTTTATTAGAATGTGTTTCGACCATTGGTTCCTCTTCTTACCTCACACATAAGGGGGTGTTGTTACAACTTTATTTTCCACCCTTGAATCTCACTAAGGACATATACAACAGTTACACATGCCAATACCAGCCAACTGCCACAACTATCATAAATACCAATCATCATTCTCTTAACTACTACAATGTTTAAACTCTGCAAGGTCAATTCATACAATGTTTCTAAGAACAAGTGTACATAGACCAATTCAACTCGATCACTAGGACCAATCCACATACCAAACCTGGTCTAAAACATTATAACAAGCATATAACAGAAGTGATAGGAGAATATGACTTGGTTACTACATTGATCCACCTTGGGTGTTATCAACCCATATGCTAACGACAGTTGGCCAGGGCTGATATTAGAGGGAATTGAATATGATTTAACCAACGCCACTAAATCATGGTATCTAATTATGAATATAATTTTGTTTTGTGCTCTGTGTGGGGACTCTATATATTTTTGGCATCAAAGGTATGCTAGTGTCGATAGTGTAGCGGAGGAGCATCTTAGAATCATATATTTACATTAAATAGAACAGTTCCATCAAGAAAATGATTCATTCTAACACAATACAAATTGAATCAGTTGTTAAGGCCGATCAGAGGCATGATCACGCCGACAGTTTGCTGAACAACATTTCAGTGCCTCTCATATATGTTATATAATAAGAAAAAAAATCTATTAGTATGGTACATTCTAAGAAATATTATTATTATTAATATCCAATTTTAAGGTCATAGTTAATTCAGACACCACCAAATTGGTGTATGAGACCCTCTTGTTTGTGGGATGAGGGATCCATTTCTGGGCAGCAATTTGACTGCTAAGTTTATGAAGGCATACATACTCTTACCCCTTCTAATTTTAAAACTGCAACATCTTAGGAGGAAACACTTGCTCTTATATATTAATATGGTTCATTTAAAAAAATATATAAATTCCAATGGAGTGAGGGTGTTGCCTTTTCAGGCCACCCACCAGAGTTCTGAGCCCCAAGAGAATGTCCATCTCATTTCCCTCAATTGGCTAACCACATGCGAAAGCAGGCTGAGTTGTGGCTTATTGTTTGTTGGCTGGTTTTCCCGATAGCAGTAGTGCCACATGTACTTCTTCCAATATGGCTTGTAAGGGCATCATCACCTTCAAAAAATATATATATATATATAATTGAATTGATTGTTCAGGTGTAAAAGATCTATCTAAAGGTAATTGGTTTTAGTTCTTGTTATATTCTCGCAAGTTATATGTGCTTTTGTGTAGGAATCTATACCCTCCAAGGGTGAGTAGGCGGTTGGAAAATTGATCCTTTGTTGTCTAGATTGATAAAACTCAGATCTTCTTTTCAAATCCCAAGGCTTTTTGAATTGCAATCAGTAGAAAATATCTATAAATACACAAGGTGAAGATTATTTTTTCCCAGTGGGCAGTAGGCTTTTAATTGGTAATAAGTTAGTATGCAATATTTCACTTATCCATGTGATATATTGATAACACCCAAGGTGGATCGATGTAGTAACCAAGTCATATTCTCCTATCACTTCTGTTATATGCTTGTTATAATGTTTTAGACCAGGTTAGGTATGTGGATTGGTCCTAGTGATCGAGTTGAATTGGTCTATGTACACTTGTTCTTAGAAACATTGTATGAATTGACCTTGTACAGTTTAAAAATTGTAGCAGTTAAGAGAATGATGATTGGTCTTTATGATAGTTGTGGCAGTTGGCTGGTATTGGCATGTGTAACTGTTGCATCTGTAATTTTTGTTGTGGTTCAAGTATATAGATATAAGGATTGTCTCAGGCTTGGATTTGAAGGATTTCCTCAGGATTTGAAGGATTGTATCATGCTCAAAGGATTGTATGTGAATATTCATCTCCATATCAGGCTCGTTTATATGATAATCCTATTGTCATTCATGTGGGAGATAAATTGAAGAACTACCAATTGGAAGATGGAAAAATTCTTGATTAGAAGCCTTTCCCTAGTCTTACATTTGAATCAGTAAGGGCTAAGACACCACAAACATCCAAACTCATGTGATGGAGGGCTCTAAATATATATATATATATATATATATATATATATATATATATATATATATATATATATATATATATACATGTGATAATTGACTAGTTAAGACTTGTAAAGATAAAGGAGCTTTGTGACAATTAATAACTTGATCACTAAATAGTTAATACCCTAGCATAGTACAACTCTATTGGAAAATAAATTGTAGTGTTGCAATGTATTTAGCTTCGTAATCAAGTCTAAAAATTTAATGAGGGAAATAATATCTCATTCTTATTTTATTGGTCACTCCACCAATCAACACAGATTAGAAGCCTCATCTTAAATAACAGTCTAATGAACTAATATTGAATGTGCGGGAAAATGCAATTGATGCTTGTAGAAACTATGTACTTAGCCAAAATGAGCATGGTAGCAGAGAATGGAGATATTGACAAGAAATATAAATTGGTATAGGAACTTGAAATGATTGATAAATAATATTGTCTTACACTAGAACTGACCTATCATCCTAAACTTAATGACCTAACAATTCCTATGGAAAACTTGTGGTTGTTGGTTATTAGCGAGCAACGCAAATTGTTCAGTTTAGCATGAATATAGTCCATAGGTGTGCCAAGAAAATTGAACATTCAAACTTATAATTTTAAAAGTGTGGTTAAGCTATTGTTGTTAGTATGGGCTAGGCATGCTGATCTTATGAATGTGGAATTTGAAGAGAGCGGTAAATCCATGGGGACTGCCACAAAAATAGTGGATGATCTCAAACAACGGAGTGCTCATATGAATTCAGAATCTCGAGAGAATGTTGAAGTAAATAGAAATAGCATATAAATAAACAATAGTATTATTAAATGTGATCTTATGAACTTGGAATCTGAACATAGTTTTAGAACAACTAGAACCAACATGGAAATAGAGAGTTATATTTCTGAAATAATATTGTTGAAGGAATAACTATTATTTGATGATAATGAAGGAAATAAGAATGTGCCATGCTCTTTAGAGCGATTAATTCTAATATTATAATGAATTTATTTTCTTAACTAGGGATCCCTACCAGAATAACCTTTGATGACAACAACTTCTGATGATATTATTGGCCTAATTTTTTCTACTCAAATGTTTGTTATCATTCCTAATTCTGGTTACTTTTATTATTGAAATATATTTTTTGTGACGAATCTCTTCATAGAACTTGAAATTTCTAACTATATGTGGTCCAAAAAATCTGATAATGTCCCCAATGTGTTTTTTCAACAACTTGTAGTGGTAATGTTTCATCCAATTAGAGGGAGATGTTGTGGGAACAATCTTGGAATTTGGCAGCAACAAAAAATCATGGGAAAAATATTTAGTAATGCTTGTGAGGTTCACACTCCCAAAACTTCACTATTGATTATGTCATCATTTTTAGCTAGCACTATGTTTGGAAATGGTATGAGGACTATCAACCATGCTATTATTTTCTCTAATTAAGGAGTTATGGGCATGAGGTAAGTTCACATGGCAGTTGCAAAAGGTCATTTTTTAGTTATTAGATTAGAAATCTCTCCCAATATGGACATGGTTGGGTATATGGACAATCCATAAGCCATTATGAGTTTACCATCTCCATTTAGGTCACCACAACCTATATGAAGTATGTCAACTCCCATTCACGAGGGATTTCAACAAACCAATGTTTAAAGAAACCTTTACACTCTCCTAAAATAACTCCATCAAGGCATATATATCTAACCCCATGACCTGAAATGTGTGTAATGGAAAGAAAAACGTATTGAAATTCTTGCAATCCATCATTACCCTGGGTAAATCCTCTAGAAAAATATAATTCTAAATTGTCATTTTGTCCCTTTGTTGTGTCCAAACCTATTCATGGAACCGTTAATGGTCGAAGCTTGTTAGCTCTTTTTGTGCCTTATAAAATGAGCAGAACTTTGACTTCTTTGGTTTCTTTGTCTATGACTAGAACTTCTATTTCTTGGGTTGACACTAATGATAAGATAGATTCCCAAAATGGTGGCATGGGAATTTAAGGAAAGTTGAGCATTGAGCATAGACACAAAAAGAAGAGGAATTGTTGTAAAATAGAAGGGATTGTTGAAACTATTAGGTTGACTTTTAGAAGGTTGAAAATGGCTACCTCTAATGGTTCTATACCTCTGCCTACGTCTCATGTGGTAGTTTTTTAGGGGTCAATGGTTGTTCTTCGGGATAGTCGTGATGTTGAAATCTCAAATTATTTCTTAACCATAGGTTCAAGTATGCCATTTGTTGGGCCAAAATTGTAAACTACAGATAAATTACGCTTCCCTGGACAGGTGTTAGTCTAGAGCAATAGGTGAAAGACTATACTACCATTTCTCCTAACTCGGAACAGATACACATAGAGGATTGGAGGCTTACTTGTTTCAGTCGCTTCCAAATGGCTCCTTTCTGTCTCTTCCACTACAGCTTCAAATTCAAGCAGTTTGTGAGCTGAATGCTTCCTGCAAGAAAGAACACTGAAACAATAGAATTTGCAATAATATAGATATCTATTCAAGCTAATTAGCTAAATCATTTAAGCATAAACTACATTCATCAACCAAGATCTTGCAATATGGAAAATCAAAGTTAACATAGATGCATGTAGGGAAAAACAAGAAGTACTCTTTATTGATGATAGAAGGAGAGGTTACAACCTAGTGACTGATTTGAAGTGACCTTCTAACATATTTTCCAAGTCTCATCACAACATAAATCTCTCCAGCAGTAGCTCCACAAATCAAACTCTCAATTGAAAATTCTCCAACATTTCTCTACTCAAATTCTTCCTTGTCAAACAATTAGATCTGTGTTCAATTTATAGATGAACTGTAGGTTGTTTTGCAATCAATAGCTTTCCAAAAATAGGCAAGACATGTTTCCATTCATGTAGATGTCAAATGGACACTTGGATCCAAAGCTTGACACATGTGAACTCTTCTAGAAGGCACTGGCCAAGTGGCGATTCCAGAACAATGAGAATTTCGCTCCCAATGTGACCAATGCACCTCTGAATGTTAGGAAGTACTTTGCAGAGCATCCTTGCATGGGTCTACCAGCATATGCAACACACTTAGGTGCCTTAGAGCCTGCATTGGTGAGCTCTCATATGCTAAATAATAAGCTTCAAACCATGGAAACCTTTGCTTGATGAAATTCTTGTTTGATTTGTCTTGTTTTCTGTCTTAGAGAATATAGCAACTGAGATGATAGGGAATGATAGACCCTTGATCATCGGTCCTGGAGATGATGCCTAGTTAACTAGGTCATTGGGAATGGTGCCCAAATTGACCTATAACAATTTCCCCCTAAAGTATGAGATCCAAATAATAAGAACATTTGATTGAGATGATTTACACAGTGATGAGCCTGGAAACAAAGCGGAATGGTCACCTGCATCAATATTACAATACATTACATCATGATATATCCTCTATTGATCATAATTGATGAGGGTAGGCATTCCCATAGTTAGCACATAAAACAATCTAATAACATGTACATAATTCAGAAAGTCGTCTACATTGGAATGTTGCCCAGATGCAGACACGCCTACAGATATAGGCCCATGTTTGGATGACAATCTGTATGTAAGGTCACCGTACAGATGATGTGTACAACAATCCTGAAATCACAGCCCAGATGGCTGAAACTAGATCCGAGGTCTTCTTATCTCATTCACTCGATCATTTGGGTACAAGTCTAGCCATGTGAATATATGATTTGTCGTCGAACATGGAAATACATCGTTTGATTACCAACCAATGATGTGAGCTGTTAACAAACGCGAGAGAACCACCATTAATGTCAATGGCCCTCAAGTTACTGCAGTACATTTCGTAAGGCGTGAATAGATGATTTGATGTCGAACGCCAAACAAAATATTTCGGTCAAAGGTCCGGAAGTGAGGATCTTGTTAATGCTGTAACAAGCTTCATGGTATTGGAATTTGATGTTTCTAAGTGAGCTTCCTCGATATTGATTTGTTGTTGACAGGAAGTCACCTTATTGAAAAATTGGAGTTACTGATTTCAGAGACAAGGGTATGACTTGATATAGCAATTTTCAGGGATGACGGTCATGAAAATGAAGGTTTATGAGTATTGCAGATAGATGAGTTTTTAATCACTGGATGGCTTCTCTTGAACATATCAACGACACTGCAATGAGTTGGCAGCATTGACCCAAAACTGAAGTGAAGGTATGATGAACCATAGGTGTGAATGAACCGTCAAGATGATTACCCAACCCAAACAGTCATGGACATGGAGTGAAATAAGTGTCATGTTCAAGAGTGACTTGCTACCAAAAAGAAACTTTACTTGCTTTTCCCAAATTTTCCCTGGTCATTTGTCGACCATTACCTCTTTATTTTTTAACAAGATTGAGGAGGATAACAATTCAACCCTTCGAGCGAATAAAGTATCGCTATTTAATAATTTAACGATCTAGCGATGAATGAAACTCGATTCTTGCCATGATCGACAAGCCCGTTGCTATTTTATGTTTTAACGAGCTTAAAGACAGTGATAGCCCAATCCTTTTTCATATTTAGAGTCTGAAAAAAGAGGACGAAAGAGAACTCCAAAACTAATTTTTCGTAAATTTGTCACTCAAATCTGAAAAAGTGTAAAATAATATCTGAGAGAACCTCTTTGGTAATGTTTAACCAAGGTATTCCTTTTTCGTAAATAATCCATCTCAGTCCTGAAAAGGGTTAAACTTATACTGAGTAGATATCAATTCATTTACTTTAACGAGCTCGAAATGACAAGTGCTTGGAAATATTTTCACATTATCGGAGTCTAAAAAGAGCTGAAAGATGACTCCAGGAGTTCCTTTTTCGTTGTTATAGAAGCTCAAAAAAGAGATAAAAGTGTGCTTCAAATCCTTTTTTGTTTTTAACAAAGCTTGAAAAATAAGGAGAAAAAGCATGCTTTGTGGTCAAGTCTTTCTTTGAAATAAATCTGCATGCCTAACCTGTTCGTCAATTTTATTTCCTGTTCAGAACAACATAAAATGGATTAAAAATACCTGTTTCACGATAAAAACATAATAAAACTATAGCCATAGCAACAAATTTAACTTGCAATCAATTAAATGACTATATAACATAGTTTCACTACTAATTTTTACCATTCCATAGTTACCATTTGCATTTTGGAGCTCTGAACCTGATTTTGCCCCCGAACTTCAGTCATTGATTGCAATCGTTTCTGTGGACGGATTTCATTGCCGTTTGATCTAGGTTAGTAGCATGAACCTCCTCTTTCTTTCAGTATTCATTTCATTCCCATTCCTTGCAAATTTTTAGGGTTTTAAGGTCCCTAGGGTAAATTATACCCAAATTGAGGGCAATGCACCCTTGAACATCGAAACCTACGTTGCATAGTAGGTACAGTGAAGGGTACCTGCATATGCAACGCATTGTCTCAACCCAGGGAGTGCGTTGGGCGCAGTTCAAGTTTTTTATTTTCATGATGTGTCCAAAATTTGCCTAGTTTTTGCAATGAATGGTATCTAATGGATCTTGTGGTTGATTTTCAGGTTTCCATCGAATTATAATGACGGTTACATGGAGAGAAAGAGAACATGAAGAACAATATATGATTGCCTTGAATGATCCAGGTACTATAAGAGCTTTAAGAGATTGTGGTATACTTAAGTACTTCAAATTGTTGGGAATGAGGCAACAAATAGAACTCCTAGAATTCCTTGTTCGAGCATGGGATCCGGTGATAAAGGCATTTCACATAAAAAATAAAGTGTTGTCCATAAGAGTTGAGGATGTGTATTTTCTCACAGGTTTGTTGAGGAGAGGTTTTCCCATTTCTCTCGTAGGGTCTACTGTTGGAGGAGAGACAGTGAGGGATTATGTTATGCAATATTTCTATCCAGGGTCAAAACCTAGAAGATATGGAAAAATAAACATCCGTGATGTCAAGGATTTTCCTTTGAGAACCATCATATTCACGATTGCTAAACTAGCTAGCACCATTACACTCCATGTAGAGAACATATCGTATATGCAGTATGCACTAGTGTGCTTAGAGCCAACAGTCTTCAACTGTTCTGAAGTTGTTCTATCTCAGATAAAGGAATAACTGAATAAATCAAAGGGAGGAAGGAAGAAAATTTTCAGCTATGGTTCAATCCTTATCTCCTTCTCTTTGGAACGGATTCCACTAATGCAGCCACAACATGTAACATTGGATATATCTAGTCCTAGAGATCCTCGAATGCAGAGATGGGTAGAACTCATGGGTCGGCATGCAGGCCAATCGACCATTGTGTTCTCTACTGCATTCTTCGCCTAGTTCCGGTGATAGATTTTCGCCATCGATGATTACGCATACGCAGAATTCGACTTCCGAGGAGATCCAAATCTAGTTTTACCAGAAGGTGCTCAGTGGGGTGCAATAGGTGAGAATGATTTGACTATGTTTTTTTTATTTTTATAAGGTTTATACAATGTTTTTGTGTTTTGATTTCTTTCCAAGACTAAACTAAATGTTTAATGTAATGCAGATATTGGTCGCGTTCAACCAGTAGAGGAACCAGAGCGTGAAGCGGATGCACCAGCAGAGAGAGTTGTCGGGAGAGTAGTCCTTCAGGACCTTGATATGGCTGAGACTCTAGTTGAGCTCCAGCAACACATAGATGGGTTGACCTTTGGGATTCCGGATTGCCAGATCGAAGAGCTTCCCATGCGACTGCAACGACACACAATTGTGGTTCCTAACTATTGGATGCGGTTGCTCCGTAGGATTGCTAGATCTATAGCATGTTACCACGAGTACCACTAGTTTACTTGTGATTTTTTGCATACATTTTGAGGTCAGATGACCAACGTGTCTTGGGCAAAAAAAATTTAAAAACCTATAACTATCTATCTATACGTTTTCAGAGTTTTTCCTATGTTTAATGTGCAATCTTATTCAATGATGTGAATGTTTTCTTTACCTATGTCAAAAATTTCTATCTAAAAATTGATTAGCTAATGAATCAGTTAAAGTGTTCATATTTCTAGAAATGTGTTGATATTGAATGAAATCAAAATGTCTCTCCAAAATTTGAAATCTTAGGAACAATCTAAGAAGTGTTGGATTTATAATAGTATAAATACTAGTAAGTTGTAGTACCACAAGTTGTGAGTCTAACCTTATGATTATGCGGTTAATACCAAATGAAATGGCATTAGAGAGAAGTTTGATCAACGTGCTATATTGAGTGATACTATTCGTCGATCTACTGATACAAATCCCTTGAAAACTCACTGACTAGCCATTCGGAGTGAAAATGGCCCACGCTGCAGAGGATAGATTCTGCGTACTACGACTAGCACCATCGGCATATCCAACAAATGGTTCCGAAGATTCAGTCATTTGCGATGAAATTTAAAGCGGATTACTAATGTCAAGAAAACTCTAAAAAACAAATTAAGATAGTGAATGCAAATCAACAACATATAAACAATATAATACAAAAAAATTACTATGCTCATGATTAAGCATAGCAACATTTCAAATACAACCCATTTCTAGGTTGTGGCAATGGAATCCTAGCGTAATCAACTAACTCGTAGGCACCCTTAGCAAGAACTCTTTTGAAAATATAGGGTATATGCCATAATGGCTCGAATTTCCCTGTACCTATTAAATCAGCTTCTTGGTCGTAAAGAAGGACCAAGTCACCCTCTGAGAAGATACGAGGCTGGACATTTTTTTCATATTACACCTTTATACATCTCTTATGTTCTTCGTTGGCCAATTGGGCTTCACAACGCGTTTCATCTAGATGGATGAGGTTAAGGATAAGTGCTTCTTCTTCTGAGGTGTCAGGTAACAAGTCTATCGCGAGTTTTAACAATGATATTTCGCATTGGATTGGTAAGATAGCTTGCAGACCATACACCAATTGAAAAGGAGTAAATCTGGTTGTGCTTCTCACCAAGGTTCGATATGCCCACAAGGCGGAGTACAGGATCAAGTGCCAATTCCTTTTACAGACTCCTATCATTCGTTGAAGCATTCATTTAATAATTTTGTTAATAGCCTCAAGTTGTCCATTTGATTGTGGATAATAAGGAGTAGAATTATCATGAGACAATCCTAACTTGGCTATCAATTCAGACATCATATGGTTTTGAAAATGCTTCCCATGATCTGTAACTATAGCCTATGGGATCCCAAACAATGCAATAACGTGGTTGAAGAAAAACAATGCAGTTGATTGTCCTGTGTTGTTGAATGTAGGCATCGCTTCAGCCCATTTGGTAAAATAGTCGACCGCAACATTAATATAACAATGCCCCCTAGACGAAGGAGGGTTACAGGTCATGAATTCAATACCCCATTTCGTAAATGGTCCAGCAGAGACAACAGGATGCATTGGCGTTGGCTGTTTGCAGATTTTACGGTCATAAATCTGGCATGCATGAAAACTTTTGACTGCGAGGATACAATCTCAAAAAATAGTAGGCCAAAATAAACTGGCACGGAGTATCTTCTGTGCGGTAGAATATCCAGATAAATGTCCACCACAAGCCCCAGCATGGCAATAATTTAATACTTTTTCGGCCTCCTCATGATTCAGGCACCTACTTAAAATGGTATCGACACCACGACGATAAAGTGTATCGTCGATGATCAGATAATATTTTTCTTAGTATTGAATACGTCGTTGATCAGAGCGAGAGGTATTAGGTTGAAAAGTTTGGATTTGGAGATGAATGATGAAATATCCATACCAGTGATCAGATGATCAGATCAGAAATAGAGACTCGTCTGGAATAGATGGTTCCAACGTAGTTGCAGTACTATTAGAGGGAAGGTCACAGAGAAGCTCAGCCAAAACTAAAGATTTCTTTGACTTGGATTTGATGAATTCCAAATCAAATTCCTGCAAAATGACGATCCATTTTGAATATTTTCCCCCCAGCAATTGACGTGATAACATGTAAGTCATGGGGTTGCAATCCAAAACTATTGTTGTTTTTTGAAGCAGGAAATAATGGTGAAATCTTTGGACAGCTTGAACAGCTGCCAAGGCAGGCTTTTCCACGTACGAGTACTTAACTTCCGTATCATTGAGATTAAGACTCAAATAATAGATCTGATGTTCAATTCCATCTTCTACTTGGACCAAAACCATAGCAATGGTCGTTTCAACCGCGGCGATATATAGGAAATAATCATTTTGATAATTGGGAGGATACATTAATGACACTCAAACAAGATGGTCCTTGACAACATCAAAAGAAGCTTGCGCAACTTTGTCCCAATGGAAGGGAACCCACTTTTTCAATAATCGAGTAAATCCTTTAGCCATTTCAGCGTAGTTTGGAATGAACCTTCTCAGGAAGTTAGCCTTTCCTTGAATTTTCTGTATCTGAAGTAAGTTTGATGGTGCAGGCAAATCAAGAATGGCCCGAACCTTTAGTGGGTCTATTCAAATTCCTTCTTTTGAGACTACGAATCCGAGAAATCGACCAGAACCAACACAAAACACACATTTGTGCGAATTGAGGCGTATCTTGTAGTGTCGGCAGCATAAGAAAATGGCTTTCAAATGCATCGGGTGATCAGTCTGTTTTTGTGAATGCACTAGTAAATAATCTAGATATGGTTGAACAATGTGCTTTATGTTGTTGAAATCATAATACATTTCTCTCTGAAAAGTTTCCCCAGCGTTCTTTAAACCAAATAAGAGTTTCCTATATGCAAATGTGCCCCAGGGACAAATAAATATTGTCTTATGTTGGTCATCTGGGCATATATTGATTTGATTGTAGCCGGAAAATCCATCCATGAACAAAAAATATTTCACATCCAGCACAGTCGTCAATAATATGGTCGATAAAGGGAGTAGGATAGTTGTCTTTTGGACAAGCATGATTAACATCCCAATAATCAATGCACAATCTAATTTTTCCTTGTTTTTTCATAACAGGAATGATATTGGAAACCCACTCAGTTAGCAAACCAGAGTAAATGAAACCAGCACGCAAATTTTTTTCAACTTCTGCTTTGATGGCAGTGGCTTTCTTCGAATGAATAGGACGATGACATTGACGCTCTGGTTTGACATCAGGATACATATTAATCGTGTGTTCAACTATACTAGTATCTATGCCTGGAATTTCCTCGTAAGACCAAGCGAATACGTCACGAACAAGATACACCAACATGAATATTTTCTACAACACCAGGTTTAGTAGAAATATCGATAGAAATCATTTCTTCAATATTAGATAAATTTCACTCAGATTCAATTGCATTAATCAGAAAAGAATTCGAAAAGAAAGTTTGAATGGATGGGTGATATAGTTCACTAAGATTATTTTCTTCATAATCAGGAATATGGGAACGATGATGATAATCTTCCCATGGTTCTCCTTCTGCCATAATTGCTTCCAAAATATTTTCATCTGTCAAAAATTTTGAGGAAAATGGATCAGATGGAGTTTCAAAATCTAATGAATCAACCCAAACACTTGGCGACGCTGATTTTGGATTTACCGCCCAAGACAAATAAATTGATTGCTATTGTAGCTCAATAGGGTTGAGCGGTAAAACATCATCCAACGTAGAAATATCAGAATCACCCATACTCTTCCTTAATCCAGATAGAGTGGAATAGATCATGTAGCAGGTCTCTATGCTTATAATTTCTACCGACTTCACGGGCAGTGGTAATGAAAAGGTTCCCATAAGAGTGGAATCCTTTAAGTCCTACACCAATGTTCTGGATTTATAGTTGGGGTAAGTGAATATATGGAATGCTTCCAGTTACCTACGAAGCGGAGGAAAAAAAAGATAATTGATTAATGACTGTGATTGTACCTTTATGTGGAAAGGAAATCATTCTAAAGTATGTAGAAACAATGAAGTCATTGCATATACCCATGGTCTTCCGAGTAAAATATTATATTCAAGGGGTCCGTCAACAACCTCAACATCAATACTTACTGTTTTTCCCCCTAATTCAACTTGTAGGTTATTGATAATACCACAAGGTTTATATGTTCTTCCATCAAAAGCCTTGAACGTCGTTGATGATTGTGATAATCGAGGTCAGCCAAGTGAATTCCAATAGTTTAGAGACATAATGCACGTAGATGCTCCCTCATCAATAATAGTGTGATGAACAAGGTGATTGAGAACATTTACTTGGATGGAGAATGCCAATTTTGCTGGTAATTGCGGCACATAGCCTGTATGATTAAAGACGACAAGATTAGAATTAGTTGGATCAATTCCACCAATGGCCGACAATAAAGCTTACTTCTAGGAGGGACAATTTTGTAATACCTCAAGAGCATACATATTTTAAGGGGATTGAGCCAAATCTTCAACTATATTATAATTTTGTGCAGCTCTTGCTCAAGGATTATATGTCAATTTATGAATTACTCCCTTTGGTGGCTTGATTGTCAATTCAAGAATAACAGGAGGTGGTACCAATTCATTAGATGGCTTCGTTGTTGAGGTAGTAGGTTGATCAATGGCTGGACTACCATAGTATTTATTTTGCGTCGACACCAAAATATCTTGTGAAGGTTTTGTAGTGGATGACATTAGCACTTGGGAACTAGGAGCTGGATCCGTAGCAACCAAATTTGTGTTTGGATTTGGAAATGGGTCTGTCAACACAGTTGATGCATGAGAAGTCTTGATGATTTTTGAGACTTCAGCATGGTAAGGACAATCCCTAACAAAATGTTCCCCGTTACATATTATGCATGGATAACGAGGTTTCTGTGGTCCTAAAGGTTGATTAGATGATCATTCATGTGGGTTAGAAGTTTTCTTTTTATTTGGTTTCCCCCTTTTCTTACTTTCTGGTTGCTTATCACTTTTGCCTTTGTCAAATGACACGGCATTAATTTCAGAAGTAGGAGCAGGATCAGATGCATTAGGGTGGTGTGTGTTTGCATTTCCTATCAAGCCATTTCCGACATGAGAGTCCTTTATTTGAGGAGGAACATTGAAATTAGATCGCGGCGCATTTGGTATTTTTTTCATAGAGTGTGCCAGACTAAGTATAAATAAATTCTAAATATTGGGCACGAGCAATAACTTGATCTTCTGTGACGACGCCACCTTTGGCCACATCCTCAGTTATAGATGGTAACAGGCACTTAATGAATCATTCAGCAAGAAGCTGATCCAGAAAAAATGTCTTAACCATTCCTCGACAGCGACGCCACTCATGAATATGATCGAAAATGTGAGTAGCATTAGTCTGTTTGAAATTGGGCAAGAGTTCCGTTCCAGTTTCGTATCTGATCAGTAACTAGAAATGGGTCAAAAAGACAGTAGCTAACACAGTGAAATTGTCGAAATAAGATCTAGGTAATTCAATGCACCATTTAGCTGCCGGACGTGTGAGCGTTCGCTGGAAAAGACGTAATCGAACAGAATCATCATTTAGGGAATTTGATGAACACCATAAATGATAAGTCATAACATGAGTTGATGGATCTTCTCCAGGGTTTCCATTGAATTTAGGAATTTCGGAGGTTAATTTATGTGGTATCACTGGCCACTAAGGAGCATAATTGATAGGATCATTGGTTAATCGGTTTAAATCTGGTAATTCCAAGGTTGCAACAAAAGGAAACTGTCGATTAAGGTTAGGTTGAGCATAGCCAGGATAATATGGAATTGCTTGGGCAACAGGTCTTTGAGCACCAGCATATGGGATTTGATGTTGGTAACCTAGATAGGGGTTTTTTTTCATAGCAAATGCTTGAGAGTTCTGTTGACCAAAACCTGGATATGATACTTGTTGATTTGAAGTTTGAGGAATTTGTGCCTGTGGCTGCCAAGGATTCTTTCCACCAATTTTATAACCCAAATTAGTGTAAGCTGGATTCGGCTGATATGTATAACCATATTGTGTTTGTGACACCCCATAAAATGGTACACCAGCTTGTTAATAAATAATTCCTGATACAGGTTGTTGTAAATTAACCAAAGGATTTTGAGTCTGTGGACCCAACATTTGGTGATATTGAGTTGAAGATCCTACTTGATAAGGTTGATGTACAAGATTTTGATTCTGTAATAGGGGTATAGATGTATTAACAAGTGGTAATGAAGTGGGTGTAACAGGTTGAATTGGTTGATATGATTGGACAACCGTGTGCGGTTGGATAGGCAGAGTGGGATGCCATTGACAAACATTCATGTCAACATTAGTTTGACCAAAATGTGATTGAGTACTGTTATATTGGATGACCATAGGTTTCCCCACAGCATAAGGAAGATAATAAGACGAAAAATATTGTTCCCCGAATGCTGGGAGTCTAGTTGATATGGTACTTAAAGGAATTGACCCATAAGGACCGACTTGATATTTCCCTGATGATGGATTTAATGATTCAAGTTTTTCAGTACTAACTATAGGACTACCAGTTAAAAAACCAGATGATGACATTGATAAAGACCATGATCTTGAAGATTGACCAGAGAAAGTGCCAGACAATGATTTGTAGCCTGTTGGGACCAAAGGGCCACCGTGAAAATATGACTGGTGAGGTTTTGAACATCGACGGAGTAGCAAGGGTAGGAGCTGACGTAATTGGAACAGCAAATCCAACCGAAGATTTTGGTTCAAGCATGGTTTTATGACCAAATGTATACTCTTCGAAATCAACGGGAGATTGAATGGCAATGGGATCAACAAAAGCAGATGGAAACGATTGAGGAAAAGACTGGTACAGGTAAAGGTCTCCCCCAAAGTTGGTTTGACTTAAAGGTGTATCAGGTTGTGGGATTTCTTCAATTGTGATTAAACCAAGAGGAAGAACTTCACCGTCAGGCCCAAAATATATTTCAGATGATTGACTGTGTGATATTGGAGTTTCAGTGACTACAAAACTTTGTGAAGTGACCAAATTAGGAACAAATTCCAATTGTTCAAGATTCAGATTTTCTGGCAAAGAAGAGACAGGATCTGGATCAATTTTTGATTGAACAACGTCGGGTCCAGGAGGTATGGTCTCAGCGATGAATGGATCGTGACCATGGGTAGCTGTGAAGACTCTGTTTTGACAACAATAAATGAACCGGGATGTGTGGAAACAATTTGAGCTAACTCTGGTTTAAATGATGATGTTTCGCCAGAGGTACGAATTGTACTTGATTCAGCATATCGTGATCGCCTTCGCCTACCAGAAGTAACTTCCGGTGGTTTTAAAGCTAATCTACGCAAACGATGGGGGGTAGGATTGTTTTCTTCCACGATTACTGATTTATTTTATCCAAAAACAAATAAACAAAAAGAGGGTAATGCTAGGAAAAAGGGTTTACCAAGAAACTGTGAACTGCAGAATACCTCCTGGCGAACCAAGAAGTACGGGCAGGTAATCTCCCCGAATGTTGTGTTCGGTGTATCACAATTTTAGGGTGGCCGACTTGGTTCACTATGGATGATAGCACCTAAAATTTTTCCTCCCAAATATACACGAAGGCACGTGGAGGCCCAAGTCGGTATTAGTGATGTCTGATGCGAAACCGCATAGTGAGAGCACCCCTTTATACTTATCGTATTGTAACACCGCCCGATATACCTGAGAGTACGTGGATGATCTACGATATGCTTACGTACATGGAGTGAGGTATCACACTTGGAATGTATCGTATACAAGTTAATGACAGCTGTTATGTTTTACGACGCCGGAACACTTCTCTAGCCTAGACCTTCTAAATGTTATCGTTAATGTTCCAAAGCGTTGTTAAGTAAATTGAGATTTATTTTATGTTGATCTTGCTTAACAATTTGCCTTTCAGGTTCACCACTATGATGTATATGAAATTCCTAAAATGCAGCTAAGAATGATAAACAAACTTTTACTTTCAGCTTTTTCAATGAAGAACCTAGCTACTAAGGTAAGAGAACGTCGGTTTTTTGGAAAGAGAGCAAATAATTTGTGAGCAAACAAATCTATGAACAAAACAAAATCAATGAATCACAAACTAAATGCAGATTTCCTAATGTTCATTTTGCAAAAAACACACAATCCTACATGCAAATGAAAATTTTTCTTTTCAGTTTCCTTAATGTTATGAATGCAGAAAAGAAACTAGGTGCACTAGATCAATACTCGAAATGCTTTTTACTTTTGAGAAACGAAGAACACAAACAACAATTTCTCTTTTGCAGGAAAAATGAGGATTTCAACAACAATTTCTCCTATCAAGGAAATGAAGATTTTACAACAATTTCCTATTTCGAACGCAAACGATTCTTAATGAAATCGCAAAAAATACCTTGAAATCAACTTGTCAATGATAAATAAAAACTTTTCTAAACAAACATTGAATAAATTTTCAGCCAAAGGACGAAGAAATATATAGAGTCACTGGTCAATTGAGCATCAAAATTTTCAGAGCACAACAGAAAACATAATTGAAGCAAGTTACAAAGTCAAATTTAAGGGAATTTGGTCCCTTTCAGAAGCCAACGCAGTCTCCAAAGGGAGGTAGTGCTCTGCAACGTAGGCTTGGAAGGGAGACAGTGCTCTGCAAAGCACTGTGCCCTGACTAAGGGTGCGTTGGGCATAGTAAACAAAGAAAAAGCTATTGTTTGGCTCACTGTCTTTGCAAATTAAGGTCTGAAAGATTCTAACCTTTATGTGTAATAGCTACTGGGTGGATTTAGAAAGCAAATTAGAGATTAAACCACCTAAAACTAAGAGAAATTCTCCCTAGTGGAGTGGCCAAATTGTTGGGCCAGAATTGTAATCTACGGATAAATTACGCTTCCCTAGACATGTGTTAGTGTAGAACAACAGGTGAAAGACTATACTACCATTTATCCTAACTCAAAACAGATACACAGAGCGGATTGGAGGCTTACTTGTTTCAGTCACTTCCAAATGGCTCCTTTCTGTCGCTTCCACTACAGCTTCAAATTCAAGCGGTTTTTGAGCTGAATGCTTCCTGCAAGAAAGAACAATGAAACAACAGAAGATGCAATAATATAGATATCTATTTAAGCTAGTTAGCTAAATCAGTTAAGCATAAACTACATTCATCAACCAAGATCTTACAATATGGAAAATCAGAGTTAACATAGATGCATGTAGGGAAAAACAAGAAGTACTCTTTATTGATGATAGAAGGAGAGGTTACAACCTAGTGACTGATTTGAAGTGACCTTTCAGCATAGTTTCCAAGTCTCATCACAGCATAAATCTCTCTAGCAGTAGCTCTACAAACCAATCTCTCAATTGAAAATTCTCTAGCATTTCTTTACTCAAATTCTTCCTCCTCAAACACTTAGATCTGTGTTATATTTATAGATGAACTGTAGGTTTTTTTTCAATCAATAGCTTTCCAAAAATAGGCAAGACATGTTTCCATTCATGTATATGTCAAATGGACACTTGGATCTGAAGCTTGACACATGTGAACTCTTCTAGAAGCCACTAGCCAAGTGGAGATTCTGAAAAATTGAGAATTTCATTCCCAATGTGACCAACGCACCTTTGAATGTCGGGAAGTGCTTTGCAGAGTAGCCTTGCATGGGGCTACCTTCATATGCAACACACTTAGGCCACTTAGAGCCTACGTTGATGAGATTTCATATGCTAAATAATAAGCTTCAAACCATGGAAACCTTTTCTTGATGAAAGTCTTGCTTGATTTGTCTTGTTTTCTGTCTTAGAGCATATAGCAACTGAGATGATAGGGAATGATAGACCCTTGATCATTGGTCCTGGAGATGATGCCCAGTTAACCAGGTCATTGGGAATGGTTCCCAAATTGACCTATAACACCATTTGTACATTCTCCTTCTTATTATCAAAATATATCAAGAAGAAGGGGAGAGCACATATTTAGTTCTACCGAAGAAACAATAAGTTGTATAGAGCATGCTAGATTATATTCTGAAGAGGTTGCTTCTTTCCCAACAACTGCAGTCAAGCACATTCAGTTCATTTTGAGCCATATAATTTCTCAAAGAGACTCTAGAGTGAGTCCTGACTATGAAGCAAGGCATGCATCCTCTATCACTGCAACATGTGTACATGTTGCAGTAACAAAAGTAGAAACAACAACAACAAAGGTTGCACATGAAGCTGATCTAAGCTGGGCATGAGGTAAGTTCACATGGTAGTTGCAAAAGGTAATTTTTTATTTAGTAGATTAGAAATCTCTCCTAATATGGACATGGTTGGGTATATGGGCAATCCATAAGCCATTATGAGTTTACCATCTCCATTTAGGTCACCATCTCCTATATGGAGTATGTCAACTCCCATTCATGAAGGGGTTCAACAAACCAATGTTTCAAGGAACCTTTACACTCTCCTAAAATAACTCCATCAAGGCATATATCTCTAACCCCATGACCTGAAATGTGCGTAATGGAAAGAAAAACGTATTGAACTTCTTGTAGTCCATCATTACCCTGGGTAAATCCTCAAGAAAAATCTAATTCTAAATTGTCATTTTGTGCCTTTGTTGTGTCCAAACCTATTCATGGAACCATTAATGGTTGGATCTTTTTAGCACTTTTTGTGCCTTATAAAATGATCAGAATTTTGACTTCTTTTGTTTCTTTGTCTATGAATAGAACTACTATTTCTTGGGTTGGCACTAATGATAAGATAGATTCCCAAAATGGTGGCATGGGAAATTAAGGAAAGTTGAGCATTGAGCATAGACATAAAAAGAAGAAGAATTGTTGTATAATAGAAGGGATTGTTGAAACTATTAGGTTGACTTTTAGAAGGTTGACAATGGCTACCTATAGTGGTTCTATACCTTTGCCTACGTCTCATGTGGTAGTTTTTTAGGGGTCAATGGTTGTTTTTCAGGATAGTCATGATGTTGAAATTTCAAATTATATCTTGACCATAGGTTCAAGTATGCCATTTGTACATTCTCCTTCTTATTATCAAATCATATGAAGAAGAGGGGGAGAGCGCATATTTAGTTCTACCGAAGAAACAATAAGTTGTATAGAGCATGCTAGATTATATTCTGAAGAGGCTGCTTCTTTCCCAACAACTGCAGTCAAGCACATTCAGCTCATTTTGAGCCATATAATTTCTTAAAGGGACTCTAGAGTGAGTCATGACTATGAAGCAAGGCCTGCATCCTCTGTCACTGCAACATTTGTACCTGTTGCAGTAACAAAAGTAGCAACAACAACAACAAAGGTTGCACATGAAGCTGCTCTAAGTTGGGCATGAGGTATGTTCACATGGTAGTTGCAAAAGGTCATTTTTTACTTAGTAGATTAGAAATATCTCCTAATATGGACATGGTTGGGTATATGGACAATCCAAAATCCATTATGATTTTACCATTTCCATTTAGGTCACCATCTCCTATATGGAGTATGTCAACTCCCATTCACGAGGGGGTTCAACAAACCAATGTTCAAGGAACCTTCACACTCTCCTAAAATAACTCCATCAAGGCATATATCTCTAACCCCATGACCTAAAATGTGTGTAATGGAAAGAAAAACGTATTGAACTTCTTATAGTCCATCATTACCATGGGTAAATCCTCAAGAAAAATATAATTCTAAATTGTCATTTTGTCCCTTTGTTTTCACATGCCTGTCACCAATAACACGCTTCTTGTTCAGAAAAGAGGATGATATACTCTTTGACTACTTGAATGAAGATGGATCAAAAATTCAACCAATGTGACAATTATTTTTAAACAGAAAGATGATAAATTGGTGTATCCTTACCATTTTGTGGGTTGAAAAAGGTCGATTGCACCTGATTTCCTGGTCGGGCTAGTAGTTGTCTTTGCTTAGTGGTTGGTGGTCGAACCAACATTAGGCCTAACAGGTACTGATGTGACCTAAGGAGATGACGTGAGGGGCTTCCTTGGGGACATCCCTAACGAAGGAATAATCGGCCTCGTAGAGGGAGTTGATACTGCCATAGAGGCGACAGCAGTCATAATCTGGCTTAAATATCTATACCCTGCTGGAAGCGAAGGACTAAGTGAAGACATGACAGATAACTCGAGGTTGTATTCTGGGAACAACTAGTAATCTTCACCAAATGTGGGGATTTCCTCACTAGGAGAAGGACTGGATGAGCCCATATCTGACCCTGCCACTAGATCTTCTAGAAGATGGCAAGGAATAGGAGGAATAAAAGCAGCTAGAAAAGGCGAACCCGATGTAAGAGGAGGGAAATATTCCCCTACTCCAAATCCAAACCAAGTGTTGGATAAGGGCCAATTGAACTCAACTGGTCCTCCAAAGGGAAGCTCAGATAGAACCGGTCCCCTGTCAGAAAACTTGGAGACAATGGGCTGCTGAGGTTCAGCAGAGGATTGAGAGACCTCTGATGAATCGTCTCTGTAAGGACTACCAGTAGACGAAACTGAGGGTTACGCCACTATGATAGTAATGACAAGAGGAAGAGATCAAACAAAATCACACAGGCTAAAACCAAGGCACACAATAAAATGGCCAACAAGCAAACTCTAAAAGGGCGTGTGATCGTAGGTGATTTATTTTACCACATTGAAACTTAGAAACTTCACCATTTCATGTTTTAAGAGTCGATAAATGGATGAAAGGTGACTCTATCTCTTTCAATTTGAAACAAGCGTGAAAGGACAAGCACTTGATGATCCTTTAAAATTTAATGAGTCAGAAAAGATCAAAATGACTACTCTAGAAATCTAGGAAAAGGGTGTACCAGATATCCGTGAACTGCAATATACACCTTGGTTTCCAAATGAAAGATAAATCAACCAAGGACTTGACGTACGTGCAGGAAATATCCCCGAATGTTGTGTCCAGTGTATCACGAGTATAAGGCAGCAAACTCGGCTTCCTACGGATAAAGGATAGCAATCTATTGGGGTCTCCCTTTATATACGCGATGGTACGGGGAGCACAAGTCTGTACTAGTGTTGTCTAAAGCCAAGAGGTGAACGGCAGCTACTAGGTTTAATGACGCCGGAACACGTCACTAGCCTAGACCTCTAAATATTTCGTTAATGTTTCAATGCTGCCTTAAGGTAAATTGAATAAATTTTAGTGTTGATCTTCAATTATATTTCAATTTTCAGGCCCTACCGAATGTTACATCTCAAAATCCTCTAAATGCACACTACATGCCACAATGTGTCACTTTTTTCGATGAATAGCTAACTACGGGAAGGTTGAGAGCTTTCACACAATAAAAAAATGATCACAAAACAACCACTAGTGTCTCTAATGCACGCTAACGAAACTAAAAGATTTTCTTTCAGAGTTATAAATCACTAATAACACAGAAAAGTTTTCAATTTTCACTAACTAATCAAAGGCAAAGAGACTTGATTTTTTGTATTTTCAATGTTTAAGAGCAAAGTGCACTAAACAAAATGAAAACTAATGAAAAGAACAATTTGAGAAGTGACAGCAAAATAGTAAATACAAGCAAGCTCACCCAATGCAAAACACACAATCAGACCTCAAACTGATGAAGAAATCCCTCAAATCAAAGAGGAATCCCAAATACTCATACAAACCGTTTAATCTAGGCTCGAAACGAGACAAGGTGAAATTCAAATAAGAAAGAGACCAATCACTCAAATAATGCAATAAAACAATAAAAAACCACCAAACAAATGCAAAGAAGCAACAATGAAATTGACTGATCAAATGAGAACCAAAAACTCCCACGGGAGGCTCGACACACTATAGCACCTAGATGCCCTAGGGCTAGAATGTAAAACCGATAGTAGAAGGCAAAAAACCGGAGGATAGAGGTCACACACAGTCAACCAAGGCTCCAGAACACTCAGGAAGTGGAAAAAATGACACCAAAACCACAAATCAAGCTCATAAAGCTCAGAAAGGAGCAAACCCTAGCACCACACAGGATTGGCGCGACTGTCAAGCTGCATCTAGCGCCAGAACAGGATTGGCACAGGGGCTAAACTGGCAACAAGCGCCAGCTGGTGCGACTGTCAAGGCAAAAACTGCGCTAGTCGAGTTTACTAATGCAAAAAATAAAAAGAGCAAACAGGGAGCAGATCAGGGATGGTGAGGCTAAACTGAGGTTTAACACTAGGATAAAGCGAACCAAAAGAGTTGATCAAGCAGAAAAAGACCAAAATCAACCGAAAAGGCAAGACAAACTCCAATTAATGTCTCCCCAGTGAAGTCACCATTTTTTTGGAGAGGTAAAACCCCTCTGTGGACAGGGGCGATCCCTACTAGCCTAGATCGGGTCTAGCAACAACCAAGTCACGCTAAGACAAGGTTCCTAGTTACAAAAGACCAAGATGGGATAAGAGGCCTACGTTAAGTCCTACGCTGCTGTTGCTTGTAGAGAATATGGCGCTTCCGTCCTTCACTTTGGCAGATCACAATTCTCCCGCTAGGCACGTTCGAACACCTGCACGTACACGAAGAAACAACAACACACAAGCGTAAAACCTAATACATGTAACCATATACCAGTCAGAGAAGGTACAATTCATAACATAAGACATGAACATATGAATGGAACCATAATTGAAGTCGTTTATTATTAATCACAACAAAGAAAGATACAACCTGAGCTCTGACGCTGGATCTTCCTTCGGCGGGTCGACAGTGGAGTACATCTCGATAAAGCTCATCGGGATGGGACAAGTCTCTCTCTCTTTAGCTGTCTGACGATAATCTCCTTACTACTGATTTAGATCTATTCAAGCTAGCTTGTAAAGGGAAAATTACAAGCTTATATAGATGGTGGAAGGGGATTTGGGATCCCTACAATGGTGGGATTGGCCCTATCCTCAAGGAAGCTTCCATGATAGGTGAAAAACTTCTTCCCCTACATGGAGATCCGGATCCAAACCTCCCAACTCATTTTAGAGACTCATTCAGGAATTGGTTGGAATGAAAATTCCGCCATTTATTTTTAAAAAACAAACCTTATTAAGCTTGGCGCAAGTAATACACTGGGACAGAGTGCCAGTTGGCGCGCCCTCTTTGGTGGATTTCCCCCATTAGCACGAGGGCTGAACTGGCTAGTCGTGCCAAGGCCAAAAGGTCTATTTTTATGGATTTCCACAAGAAAATTTCTTCAGGGGAATGATTTTCCTTGTTAAGGGGGATCCCATGAAAGTGGTTTCAGGTCATGTCACTGCTTACAGGTCACGGAATAGGCCCTCCAATGTGCGGGACGGTGGATTGTAGGGACGGTGACAAATTACTGTGTAACAGAGCGGGAAAGGGTCCTGTGGGGAAAGGAGGACTGGGTGTTAAGGAAAAAGGGGCCAAGGATTCAAACTTAGCCCATGGTCGCAGGGTGAGGTTATATGAATAGAGGGGCGGAAGACTTTAAGCCCTTGAGGGCTTAAGACCCAATTTTTGTAAAAGAGCGGAAAAATAGGCCTAAAACCAAAGTTTTTTAGTCTTTTTAAAGGCTTCCAATAAGGGTAAAGAGGGTTTTTAAACCATATAAAGGAGTTTATAATGGTTTAGAGGGGTTTTTAGAAGAAATGGGGAAAAAACAAAGGGAAAAAGGGGCTTTTTAAGAAGAGCAGCAAAGGTTGAAAATAAAGGTTTTTTTAAGGCCTTTTGGTGTTCTGATAGGTTAAAAAGGCCAAATTAAACCAAATAAAAAGGAATAAATGGTATAAAGGGTATTTGGTAGCCTTTTAAGGGGGAATGAAGAGTTAATGAAGGGGAAGTGGGCTATTTTCAAAGGGAAATGGACTGATAAGAACAGGGATAAGAATGGTAAAATGGGGGAATGAAATGGAGGTGAAAATGGTGGAAATTATGGCTTTGAAGGCAGTTTTCTTTTTGAATCAGCAGGGCTTCTTTGAAGGATTTCTTGTGGAAACAACAGTGAAGATGATTTTTAAGATAAAAGACACCAAGAAGGCTTCAAGAACTAGTAGTTTTCCATGAATATTGCTTCTTGAAGGCTTAAGAACATATTTAGCCATCATTTGGTATAATATAAATTACAGATGGCTAACAGGCCCGAATCGTACACGTTTGGGTGGGCGCCCTCAAATGAAACGACCTGACCTGACCCAAACTCGTTTGGGCGGGCGCCTTTAAATGAAACGACTTGACCCGACCTGAACACGTTTGGGCGGGCGCTCTCAAACGAAATGACCTGACCCGACTCGAACGCGTTTGGGCGGGCACCCTCAAACGAAATGACCCGACCCGACCCGAATGCGTTTGGGCAGGCTCCCTCAAACGAAACAACGTGACCCAACTCGAACGCGTCTTGGCGGGCGCCCTCAAACTAAACGACCTGACCCGAACGCGTTTGAGCAGGTGCCCTAACATGACGCGCCTAACCGAACGAAGGCACAAGGGAGCAAATGGAAAACGAACCGCACGAATGTGAAAAAGGCACCCGTGCGGTCACAACTTAGCAAATTTGATATAGCCTTCCTTAAACGAAATGACCCGACCTGAACGCATTTGGGCGGGTGCCTTCAAACGAAACGACCCGACCCAACCCAAATGCGTTTGGGCGGGTGCCCTCACATGGCGTGCCTGACCAAATGAAGGCATAAGAGGGAAAACAGGCGCAAACAGGCCGCACGAACGTGCACAAGGCACCCATGCAGTCACAACTTAGCAAATGTGATATGGCCGCCCTCAAATGAAATGACTTGACCTGAACACATTTCCTTGGGCACCCTCACCCGACCCAACCCGACTCGAACGCGTTTCCTTGGATGCCCTCACACGACCCAACCCGACCTGAACGCGTTTCATTTGGCGCCCTCACACGACCCGACCCGACCCGACCCGAACGAAGGCACAATGGAGCAAATGGAAAAAAGATCGCATTAATAAATAAATTAAATATTACAGTTAAAAAGATAATAATAAATAAATTTTATTTTATTTCATCACATAATTTAAACTCTCTATTTTTTTTTTTTAAAAATCTGGTCTATATGATACTTTAAGGTACGTTGTTGTTGTTTTTTATTTTAAAACTTGTATAGGACATGATTGAAACTACATGTAATTGAACGGATATCGAAAATGAAGACTACAATACTCGGTTAACATTTCTTTAAAAAAATTGGTTAAAATCTAAGGGAAATTACAATGTTTACCGTCGTCTCTCTTATGACGTTTAATCAACACGTCGCAACATCGACGATTATCCTTTAATCGTTGCAATACCGATGGTTGTCCTCAAACCATCGCACGACCGATGGTTGAGCCCAATTACGTAGCACTACCGACAATGTCTATAAACATCGAAACAGCGACGTGTTCCCCAAATCATCGCACTACCGAATCAAGTCTTAGAAACGTCGCATTTCTGACGTTGTGTCCCGAAACATCGGTATTCTGACGACTGTCCTAAACGTCGTAATACCGAAAATGTCCCTAAACGTCGGTATAGCGACAGTTGTTGCCGGCATTTGAAAAATTGATAAAAAAAAAATGGGGAAATTTCTGACAATACGTCAAAGGTGTCGGAACTAAAGTGTCGAAATTTTGACCAAATGTAATAGTGTGTAGAAAGTTTAGAATATCTCTCGATCCTAAGAATTCCTTGTTTTCCATCAAAGAAGGAGAGTTACTAGGTAATATTAATTCAATGGATGGAGTAGCAATAGATCCCAAAAGGTTATTTGTTATTCAATCATTATCATTACCTAGAAATAAGAAACAAATACAAGCGTTTTTAGGAAAGATTAAGTTTTTTAGAAGATTCATAACTAAATATGTTGAAATAGTTAAAGACATTACATATATGCTCAAAAAAATCATGAATTCAAATGAACCATTACTGCTAGATATGCATTTGATCAAATAAAGAAGGCCATTTCTAAAGCTCCCACATTAGCCAGTCCAAACTACTATGAGCCTTTCAATATATTCTCCTTTGCTTCTGAAACCACCCTTGCTGCTTTCCTTTTGTAGAAAAATGAAGATTATCATGATCACCCATAGCATTTTTTAACAAGGTCATGTGAGATGTTGAACTTAAGTATGATATCAATGAAAAATAAGCCTATGCCTTAGTTCAAGCCCTGAAATCTTTTAGAATGTATGTCCTCTCTACCATTATTTCCTATGTACCTAACAATGTTGTAAAAACTATTCTTACATAACCCAACACTGATGGAAGAAGAGGAAGATGGATTACTCAAATCCTTCAGTTTGAACTCACCATTAAAACCAACAAGTTAGTAAAAGGTCAAGGTTTAGCTAAATTGTTAGTTGAATCTAATTGCAAAGTGTTTGGCATAAACTCTGTTTTTGAAGTCTCTAAGAAGCATACACAAGAACCTTCTTCAAATTTAGAAAGGGAGAATCCACAAGAACCTTCCTTAAATGCAAAATGGGAGAATCCATAAGAACCTTCCCAAGATTATTAAGGAAAGAACCCACAAGAACCTTCTCCTTCAACTAAAACAATTCCTGTTCACATTGATGAAAAGTTTTTACTATCTGATTGGTATGTAGATATTGTTCATTTTCTGATCCATTTTGTGTGTCCTTCTAAGTTTTCAAAAAGCCAGTGTAAAAAAATTAAATTGAAATCCATCAAATATTGTATCATCAATGCCAACTTGTACTGGAAAGATCCTCTTAACATTATATTACTTTACTTGACAGAATAAGAGACTGAAGGAATCATTAATCAGTTTCATGCAGGAATATATGGGGGGAATTATGCTTGGAGAGAAACAACATATAAAATACTAAGGGCAGGATTCTATTCGCCCATTATGTTTTCATAAGTGAGAGAAAAGGTTAGAGCTTTTGTTCCATGTCAGATGTTTGGTGGTAACAAAAAAACTAGCAGCCCTTCCATTAGTTCCAGTGGTTGTCTCAGCACCATTCCTCCGATGGGGACTATATTTTATAGGAGAAATCATGCAACTTCAAGTAATTAGCACAAATGGATTTTAACTGCCACAGACTATTTCACCAAGTGGTTGGAGGCCATTCCAGTCAGAAATGCCACAGATTCAATTGTAATCAAATTTATTGAAGAAAAAATTCTCTCTAGATTTGGTTGTTCTCGACAAATAGTGACTGACAATGCCACAACATTTAGTAGTATAAAGATGATTGAATTTTTCCAAAAGTATCAGATTTTATTGCATCATTAAACCCCTTATTATCCGCAAGGAAATGGTCTTGCTAAATCATCTAACAAGATCCTAGTAAAGGTGATCAAGAAAACTCTAGAAGACCATAAGAAAATTTGGGAGACACATCTTATCTATGTAGTTTGGGAAAACGGGATTTCTCCCAAAAGATCAATAGGTAAATCTGCATTTCAGCTGGTTTATGGCAAAGATGATATTTTTCCTACAAATTTGGCTTTCCCTGTGCTTAATTTTTTACAAGAATCTACTGATGAGCCTAATGATTTCTATAGAAGAATAAATCATATTATTGAATTAAATTAAAACAGAGATGAGATTCAATACAAATTGAGAAAATTTCAGAATAAGATGAAAAGTATTTTTGACAGAAAGGCTAGGAAAAGAGATTTAGGGAATGAGATTCAGTTTTGAGATGGGATGCTAGAATAGAAGACAAAGGAAAACATGGAAAATTTGACAATCTATGGTTTGGACCACTCAATATTGTAGAAGTAAAGGGGAACAACACATTTGTTCTACAAAATTTGGAAGGATAAAGCACAACACTGCCTGTCAATGGCAGGTTTCTGAAACATTATATACAGTACGAAAGGAGATCCCAAATCATCATTGTACATTATCATATTTCTTCATCATTTCAAGTCTGTTTTGTTTTTTTTCACAGCAAAGATGCCTTAGCCCAAGGGGAAGGCACATGGGACTGCTTGTTCTCTTCATCCCACAAGGGGAAGCAGTCCCCACCTGGAGTCTATGTTGTAACATTATTTGGTTTTGATAAGTTAGCACGTTAGTTTAAAAAATAAAAAATAAAATGCTAAGTTAGGATATGGATAAAAAAGAAAATAAAAAATGTTAGGACAAATTATGTTTTTATACATCCATGTCAAATAAAAAATGTTAGAGTTAGTTTCCCTAAAGAATGAAGGAAAAAAGAACAAAATGTTAGGGAAGCAAAAAAAATATTAATGCTTTAGTCTTCAAAAAATAAATTCATGGCCACCTATTTAAATGTGCCAATTTACCAAAAATATTAAATATTAATTAATTATGATTAGATACTTTAAAAAGGGTTTATATTTTCATTAATTAAGAAAATCATATAGTGCATATTTCACTTTTATGTCACAAAAGAACAAAAGGTCAAATCATGCTAATAAAATAATGGTAGGTTTCAACGGACGATCTCTCTCCCGCTCAAGATGAACAGTGGAGGATCACTTCACGACCCCAACCCCCTCCCCAGACCATTTCTCGTTAAGGTGAGGGGGGCGGGGGGGTGGTGTGTGAAAAGTGGTTTCAATGGATGTCGCTTTTTGCAACGTGTCGACACCACGTTACTTCGCACCCCCTCCGCCCAAACCCATAAACCGAGAGGTACCGCCCCCCCCCCCCCCCTCCATTTCTCGTTAAGGCGAGGGAGACGGGGGGGTGGTGTGTGAAAAGTGGTTTCAATGGCTGCCTCTTTTTGCAATGTGTTGACACCACGTTACTTCGCACCCTCTCGACCCAAACCCATAAACTGAGAGGTACCCCCGAAATCCACCGATGGTAATATTCTTCCAACATTTGTTTCCTCCTGCGCCTCAAGCTAATGGATCTTTCCTTCCACACCATAATTTTTGTCCATCTAACACATGACATTCTTCCATGTAATCCAACTGTTATCCTCATATGCCTCCGCTCCCTAACCGTTTGTACTTCTTTGTTCACACGTTCACTCCATAACTGTTTGGTTCACTGTTGCTCATTAAAGCCCGCTCCTGAACCGTTAAGCTACTACGGTCACTATCTAGGTCGTTAAACACAAATTGTCACTTATAAAATGGTTTGTGAATTGCCTTATATCAATTTTAATTCCTTATCGATTCATTATAGTTTACCATCTCTACACTTTGTTCCCTGTCACAAAAATTTCCCTGTCACCATTTCTGCGACCCGACCTTAAAATTCTTCCTCTCATTCCATATCCCTGTCTAAAATGGCCCTAAAATCCAAAACCGAAAAATAGGTGACCCCGAAAGGAAAAGCCAAGAAACAGGTGGTTGAAGAGTTGCAGACCACCGACCCAGTTGCAGAAGAAATATCTGCTCCTACACCATAGCTCAACCTGGATCTGATACCCCTCACAGACGCATTATTTAAGGTTATAGATGCCCACTGCAAATTTTATTTTCATGAATCATATCTATGGATCAAACAGAAAAAAAAAAACTGATAATCAGGACCCTATCAGGTTCTTGGAATCAATGTTGCCCCTATTTTCTTTTCCACGAACCCATTCTTTCCCTCATCTTATTTCTTGGTGCCAAGCATAGTATGATCCTATAAAGAGAGCAGTGGTGGCTCATAATGGAAAAATTTTGATCACCATCTCTCCAGAGACCATAAACCAAATGCGCCTTATCCCTCAATTTGATTCTCTGACCCATTTTTCACCAATTGTTCTTATGGAACTCTACCATAAGTTAACCTTCGCACAAAGAGCCCATATTTTTGAAATATTCTTACTTGAGGATGAAAATTTTCCTAAGAAAAATCCACCATACTCATCCTAGATATTTCTTGAAGCATCTAAACATTGCATTTCACTTCTTTCATACCTGCTAGGATACCCAGATGACCAAACAGTTGATGAACCCATCATGGGGTTCCTATCCATTTTTAGCAAAGACCAAGCACCATTGTTCATGTATAATTACAGCCAATTCTTGGCTAAAAATATACATGATAAATTCATGAATTTCACAACTTAGGGTGTGTTTAATTACACTTTTGTAATTATACATGTGATTCTTTTTCAATAGGAAGAGATGTTGCCTATCAACTTCCACAAACAGGATGCACAAGGAGTGAATCAATCAGTGATTCTATGGACAGAGTTAGTCAGGGATACATCAACAAAAATTGCATTGGAAAAGTTCATAAATTCCTTCATACACCCAGTGAAGCAACTGCTTACCAGTTAGACAGAACCCAAAATTGGAGAAGAGATCAAAAGGATCTTACATTTGAGTGAGCAAGCCAAAACAGGGGATTGGTATTTATACCAAAATTACACAGAAATTAGAGTATATGGTTGTGAACTCCCACCATATAAGCTCCATAGATATGTCCATATGAGATTCTTTTCCCTAGAGTATATTCAACATATGATAAATATGGATGACCTCCATTTTGTTTTAGGGAAAAGGAAATATCAGTTCAAGCTCAAAGAAAGCATTGGATCTTTCATTTGTAATACCAGATCAGCTAGTGTTGAAGTTGATGCAATGTTGAAGAAAATGGGTTTCCAACTAAGTTTCACTTGGTCTTATGACCCGCATGGCATTATTTCTTCTCTGAGAGTTGAACTCAAAACAACCTCCTATAATCATGCCTCCATAACACAAATAGAAAAATATATGAATCAAGATCAATAGGTTGAAGGCACTCTTCAAGAGGCATATGAACAAGTTATTTCAACTTCTAATGTGCAGACCCCAGTCCCTAAGAGTAAGTATCAGAAAAGATTCAAAGAAGAGATTCCACCTACTAAAGAAATCATGAATGAGTTTATATTGAAAAACAATTAGCTAAAGCTTGGTTCAACTTTACTCTCAGAAGGAGGACAACCAAAGATTTTTGATTTGGGAGAAACTGAATTCTCCACATCAACAAGTGTTCCCATGACTCATCCATCAATAAAACCCGTTGGAGAACCTATGGAGGTTATCCAGCACTCAGAAGCTAGTTCTTCTGAAGAACGTAATATTTTCTCTAGATTCTTATACGTTAAGCAAAAGAATGAAGCATTAAAATGTAATGTCTATCGTCAGTTCTGGAAACAAACATCAACTTCCCAACACAGCCTTCTCACTGCCTTTGACAGTGAGAAAGGAAGGATGCAAATGACCTTTTTGCATGCAATATTTCATTTTCCAAAGACTCACGTTGAATATAAAAAGATTGTGTTTTCTTTTGATTCAAGTCAGATCCATCCTGTAGATCAGATGGACATGTAAAAACAATCTATAGAAATGCTCTTTTCAACAATGACAACTACAACCATGTCACTCTCCAAACTAAAGACTACATTGTCAAATGTTCAATCTCAGCTTAATATTGAAAATTTGTATTCATTGGCCAAAGATAACAAACTGAAGTCTTTGGAGGATCTAGTAGTGAAAGTTGGATATGATCCAAAAGACTGCAAAGAAGTTGAAGAAATTATTAAGAAGAAGAATGAAAACATCTCTTATTTGCGTAAACAGCTCAAATTGCCTTCAACTGAAGATCCACAGATAAAAGAAATTGTAGAAAATGAATACAACAAGGAGGAGATTCTCAAATTAATCATTGAGCAAAACATTCAAATAAGAAAAATGGAAGAACAGATTGAAGGGTTGTTAAAGGAGAAATTAGCAGCACAGGTGGCTATTAATCCAAATACATCAGTTCAAACATCTTCTGTAGGTACAGAGCTTTCAACATCATTGACAAAAACTAATACAACAAAGTTGACACAGGATTTGGCTATTCAGAAGTAGGAACATGAGAAGTTGCAACAAATATTTCAGATTCTAGAATCACAGAAGATCAAAAATGATACCTTATATACGGAGAAAATGCAAAAGTCACATAAGTTGGGACTTAAGGTTAAAGAAATTGAAAGTGGATCTTTAATGGCAGGGACATTAGCTGAAGCCAAGTAGAACATTTGGGAATACATCAGCAAGTCTATGACAAAGGTATGGCCATCCATACAGATCATTTTTTAACAGCAAGAGCTCATCACCAAGTGCAAAACAACCATAGAAGAACAAAAAGAACATCTCAAGAAAAATCCAAGTGAATTCACTGACATGATCAAGGTCTTGAACTCAAAGAAAAAATAAGAGTTGGAAGAAATAAACATACTGGACAAAACTACAACAATCTTAGAGATCAAAGACGGATGTTATCAACACCTCTTGTGAATAGCATTGCGCTGCTAGGTCAACTGCGATTCTGAGCAGCGTGACTGCTCCCTGCGGCGGCCTGCCTAAGGTCCTCTTCCATGGAGGCGCAGGGCTATCCCAAGGAAACTCCACCGCCGCCCTCTTCCCCTGTTGTTGATGTGTTCAATCAGCTTCTGGCTGGATTTCCCCAGAAGAAAAAAATGAAGCAGCTAAATTCGTAAAGAAGCTAGAAGATATTTCGGAGATCTCTTTGCCTCCAGAGACCCCCATCCAAGTAGCTTTTTCTCTGGCTGATCGTGGTCTTATTGGCCAATTCACGGGACTTTGGCCCTCTCTGAAATCTACTTAGCAATGGGTTAACAGGAACTGGGCTCCTCTGATCAAGCAAAGTGTCACATCTTATTTTCTTGGGCGAGGGTTCTTCCTCTTTGAATTTTCATCCAAAGAAGATAAAGACCTGATCTTCCAAAATGGGCCCTATTTCATGGGCCCTCAGGGCCTCTATCTGAACAAATGGACATCGGATTTTGATCCGGCAGTAGATGTTCCCATGGCGGTTCTGGTGTGGGTTCGGCTCCCGAATCTCCCAATCCATTGCTGGAACTAGGAGTCCTTGAAACACATAGGAAACGCTCTTGGGAAATTCATAGATCGGGCAAACAACAAGGACCAGTATGACTGTGCTAGAATCTGCGTAGAAGTATATCTAGAGGTGGGTCTCCCAGAGGCAATCAAAATCAATGTCGGCAGTTGGTCTCATGTGCATATATTGGACTATGAGTAGCTGCCATTTAAATGCAGGAAATGTCATGTTCACGGTCACTTTGCTAGAAGATGTCCATCTAATGTTGAGCTAGAGAAAGGAAATGAAGAAGGTTGGAACCAAGTTAAGCGTTCAAAGACCAATCACAAAGGTCAAAAATCGGGAGGCCCCAATGGTAAAGACCCTCTTCAGGCCAATGCTCAGCGACCCCCTCCCAAAAAGGCATAAGAAAATAGGTTCGATCCTTTAAGCCATCAAACAAAAGCAACTCAGGAGATCGAGATCCAAAATCCAATCTCACCAAGAAAAGGCACCCCCTCTTCCTCCCTTAAAGGAACAAGTGCTGCAAAATCCAAAGGCATGCCTATAGAAGTTGAGGAAGAAGAACAGGAATCGGACGAGTCAAAGGAGGAAGGAGAAATAGGAGAGTCTCAAGCCTCGATAAGGAGATCTACAAGAGGCCGCAAAACTGACAGGGAAAAAAGAGAGCAGGAAACATACAAAGACAAGCTTCAGGGCAGCCAGCCAACTCTGGAAAAGCTGCTAGCCCCAAATCCAAGGACGATGAAAAATTATCCCCAAGGCTCCAAGGGAGCCCATCAGAAACATAAATAATGAAGGTCATCTCCTGGAACTGTAGAGGTATGGGGAGAAAAACTAAGGAAGAAGCCATTAGAATTTTAATAAGAATATAATCTCTAGACATACTTCTCGTCCATGAGACCAAGCCGGAAGACGTAGCATTTCTGCATGCAAGCAAGAAACTAAGGAACAAAAGAGCAGCAAGAGCAATCTCTACCCGGGGAGCCTTAGGAGGGCTAGGCACTATATGGAATGCCAGCAAATTTTTAGTTATCTATGAGGCTAGCAATATTCATTGGTTGCTGCTTAAAATGCAGAATCTGGTCACTAAAGAAATTTTTTGTCTTTTCAACGTATACTCCCCAGTCAATGTTGGGGAAAAAAAGGATTGTTGGGACTCTATAAGGCATCAAGCAGACCTAGCAAATCTGGAAAACATAATCATTGTTGGAGATCTCAATCTCACTCTTCACTCGTCTGAAAAAAGAGGAGGCAGCGCAGTCCAAGATCTGACAAGGGAATGGGCGGAGGATCTTATGCAGGGCTGGGATCTGTTGGATATCAAACCTTCCTCCGGTAAGTACTCTTGGTCTAACAAAAGAGCTGGCCCAGGTCATATCGCAGTCAGATTAGATAGATTTTTCATTCAAAGCTCTTTTCTGTTACTAGGATTAGAACCTAGAATGCATATTCTCACTAACAGCACCTCGGATCATAAGCCCATCAAGCTAGAACTTCTGTCCCATCTAGATCTGGGCCCTATTCCTTTCATATTTAGTCCCCTCTAGGTCAAGGAGCCAGATTTCATGCAATTAGTCAAGGATTATTGGAGACAGCCAGTCAAAGGATCCCCCTTCTTTATCTGGGAGGAAAAACTTAGAAGGGTGAAAGGGGCTCTAAAACGATGGGCCAAAACCTTGCCCAACCCATCTACAGAAAGAAAAATCATTAAAACTTCTCTAGCCTCTCATCAACTTCAAGTGGAGGATGTCGTCGTTACAGAGGAGCTCTTAGATAAAGAGGCTCACCTGCAGCAGAGTTTTCATAAGGCTTGTTTAGCTGAAGAAGAATACTGGAGATTAAAATCTCAAAATCTTTGGCTCAAAGCCGGGGACAGGAACTCTTCTTTCTTCCATAAACAAGCCCAGGCCAAGAAATGCTTCAACACTATATCCGAGATCAAGGAGGATAATGTCATCCACAAGGACTTTAAGGACATCAAGAAAGCAGCCTTCTCTCATTTTCAAAACTTGTATAGTGAGGACATGGATCCGGATCAATATTCAGATCTGTTAGATATTGTTCCATCTTCATCTCTTCTCGAATGAATGCGCTCCTTGAGGCCAAAGTCTCCAAAAATGAAGTTAAAAATGCCCTTTTTTCCATGGATTCGAATAAGGCCCCTGGTCCGAATGGCTTCTTTTCCAGGTTCCTCCAAGTCTGTTGGCTGGTAGTTGAAAAGGACCTCTTCAAAATGGTCCAAAAATCCCAAAATTGTCAGAAAATCGGGGGCAGCACAAATTCAGCTTTTTTAGCCCTCAACCCTAAGGAGAAAGGCGCCAACAACTTCAACAGATTTCACTCGATCTCCTTGTGCAATACAGGGTACAAGCTAATCACCAAAGTAATTGCAAATAGACTGAAGCTCATTCTTCCCAAAATCATTCCGGAGAATCAAGGAGGCTTCATCCAAGGCAGGCAAATTGTGGACAATTTCACCCTTGTCTAAGAGGAAATTCACTCAATTTTACATTGAAATGAACAAGGTATGGTTATCAAACTCAACTTAGCAAATTATTTTGATCGAGTAAATCATAGCTTTATGTTAAATGTCATGAGCAAGTTTGGTTTTGGTGTAAATTTCATAAATTGGATCTGGGCATGCATCTCGGAGCCATGGATTGCACCTCTAGTGAATGGCAGAGCCACAGATTTTTTTAAAGCTTCGAGAGGGCTTAGGCAAGGGTGCCCACTCTCCCCTATGCTATTTGTCATCCAAGCCTCAGTTCTCAGCATCCTGTTAGACAAAAAGATGCAAGATCAAGATATTAATGGACTTTGTATTGCAAGAGGGGTCAAAAACATAAACCATGCCCTCTTCGCGGATGATACCCTGTTATTGGGGGCTGCCACTCTTTCCTCAACCATCAAATTCAAAGCAGTTTTGGATGATTTCTATGAGGCCTCAGGCAGTGCCTTAAATAAGAACAAATGTCACATCTACAGTTGGAACACATCGCCCAGATTGCTCTCTACTATTGCTAGATGTTTGGGCTTTGCAGCCTCCTCCTCATGGACCTCTTTTAAATATTTGGGCCTTCCTGTTTTCCATAAAAGGTCCATAAGTAAATACTGGCTTCCACATCTTGAAAAATTTAAGAGCAAGATCCAAGCCTGGGGTTACTCCTGGCTCAACATTGCTGGTAAATCTGTTCTAATAAAATCTGTGCTCACCAGTCTCCCTCTATTTCAGTTTGTTGTTCTTCTTGCTCCGAAAAGTATCTTAAAAAAAATGGAGGAGTACATTCGGAGGTTCTTTTGGAAGGGAGGCAAACAGAATGAAAACAAACTGCCTCTAGTCAGTTGGGAGACCATCTCCAAGCCTTTGTGGGAGGGCGGATTGAATTTCAAAAATCTATGTCACCAGAAAATTGCTAGGGAGCGAAGTTAATATGGAGGATTATTGCGCCCAAGCCAGGCTGGGCTCAACTGGCTCTCTGGAAAAAATATTTTAGAGGTCCACGCATCAGCTGTTTAGACAAATCGATCCATCTGCTCAACTTGTCTTTCCTCAAGCTTTATGCTAAAACTGCTCCTCTTATCAATTCGCACTCCTTCTGGATCCCAGGAGATGGGAGAAAGATAAATGTATGTACTGATAAAATTATGAATACGGATCCAATAGAAAACAGAGGTTCCATCAGAGCACTACACTGCTGGATGGAAGGAGAAGAGTTGCACATGTTGTGGGATATTTCACTGTGGAACGAATCAGATTGGGCAGGTTGGAAATGCATTGTTGTGCCAGCACACCTGCATCATGAATGGATCACACTGCTAGACCTTCTCCACAGTATGGCACCTTCTCACATCAGCAAAAGAGATTCGAGAGGCTAGGGATAGAATTTTAGGGGGTTACGCTGTCTCTCTGGGTTATGTTAAGCTAAGGGAGAGACCCTTCGTTACCCCTGACCTAGCTCCTAGGCAAGGAGTCTGGCGTTACCCATCGTGGCTCAAAGTGGATTTCTTTGCTTGGCTTCTATGCCATGGAAAAATCCTCACGTATGATAATCTGCAGAGGAAAGGGTTCCATGATCCCTCCAAATGTTCACTGTGTAATGAAAATGTAGAGAGTGCTGCCCATTTAATGATAGAATGCAGATTCTCTATGCAGATTTGGTTCACATTCCTTCACAAGATGGATTCCAACATTACGCTCCCATGCTTCACTGCTGAGTTATTTTCTAAATGGGCGAACATGTATCTTGGTCCTCCTCCAAAAAATCAAATAATCAAAGCTGCCTAGTCTGTCCTCTCAAAGGTAATATGCTGGCAGATTTGGCTAGAACGAAATAGAAGAATCTTCAGAAACATTGAACAGAGCCATAAGGCATTAGAAATCAAGATCAAATGCCACCTAAAAGAGTGCTTGATTGACTTAAAAGATGATTCTAATCTCAGCCAACAGGACATTGCTTGGGGTTCATTTCTTGATCTGCATTTTCAAACAAAAGTTAGGACTGTCCCTCCTCCTAAAGCCTCGCAAATAAGAAAACCTAAAATAGACTTTCAAGACTAGATTACAACACAATCAAGACACTCCCTCTTTTTTGATGGGGCAGCAAAGGGAAATCTGGGCAAAGCTGGTGCAGGTGGTGTTGTTTTAAATCCAGATGGGAAAAAAATTAATTCTTTTGCATGGGGGCTAGGCCATTAAACCAACATTCAAGCTGAGGCTTTGGCTCTCTTTCAAGGTCTCAAGATGCTCAAGGATTTAAACATAAGTGAAGCAAATGTAATTGGTTATTCCCAAATCATCATCAATGCAATGGTTTCCAACTCTCCAGCTTTGGACCTTAAACTCGCAAGGCTGATAGTCAGAATTAAGGGCTTGGAAAACGCTTTTCAGAAGCTGAATTTCTACCATGTGCTGAGAACTAATAATAAAGAGGTGGAAATTGAAGTCAATAAATCTGCCCTCCTCTCTGTTGGGATCAAGATGAAAGACAAGGAAGAATCATGGGAACCCATCCCATAAGCTAAATTGCTGTCATGTTTTATTGTTTACTCTTAATTCAATTTGTATGTATCTTCAAATTGGGAAAAATCTATGAAATTGAATCTATAGTAACATCACTAAGGAGAAAAAATCCAAGCATTAGCTCCACACTCATCCTTATTGGTGAGGTGCAAAAGGCTATAGTCCTTCTCAATGTAACCAGATTTTTGGCATTCGGGCCAAGTTTGATATAATATTCCATAACCGTTACTGTAAAAAAAAAAAAAACAATCTTAGAGATCAAGAAAGTTCTACAGAAGAGGAATTTAATCAAACAACTCCAAACAAAATTTGAAGCTTTGAATATTGTTGTTCAAAGGTTTCATACGAAGTTTAACATTTTGAAACATAAATGACTGCCATGATTGGTAGGATTAGATGATAAATTGATTAAATTAGAAGATTATTGTAAGACGTTATATACTATTGCAGTGGATAAGTCAAAATTTGCAAGTATTAAAAGACAGGTTTCAGGGAAAGCATTTTTAGAATCTTTGCAGTTTGATTTGATCATTCAAAATCAAATCAAACATTTGTTCATTCAAAAGCCTACTTTCGAGAAATATATAGAGGTAGATAAAATATTTAGAAAAATGATGTGTAGAAATCCCAAGTGAATAAAAATGGGATAAATTTTGTGAGACCGTCGAGTAAAATTATGATATTTATAGGATGCCAGCACAACATATTTTCAAGGGACAAGTCATCAACAGCTTCCTTTGAAAAAGGCACAGTCATCAACAACTTCTATGAGAATAGAGACACATCATCTATCTGTTTCCTTCCTCTATTCTATGATTGTAATGAGCTTAAGATATTTCTAAGTTTTAGAAATTGGTATAAATGAATCTCATTACTAGTTATTAAGGGTTGCACCCTTGGATAAGAAATTTTTTGTGAGCAGAATTATACAAGTTTTTCGATCATCAATAATAGAAGAAGGATTTAGAATTCGTCTCATACAACTTTGTTCCTTTTGTGAGTTTTTCTTGTTTTCATTACATTGTCTCTACATATGTTTAATTGTTATTAAGATAATCAGGTGAGATTAAATTTGTTTCAGTTATCTTAAAGTTCCTCTTGATGTTATTATTAATAAAAAGAATGATTTACTAAAAATTTTGTTGATGTAAGTCACTTTCATTTATAAATTGCCAGCATCTTGATAATGTTAAATGTATTTTGTTGAACTTTTAGACATTGTTTAAAGGTTTTCAACCTTATGATTAATTAAAGAATTCAATCTGAATATTTGGTTATCATATCTTCTTACATAAGTCTACTTAACCATTTACAAAATATTAATCACTGTGTGAGATAAACAAGCAGCCCTTAGTCTTAATTTATGATATTATCTGAAATATTTAAGCAATAAATGTTTGCAAAAGTTATTTTATACATTGGTCATCCAAACTTTCAAAACAAAGCAAAACATTATAGATGCTTTGGCATAATTATTGACCCCAATTATCTCAAAGGACAACACACCAAACACAAACAAAGTTGCAAATCAAGCGCAAAAAAATTATAAAAGACCAAAATCACAAGACTGGAAACAAACACCATGACTCAATCCCCATGGTTCCCAAGGAAATTATATAGGTGAATGGCATGAAGAGGTTCTTGGTCTTATGAGGAATCAATTGGGAAGAGTAACTCTCACAAATCCCCAAGCTTATTATCATGTGGATATGATTTAATATTATATGCTTTTATTATTCCTATGTTTATGTTATGGAAAGGTAATGTTGAGGGGTACATCAACGAAGTGAAAGTAGTGCGATCTGCGGCATGCTAGGATAAGCATAGATAATGGAAAGACACTAGAAGCAAGGTTTCTTGTGGGGTCAATGTGTGGTCTATGGATGTGCAGAACTATTTTTGTGTATACGTTGTGCATGTTTTATATTTAGTGATTGTATATATGGTGATGTGTACATGCAACATATGTAGTATTATGTACGTGATGTTGTATGTCTGTTGTATATATATGGTGCGTGTGTGTTGCATATGAATTGCTAGGTATAGATGGTGTTATGTACATGTTGGATATGTGGTGCTATCTACATATCGTATTGTGTGCATGTTGGATATGCGGTGTTGTGTGCATATGGTGTTGTGCACATGTTGGATATGTGTTGTTGTGTACGTATGATGCTATGTACATGTTGAATATGTAGTGTTATGTACATATGGTGTTGTGTGTGATGTAAATATGGTGCTATGTACATATGGTGTTGTGTTCATTATTTTACATGTGGTGTTGTGTGCATGTAGTGTAGTGTACATGTTGTACAAGTGGTGTTGTGTGCAGGTGGTGTCGTGTACATGTTGTGCATGTGGTTTTCTATACGTGTGGTGTTATGTACATGTCGTGCATGTGGTGTTGTGTACATGTGGTATTGTGTACACATTGTACAAGTGGTGCGATGTACACTTGGCGTTGTGTACACGTTGTGCAGGTGTTGTATTGTACATGTGATGTTGTGCACACGTTGTGCAGGTAGTGTTGTGTATAGGTGGTACTATGTACATGTTGTGCATATGGTACTGGTATACATGTGGTATTGTTTTCATGTCATACATGTTGTGTTGCGGGCATGTTTTACTATGTATGCGCATGGCGTAGTCGTGGCATCGTGACATGTGTATTCTTTGTGTTGCATTATGTATATGTTTATGTATTGTGTTGTGTTGTACATCAGGTGTAGGTGTATGTGTTCTGTTGTACACTCGATGTATGGGTATGTATTGTGTCGTGTTGTACATCGGGTGTAGTTGTATGTATTGTGTCGTGTTGTACACCGTATCTAGGTGTATGTACTGTGTTGTGTTTTACACCGAATGTAGGTGTATGTGTTGTGTTGTATTGTACACTGAGTGTAGGTGTATGTGTGTATTCCAGTGTAGGTGTATGTATTGTGTTGTGTTGTACGCTAGATGTAGGTGTATGTGTTGTATTTTGTTGTAGGCGAATGTGTTGTATGGCGGTGTAGGCATATGTATTGTGTTGTATTGTACACCGGGTGTGGGTGTATGTGTCGTATGTCGGTGTGGGTGCATGTATAGTATGGTGTTGTATGTCGTATGTGGGTGCACGTATTGTGATGTAAACTATGTGTATGTGTACGTGATTGGGGAGAAGCAAAGGAACTGGGTGCTTGTCGAGTGTGGCTACAAATCCAGTATGCGTACAGAGGAACAAAGGCAGAATTAAGGACCGATTAAAGGATAAGTATCGATATTTTATTTCAGTTCGATTATGTATGAGATCTACGATTATGAATTATGATGGTTACATGTGATTTATGATTATGCTTTATGATGATTGCATGTGATTCATCATTTTGACATATGATGGTTGTGTTTTGAGCTAACCAGATGTGATATGTTTATACATGATGATTTGATCAAACAACTAGTTTGACTTATTGTGACAGGAAGTAAACAGGATCACAAATGTACCTTATTGACGAGCTAATAATGAGGTATGATGTGAATTTATTTTGAATCTAATGTTCTTGGTAGAGGAAGCATGGAAATTCCCAGTTGGATGGTTGAAACCAATTGCAGAAATAATAGCAACAAAAAAAGGAATTGAAACAAGCTACAGTATATTGGTAAAGCACTTCAGGAGTAGGGTCATTGTGGGACACTGGCACCCAATAGTGTCCATTGATTTACATGAGCATGCTATGACCAGTATGATGGTTTTGAGGTAGGTATATTCCTTGGTAGTTTGACTTTCTGACGCGAAGAAGCCTTGCCAAGGGAAGGGCTTCCCAGGATGGGAATGATAGTGAAACTTGGAAAGTGTGTGACTGCACGAAAGGGATTACCGTATTTCCTGAGGGACTGTGTAGCAAAGAAGGGAAGGTTGAGGATGGATTTTTTTGGTCATTAGCATTGCCAAATGGAATCAGATGCACATTGGGAGTGTTCACTGGTAGAATTATCCAATAATTTTTCACTAAGAGGACAAGTGGCACAGGTTTGTAGTGTTGGGAATTGGATGCAACTTTGACTTTGGCAGTGGATTCTAGACTTCCTCAGCAGAAAATGAATTATGGTACTCCTTTGAGGCTGGCCCGTGTGAGCCTATGGATTCCCTTGTTGAGGATGCAGGCATTGTATATTTTTATATGTTGGTTGAAAAAATGTGCATATGTGTATATTATTATAAATATCATAATGAGTTGTGTTATAAAGCTCCAGTGCATGGTATGATTGTCATGATGGTTTTGCTTTCGATCAGGTTATTCATTGTAAATACTGCAATGAGCTGTGTTATAAAGGTCTATGGGTAGCATGTTTTTCTTTCAGCAATCTTGTTGGTTGTAGGAGTCACTGAACACCGAGGACGATGCTCCCCCAAGGGGGAGGGCTCTCTAACAACCTTGGTGAAAATTCCATGTAATAAAAGTTAATAAAGTCAAAAGAATAACCACAGTTGATGGGAAAATTATTCTAAGCTGAATGTTGGGCAAAATATCTTAGTGGGTGTTCATTTCGGTTAATATGGCTAAATAAATTGACAAAGGCAAAGGCAAAGGCTTTGGAAAGGAAAAATGACATATTTGGCACATTTATTTATGAAAATAATGGAAATTAGGAGAAAAGGTACATGAAAGGCCACGGGTTTCATGTGAGGAGGAAAATGAAGGAAAGTAATGGAAAATGAAGAAAATATAGGCCTCATCAATAAAAATGCTCTTGAGGATCAATTGGAAAGCTTTTGCTCATATTTATGGCTCTCATTATATTCTCTCTCTCTCATACTCTTGGTCACTTAGAGTTCTATTGGAGTAGTTTGGCGTTAAACCAAGAAAGGCAAGAAAGAAGGAAGAAGGAGGAAGCAAGCAAGGAGAAGTGGGAATCAAGAAGCTACAACATGATTCCTGGCATGTATCGATTTGCATGTATTTTTTCCTTTATAGATCTGGCATGCTTGGTATTGCATGTGGTTATTTTTTGTATTGGCATGGTTTTTTCCATGTGTGATATTGTTTTCAGCCTAGCCTTGCCATTTCCGAATATCCATGGTGTTGTGGGGTTTTCATGTTTGGTTTACCTGGATTTTGGATGGATTTGAGGTTGAGTGAGGTGGATCTCTAAATTATTATGGAAACGGTTCATGTGTTACCTCAGTTTAGGGCCTACTAATATGGGTTTGGATTGTGGTAAAGTCTGATAGGTGGTTTTCTCTCCATTTAGGCCTAGGAATCCTGGGTTTGGGATATACGATAAATCTCAGAGAGTATGTCTCGGTTTAGGGACTAGTGACCCCTGATTCAGACAGTGGGTTACGGTAAAGCTTGAGAGACTAGGAGATAGGAAGATTCCTCATGGTTTAGGCAGAGATAATCCGGTGATTTCCATGCTTGTGTTGGCCTAGTGATCAGATGTAGATCACGGTAAAGGTTGATTTCTAATTGATGAGGGTGAGGTGGTTTAGCCTCAAGATGCCCTGGTTGGTTCTTTCGGTTTGAGTCTCTCATTCGCTTGGAATATGGCACGGGGGTGATTGGCTGAAGTAAGATTTGGCTCAGCCAATCTATGGTCGGGTGAAATGTGGAAGTCCCATCTCTGATTGATTTTTTCCATTCAGTAATGAAGAGCTCATTACTTTTTTATTTGGTATACAAATGTACTAGTTATTATGTGGATTTTATTGTTGTTGTATCCATGGTATTTCTGTTGTTATTATGCTTGTTATAAGCATGTATTTTATTAGTGATGATGTATGGCTCTATCCATGTTTTTACTTGTAAATGAATACACAATGTATCTATGGTAAAATAGATTGTATTGTAGCTAATGATGTAAGGGATCAATGCTTCTTAGTGTTTCTCAGAAAAGTATGAGACCCCTATACTTAATTCTTATTTTTACACTTGTAGATTCAATGTTTGTGACATTTTTGACAAAATGTTTATCAAGGCTAGGAGGGGTCCATATGAGGTATTATTTATGTGATTTCTTCTGCATCATTTTTCTAATGTTATTTATCATCCCATAAGTTTTAATGAAGTTATGGGCAATGACCGTGGCTTTGGGCCTAAAAAGGTGGCTCAAATCCTAGAGTTTCAGGAACAAAACTGTGCATTTAGGGCCCTAGCCACATACATGTAGTATTGTGTGTTACACCATTTTTTGGTCATCTAACCTTTCATCATTAGATGGACCCAAGTACACCATGTAAGACCAGTTTTACCCCAAGTAAAACTGCTTTCACTATGTTAAATTAGGAAACCCCAAAAGGAAATATTAAACAAACCTATATTTGTTTGATTTTCCTCATGGAATAATTAATTAAACCATAATTTAATTATTATTTCCAGTCATGTTTAACCCAAAAACAAAGAAATTAATGAGATAAACCCATAGTTATCTTATTATTTTCTAGGAATAATTATTTAATAATATTCCTTGTTAAATATGACCAAATCAACCACCATTAATCAAATCAATCATTATTTATTTGATTATATCCCAACCACTTCCTTAAAAAGATAAATAAATCATTTATTTATTTATTTTTCACTAATCAAGGGATTTGACCCAAGTCAAACACCCTTTCCCTCCAACAAATAATAATAAAATATTCCGTAGAGGTGGATCTAGATTTGATTAACATTATTTTAATCATGCACCAAGATCTATAATGACCCAATATTTTGTTATAAATAGGAGGGTTTTCCCCATCATTCTTCACCTTTTGTTGCCTATTAGATCACTCTGGATCTATACACTTGGTCTCATTTTCTACCATTTTGCTCCCATTGAGCTCTACCTTCTACATTGGGTTTTCTACATCTACAAGAGAGAGAAAGCTTAGATCTGAAGTGCTGAGAACTACAAAGAACCCATCCCATTGAGGAGATCTGGATACACCTTCTTGTTTCCTCCCAGGTGCCCTGTAATATAAAAATTCATTCAAAAATCATGTTCTTGTCTTGTCTGTTGGATGCATGGAGCAAACCCTTTACTTTACTGCTTAATGTCTTTCCATTTATAGATCTGTTTGTTGCAGCATTTTAACTACTAATCGCAGATCTGAAGATGTTTGGCAGCCTCTATTGTTGTTGGGGCTATTAGTTATGCGTAGCTAAAGTGGTTCTTTTTCGTACACTTCGACGAAGAATTCATACTAACAAATGGCGACACTCCTTGAGATCGAACCCGGAATCTGCAGTTTCCGGCCCTGCATCTCGGCCCGCCTTGACCGAATCTGATCTTGTTTTTACTCATCTAAGTGGGAACCCAGCCCCTTAGGGCTTTAGTACCCTCCACTTTTTGTGGAAGAGTTTTAGCTGTTTCAGCCGTCGGTTTCAGAGCTTCAGCCCCCTCTTTTCCAGATCTGTTACCTCACTTTCAGATCCATTGAAATCAGCCTCTTTTCCTTTCAAATCACCTCTTGTCGTTTTTTTTGGACCTCCTCTGAAGGCCTCCGCCTTGCCCCCCCGGTTTTTTGCTGATTTCCCTTTTCCAGCCACCTTGCCTCTGTCTCTTGGCTGTGATCTGCACCCCTTGTCTGCAGCTTTATCCCTCCAGATCTCTGTCCCTTTTGACCCTAGATCTGTTGAGCTTCCTTTGTGTGTGTTTTACATAGTTTTTCCCTTTCTTTTCAGCATAGTTGTGAGAGACCCACCTTCTTGGGTTAGATAGATGCGTACGTAGCTGTTATTTTTCTGTTATTTCAGCATTCTATTCTGTTCTCTGTAGGTTTATTTTTCAGCTACGAAGCACACTTTTTCTTGCTCTCAACAACGGAAAGGGTTTAAAAATTAAAATTAACGCACGCCACACACTGACCCTAAGTGAAGAAGCGCCTGGTTTACACCGCCTGGCAAAGACTCTAAAATCAATTGTCACTGCACCTTTTCTGCCCTTGACCTTCTTGATTTTGTCCCTTTCTGCCCTTGTCGGTTTCCTTCTTTCTGTCATCATTGCGCCCCCAAGGCGCCTTTCCCGGAGACTTCTTGGCCTTCACCCTCAGTTTCCGGTTGATCGACCTGCTCCGCACCGCCGTCGTCGAGCTAGTCCACCTTCGAGTCCGCACTCCGACTCCTCTCCTGATTCATCGGGTCCTCCTTCTCCTTCTGGTTCTCCCCCTGTTACCTTCACTATGTCTGGTCCAGGGCCTAACGCTAGCGGTTCTCCCGGCCCCAATGCCGGCCCTACTTCTAGCGGAACCGCCACAAACACTACCCCGTCCACCCCTGTGCTGCCGTACATTGCAGGCCTCAGCCTCCCCGATTTTCATCAGTTGATTAATGACCCCATTCACCACAATGCTACCTGGCCCGCTATGCCCACCAAGTTGCCCTCTGATATCCCTAAGTTCGAGGGCCTTAATGGAGAAGATCCAACCAATCACGTCCGGTCTTTCCACATGTGGCGTTCCTCCAATTCCATTACCGATGACTCCATCCGTCTTCGTTTGTTCCAACGCACGCTTACCGGCGAAGCTTCTAAATGGTATGTTGAACAAGCCACCTCTACCCATACCACCTTTGAGACTCTTTCCCAAGCCTTTTTGTCGTACTTCCAGCTCCCCCTCCGATACGATACTGGCACAGAGCTCTTGACTTCATTTAAGCAATCCTCTTCCACACGCCTTTCTGCCCATGTTCAGGAATGGCGACGAAGACGGAGCTTATGTCGAGCCCCTCCCTTTGAAGATCGGGTTTACATGGATTGGTTCCTTCGCACCCTCCCGTCTCCCATCGGCAAAGATGTCGCCTCTCATTTTCCTCAATCTGAAGAAGCCGCCCTCCAAATAGCTTTAAAATATGACCTGATCTATGCTCAATCTGGTTATGTTTATACCGTTCTTCCTGACATCCCCCGGCCCGGTGGCGCTAACGCCCTGGGGGCATCTCATTCCGCCGACGGTATTGTTGGATCTCTTTCCCACCCCTCTGCTCATCCTCCTATGAGCCATGGCCCTCCTCAGGGAGGGGCCAGCACCTCTAGCACTCTGCCCCCTCCCGGCAACATGTATCCAGGATACGGCATGCCTCCTCCTTTTGCCCAACCTCCGGCTTACCTCAATGCTGCCCAACCCAACCCTTACTTTTATCCGCAGCCTGGTGCGCCAGCTCCCCCAGCATATGCGTTTCCGCCTCCCTTGCCTCCTCACCACCTACAACAGCCCTTACAACCCCCTCCAGGGCAAGTATTTGCGCAGCAGGGTGCGTTTAATCCCCCTTCCCAAAGAAGGCGGAGAGGCAACCAGAACCCATCTGCCCCTGGTAACTGAGGACCCAATTCTGGTCAGGACCCTAACACTAGCAACCAGCCTCAGGGCATTCCGCCCAGGCCGGACAGGCCGCTTCGCACAAACAAGCCCTGTTCGTGTTGCGGTGTTTACGGTCACTACACTCACGATTGCCCTCTCTTACCCCAGATGCGACAGATGTGGGAGTCTCAAGCCACATTGCGCTGACAGCACACCTCCCCTGACGCTCCTCCTAATAATACTACCCAACAACAGTTCACCGGACTCTTTCCCTCAACAGGGATTCGTGGCTACCCAACCCCCTGACAGCCATGCAGCCACACCCTCATCCATTTCTGGTTCCTCTGACTACCAGATCCTCATGATGCACTCCGATCCGTCCCCTTCCGTCGACCTTCACCTTCAAACTCGGTCTCGCCAGTACCCCAAGCCCCCTGCTCAGTCTGCTCCCGAGCCTCCATCTTCAGGTTCTACAGAGCGTCTTTCGACATCCAGTGGCCCCTTACACATCCCTCAACCCAAAGTTGAGGTTCACCCAAAGATTCCAAAGGGTCCCTTACGCCGAAATGTTGCCTCCGGTCGAGCCGCTCAATCGTACAGTATAGTAGATGATTTGGCACAATCCCCTGCTGCCATTTCCACACTGGAACTCCTCCAGTCGTGCCCTTCTCAAAAGAAGGCTCTACTATCTGCCGTGGGCGCTGTTGATCCTGCCGATGACCAAATGATTGTTTTCGACGCCACTCAATCGGACCACCCTCCTCTTCCTCCTTCCGTTGCTTTCCAAATCCCAGTCAAAATCCGGAACGCCACTGTATCCCGGTGTATAATTGATGAGGGGGCATCCACCTGTGTGATGTCCGCTTCGGTTTGGAAGCAACTCGGATCCCCTAAGTTGGCCCCTTCCACGATCACCCTTCGAGCGTGGGATGGTCATGCCTCCCAGCCTATTGGCCTGTTTCGTAACTGTCCCATCACCCTCGCCGGTAAGACTGTTTGCGTTGATGTCGAAGTCATTGACGCCCCTCTAGACTACAACATCCTATCGGGGCGAAGCTACACCTATGCCATGTCTGCTGTCCCATCCGCGGTCTTCCGTAAGATGTCTTTTCCACATAACGGGAAGATAGTCACCATTGACCAGCTATCGTATCATGAGTCATCGTCTCAGTCCTCCTCCGAGACGACCATCTCTTCTGTAGCCAACAAGCAACCTGTCGATTCCTTGACCAGTGTCTCCCCCGGCGTTTATAAAGATTCCACCTTGCTTGGTACTTTTCCTCACCTTCCTCCCCCTCCCGTTACTGATCCCAGCTTGTCGAATGTTTGCATGATGCAATCATCTCAAGCTGCCCATAAACGGCCTGCCTCAGCTAGCCCGCACCCTCCTCCCCGCCCTCCGCAACCCGCTCCTAGCCATCCGTCTCAGCCAGCCGGACCTCCCCTTTCTGGCCCTCCCCCTAGAGCTGCCACCCCCGCACCTCTTTATCCTCCAGGATCGGTCCCTCCTGGCCTTAACCATCTTGGAGCCGTTCCTCCTGGTCATTACCCTGCTGGACAGATCCCCTTCTTGGCTCCCCATCCCGGAGTATATTCCGTCCCCGTCATGGCCACCCTTTCTCTCCCTAACTTGACCTTGGGTATTCCGGTTTGGTACCTTGACCCCCCAGCCGCCACCCCCCCGGGTCACCCCAAACCTTACATGGCTTTGACACCGGTTCAACCGGTCCCCCTCGCTTCCTCCATAGCCACTGTGCCCCCAGCACCTCCACAGGACCCTTCTCCTGTTGAGTCGGCTCCCGGGAAGAAAGGAAAAGCCCGCAGGGGGGCAACCAAAGACCAAACCACCACAACCACCTCGGCTCCTCCCCCACCCTCGAAGCCTTGTGCCTTATGTGATGTCATCGGTCATGCCACTCATGCTCGTCCCGAGTTACCCCGTATTCGCCCCATGGTAAAAGTCGCATTCCCCGACACTACGGTCCCTGAAACTCCCACTCCTGCTTCGACCGTCTCCAAGAACCCCAAGACTCTCCGCACCAACAAGCCTTGTGCTTTGTGCGGTGTCCATGGCCACTACTCCCATCATTGTCCTCACCTGACGCATTACCGTGACTCCCTTGAGGTAATCCGCGAGTATGAGGTTGAACAAAATCAATCCGCCCCTCCCATTCTCGCGCAGTATGCTGCAGCCCAGCCTGAGGATTCCACTGATCCCATCCATATTCCCCCCCCTGATGTCCAGATGACGGAGTCTACAGTCACCATTCTTTACCTGTCCTCCTCTGCACGACACTTGGAACCTAGCCCGTCTGCCGCCTCCCCCATTGTGTCCCTTGATACTCGAGATCACTCCACTGGTGTCTCTGTTGACCTTCGCAGCCCGAGTCCTCGCCATGTTTCCGATAGGCCTCATACATCACCTTGTTTGAGTTTTGCTCATCCTGCCCCTTCCCCCCGCCATTTCCGCTTGATGACTTCTGCCCCCTCACGCTGCCGTCCTTTCCTTTCATCCCCTCATGTATTGTCTTGTCACACCACCTTGCGCATCCCCCCGTCCACATCCTTTATCGGTTACGCCGATGGTGCAAGTCGCTACCCCAGGAATCTTGCCTCGGCAGGGTGGGCCATCTTCACCCCCTTGCATGACCTCATTCTGTCTAACGGGGTATGCATTGGTTCTGCCACCAACAATCAGGCCGAATACGATGCAGTGCGTGGCCTACTAGCTGATGCTTTGCTGCATCGCATTCGCCACCTGCACGTTCGCTTGGATTCCTTGCTTCTTGTCATGCAACTAAATGGTGTTTATCGTGTGCATAACCCTGTGCTGTGTCGACGCTACTTACGAGTGAAAGTCTTAATACGTGCGTTTGAAACCATCACTTTCAACCATGTACCCAGAGACCAGAATCACTACGTAGATAGTATTGCAAACCATGTTTTAGATTGGCATTTATCACACACAATTCATACAGGACAATAACATTAAATCAACCATCAAAAGGCGATGCATATCCATAATATGTGTCGCAAACCATATATTGATGAGTCCATTTACTCTGATACATACGACATGCCCATAGCATGTTCCAAAAACTGGGGGCACCATACGCCCCCCCCACACATATACATCCGACATGCCCATAGCATGTTACAAACCAAAAACAAAAACTGGGGGCACCATATGCCCCTCCCTACACTATAGGAGGCACCCCCTGCCCCTACATACATCACAGGGGGCACCATATGTCCCTAATCACTATCTGGAGGCTCCCGGGCCAATGGCTCTGCCCCTGCAGCATGTAGATCACGCATAGTTTGACCGGCCATCGCCATGCGCCGCATGATACCTCGCCACTCCGAGGGGAGACCAACACATGGCTCTATGTACGGGTCGTCTAAATCCTGCCACCCGCGCTCTGATACTCCGGTCAACAGCTGCTCACATCTACGGCGGATGTCCTCCAGTAGGGCAGCTGCACCATCATTTTGCGTTGCCCTCGATCCACTCGGACCCGTAGCTCCAGACGCTGCCGGTCGTCCCATATATCCGGCCGGTTTTACCGGTGCTATATCTGCATACCAAAAGTCCATGAATCAGTATCATTATTTACTATTCAAAAAACTTTAAACATGCCCATATAAGATAGCAATTTGTCACTTACCATCGGGCCCCCAGACTCGACCAGGCGGAAGTGGCAGATCCGGATCCCCACAGTAGCTCATCCCACTATAAGGGTAGTCGTCTATGTACAACGGCATCTGATCCAAATAGGCAAAAAACTCTGGTCGAAATGTTCGCCCGACCGCCCCTCCTCCTCCTTTGCAGAGTAGTCGTCCCCAACGACGCATCCTGGGCTCTCTCGGGCCCCCATCTGGAAGCTGCACGCGAGGCCTCAAGGTCTGGATCTTCTCAAAGAAGAAGGCGCACAACAAAGTCCCATATGAGCAATCATGATTCACCTGCCGCTTGCATAGCGACAACTGTCGCTTTAGCGACACCAACATCATTTGGGCCCACCCAAAGTAGGTACCACTCAACACACTCTCCACTACCATCATCTGCCCACCGGTGATGTGATGGAACGCCTGGGTGCCCAGGATTCGCAGCACAGCTGCGGCCACTGCACGGGTTTCTAGCCTCTCTAGATCCCCGATCGATATCCGAGTCCCCTTGACTTGGAAACCCGGTCGACAATGGCGGTCCACAAACTCCATGATATGCCGCCCCCGCGGCAACACTGGCTGCGTGTCTCCCACTATCCCCAATGGTGGGAGGCCGGTCAGGAAGTACACATCCTGGACCGTCAGTTCGATCCCGTGCCCCTGCACTACAAAGATCTCCTGATCTGGATCCCAGTAACTGATAATCCGGGCCAGTAATGGTTCCCCTGCTCTCATCAACGGGTTCTCCACAAACTTGAGAACCCCAACTCTGGCCAATACACGACGGACGCCCTGATCCGCCTGGATCTCTGCCCGAAGTGTTCCCAGATCCCTCTCTCTCCAGTTGACTCGTAACTCTGCCATACCTGCACAAACACATTCTTTTTGTCAGGGCACAGATCGGGCAACCCATAACCACACACAAAAACCCAACTCCCAGCCATCAAACAGCATCAAGCTCCCCTCCCCTCCCAGGTCGCAGCTTTCTGCCCATTTCTGGACCAAGTCGCACCTTTTGCCCCAATACCTGCATCCTGGGTCGCACCTTTTGCCCCAAAAGGTGCGACCCGGCCGTAGAGAGGAGGGAGGGGCTGTTTCTGGGGTGTTGGGCCCTAAACTGCAAATCTAATCCATCAAAATGCAAGAGCAAGGTTAGGCCTCTTACCTCCAACTGACAGATCTCTAATCCAACGGTCGGTTTGTCCGCTACGTTCGCCGCAAGATTTAGGGCCTTCTCTCCTCTCCACATTCACCACAGCAACAATAGCAAATGAATGATTTTGGAGGGAAAACAGCCTCATTAAAAGAGAACCCATGTTTCTTCTTTCGACTGCTGCGACCACACCGTAGCCCCGTTCGACGAACCGTCAGCACCGCTGGATAGATCTCACCGAGCTCTCAAATGGTTTTTCCTTAGTTTTTGGTGATTTGATACTTCACCCGGACACATTTTTCCACGAAGGATCACTTCACCGCTCCTTAAAATCGAATTTCCTCACTTACGACACTTGTACTTGGGGCACCATATCGCCCCCTTACTTGTCCATGTTCGTGTTGATTTTCGTCATGAGTGCCCACCTTGTACTCATGCTTCTATGACCTCCCATTGGGGCCTTTATTGTGTGGCAGCACTATCTAGTCGCCCTTGCTTAGAGCATCCGAGTTGAGTCATCATTGCATTCATGGAGTCTATCCTGCATCCTTTTACACCCTACTATAGCCCTCCATTCTTTTTGCTTGGTTCCTCTCTTATGTCGCATCTCATGACCTTCAGCCCCACTGTCCCCTGTCCCTTTCAATATTGTGTCAGTCGCTGCCATGTCATTCATGCCCTTTATGCTCTAACAAGGGAAGTCGTCCATTCGCCACTCCACCCTTCCCATTTCCGCCATCATCATTAGTGTCAGTCTGTCCGTCGCTCTATTGCTATTCTCTCGTGCCTTAGTTGAAGATCTCTCATTGCCTCACCTAAGGCGGGCCTCCTTCTGTCGACCTCAACACACTTATTCCAGAAGCAAGGTCTAGAGGGCGGTGTACCTTGGTTCCAGCTTCCACTTTTGTTCGGTGCCTCGGATCAGGCAGGGGGATTTCTTACCTCCCTTTGACTTGATTGCTTCTCCAGCTCCTTTCAGCATGATCGAGATTCGTATACTGGACAGTCCAGTGACCCAGCAGCAGCTCTTGATGATTCCCTGGCGTGTGTGAGATGTCTCAGCCCTCATGAGGGGGTGGCCCTGCAGGTAGCCCCCCACATGCCCGGATGACCTCTTCATTGCAGCCTTTGATGCCGCTCCAGATTTTGATGATGTTGGCCTTAGCCACTTGCAGCACCTCTATGATTTGCATGTATCAGTCATATTTTGTGAGCCCTTCCCCATTTACAGGGGGCATTTGGGTTGTATTTATCTCATGTACTCAGATGATATTGTACTAGTCCTGGCTGTTATCCCAGGCACAGCATGTATGTCAGACTATTCATTGTATTTTTATCTGGCTCTTGATTATGCCAGCTGTATTCTATGGTTCGGTCCCTTGTTCACTGGACACACTATTCTTTTGTACTTTGTCACTGCGGGCATAGGTATGCCTCCCCCGCCGCCTTCAGCACAGGTACCCTCTCATAACAGAGACTTGTTGCACCTGCGAGTCTCGTCTCCTCAGGGTCTAGTCCTTCAGCACACTATCTACCTCATATTTCTCTCTCTGACATACCCTGTTGTTGTCTAGTGATTGTCTTCTTACAACGTACTTCGGTCATACGATTTGCTCCTGACACTCGCACGCTGGGGGGCAATCTGTTACACCATTTTTTGGTCATCTAACCTTTCATCATTAGATGGACCCAAGTACACCACGTAAGACCAGTTTTACCCCAAGTAAAACTGCTTTCACTATGTTAATTAGGAAACCCCAAAAGGAATAATTAATTAAACCATAATTTAATTATTATTCCCAGTCATGTTTAACCCAAAAACAAAGAAATTAATGAGATAAACCCATAGTTATCTTATTATTTTCTAGGAATAATTATTTAAATAATATTCCTTGTTAAATATGACCAAATCAAACCACCATTAATCAAATAAATTATTATTTACTTGATTATATCCCAACCACTTCATTAAAAAGATAAATAAATCATTTATTTATTTATTTTTCACTAATCAAGGGATTTGACCCAAGTCAAACACCCTTTCCCTCCAACAAATAATAATAAAATATTTCATAGAGGTGGATCTAGATTTGGTTAACATTATTTTAATCATGCACCAAGATCTAGAATGACCCAATATTTTGTTATAAATAGGAGGGTTTTCCCCTTCATTCTTCACCTTTTGTTGCATATTAGATCACTCTGGATCTATACACTTGGTCTTATTTCTGCCATTTTGCTCCCAATTGAGCTCTATCTTCTACATTGGGTTTTCTACATCTACAAGAGAGAGAAAGCTTAGATCTGAAGTGATGAGGACTACAAAGAACCCATCCCATTGAGGAGATCTGGATACACCTTCTTGTTTCCTCCCAGGTGCCCTGTAATATAAAAATTCATTCAAAAATCGTGTTCTTGTCTTGTCTGTTGGATGCATGGAGCAAACTCTTTACTTCACTGCTTAATATCTTTCCATTTATAGACCTGTTTGTTGCAGCACTTTAACTACTAATTGCAGATCTGAAGATGTTTTGCAGCCATTATTGTTGTTAGGGCTATTAGTTATGCGTAGCTAAAGTGGTTCTTTTTCGTACACTTCGACGAAGAATTCATACTAACAGTGGCGAAACAAACAAGACCTGTACTTTGGCCTAAATGAAGGTGTGGTGAAGGACCTCAGACCCTAGATGATAAATGGATGACATGACCTCTGATATTATGACGACCATGAATGGAGTGAAGGGGCGTTTTAGACCTAGACATATTCAGTGAAAAAAATTTTATTTGAAAATTGACTTGAAACATGAAATTTTGACCTAGGACCACTACTCAGTAAATCTGAAAAAGAGCATATTTGATCACTGAAAATTAAGACACTAACATTGGATCCAGCTAGGGATGGAATCTCCTTCAGGAGGTGTCAAGAACACCATAGACCAAGTAGCCTCATCCATTGGGAAATGGAGTCACTATAGCTACAATCCTCAAACTGACTCAAATCAAGCTAAAAGGTGAATTGTACATCATCAAATGAAAAATATATTGGAAAATGACACTGAAAAAGATGCTTAGAATTTTGAGCTTATTCATCACACCTTACCTACTCTAACTGATCCATAAATCACTTGATCAAGTGAAGTCGAAGATCTAATGTAACCAATCAAGTAAATGAATACATGACTGATTCTTGTATTCAAATCCACCAGGCATAAAGAAAGATTGAGTAAATGGAAACTCAAAATGAAATCTGAGCCAAAAACCTATGTTGGTGAAAAAAACAAACTCCTTTTTTGCTGCTTGCAAAAGGCTGCCCAAGGGGTCTTGAAAATCATGAAACATTATCTCTTGTTGATCAGAAAAAATAAGGGAGATGATTTTAGATATAATGGATGATTGTTATTCTTCATTTGGTTGATCCTTATTAAATAAAAAATGCAGCAATGTTATCTTCCATATCATCCAGATTAGAGACAAGATTTGTATGTTCTTGCAGATCTTCAATTGAGGTAGCCAAATCAACATCAACACAAATATCTACAAATGGATTTTCATGTATATAAGAAAGAGAATTGTCTTGGTTTTGAAAAAATTCTATATCTTGATCATTTAAAGGCTGCTGAACATGTTCATCAAACTCAAGACAAAAAACTTGTTGTAGACTGTTTTTTACCTCAATAGATAAATCATGACTCTCTAGAGTCTTTATACAAGCAAACTCAAAATTCTGATTTGCACATATTTCTTCGTGAATTAAAAACTTAGAAGAGGAAAGGGATGAAGGGTAGCTGGACAAGACATCTTCATATATATCTTGATCACTTGAAGATTGGCAAGACTGCTACAAATTATCATCAACTTTGAAAGATCAAAGATCAATGTCATCCTTTGAAGAATTCTGCTAAAGTTCATTGTCATCCATGGTAGAATCCATGATATTCTCATCACGGTGAAAGGGGTTTTAATTCAAATCATCCAAGTGTTCATCATCCATTAACTCTTCATCGCCATAAGCACTTTCTAGCTCTTGAATAAAATTCTGAAAGTGATCACAACAATCCTCAATCCAAAGCAAGGAAGGATAGGTTTCTCTATACTTCTCAAAAAATACTGAGTGAAAATCCCTGAGCGAATAAATACAAGTAGGAGGCAAGATTTCATACCAAAACTGTGCTTTTTCTTATAATGTGATCATGAAAATCTTCATTAAACAATCTTCATGAAAATTAATCTTCAACTTACTCACTTGCATATGAAATCTTATTAAATTAAGTGTAGATTCATCACCTTTTCCATCTCTGAATTTTGGCAAGTATGTTTTCCAATCTACTCGAGGAATACGATTTGTAAAGTTTGGAACATGATCTCGATGCATAGGAGCATATCTTCTGGACTGAGAAATCATCTTGAAAATAGTAAATTCTTCAAGCTACCGGTTTTTGAACAGTGGAGTTTCCATGAAAACTCTAAACTTTTGGGTTCTTCGACACTGGAGTTGTCAGGTGAAAGATGCACAACCTTCTTGTGGCTGACCATTGTTAACCATCAGAAATTAGAGCTAATATTTCTCGTTATTTCCCAGTAAATATTTAACCTTCGCTCCTCGGAAACGACGCCAATTTTTTTATCACTTCCCCCATTTCCCAAGGCTGAGAATGTAAATGAAGGAAGGTAACCTCAAACCAACCTTTAGGTTAGATAGCTAGCCCTATCAAAACTAGAGAGGGCTCTCGCAATGTCACTTTGTAGCCAATGAGATGATTGGATATATATTGATATAAGGCTAGTTATGATGCTTAGTAAATTAGGGTTTGTTTGTTTTGAGTTTTTGCTGGATAGGAATGACAGTCAAGGAACTAGGTCTAGGTTTTAGGCTTGATTTCAAAGGTTAAGTTGTAGAAAAAAGGATGAGGCCAGGTAGGTAAAATCATGAACATACTTAATTTTTCATTGTGTATAGGGTTTTGAAAGAGAAGGAGTCAGAATGAGCATTTAAATGAATTCATTCATCAGAAGAGTAAACATATCCATGTAAATATTATAAAACAAAGCATAAAAAGTAATGATTTCTGTTTATAAACTCATAAGATTAACATACAGAAGCATGCATGTGACGGAAAAGGTAACATAACATTTAATTTGATGAAGTAATGGAGAAGAAACAATTCTCAAAAGCATACCACTAGAATCTCAAGAGTATAACTGCAACATCCTTTGATTTCATTGAAAAAAGAGTCTGTACAATAGATCCACTGCAAATAAAAACTATCCAACCTCTAAAATGGCTTGAGTTTGGAGTACATATAGAAAATAGAAGTCATGAAACCTCATTGAGTCGAAATATGATCCAAAACACTTCATAAATGCACCCTATGAGTGATTTCCTTGTTTCTAGGGAAGTTAGAAACCATTCCTTCAAATTTAGCTAATAACTAGGAGTGTGTGTATCCTTCATTAATTACATTATTCCTCCATAAATAGAGGAAAAAAAAACTCTCCTACCAAAAATACAGCTCATAGGACAACTGCAACCTTGAAATTTAAAGTATTCTGGCTTGACAACTATCCAAAGGAATCCAATGGCGGAAGCGTCGCGCCAGTTTGGAGCTAATTTTGATTGACTATTTGGCACCTATCTGAAAATATGAGAGTTATTATAGGTAGCCTATGTTTATTATTTCTATTGCACCCTTCAAAAACTGATTCTCCCTACCTCACTCCAGAAGCACCGCGCAGAGGAAAAATAGGTGGTAGAAGCATGAAAAAGTGATGTTTTTTGCATTTTTCTTCAAAACAGGAAGGTGACAAGTTGACCTTATGTAATATATGTGATTTATAGGTTAAAATAAATCCAACCATATAGAGGTTTCCTCATTTGGATTCTCTGAGGAAAAGCGTCACACTAATGCGCGACGCTTCTGCAATGACCAATTTTCCAGAATTTTCAAAAACTTTTCTGTAAACATAGGGCTTAAATATGGATCAATATATATCTAACCATAAAGTTTTTGGAAAAAAAGAGAGGTTTGTGTTATTTGGTATGTTGCAAAAAAAAACTCCTCCAGTTTTCCAAAATAATTTCCCATTTTTTCAGAATCCAAGTTTTAAGTTGATCACATAAAAATTGCAGAAGCGTAGCGCACCCTCAGCAGAACCGTCACGCCACTTTGAGAGGGATTTTGGAGGCCTTACCAGAGGAGGTTTGGGCTGAAAGTGGTATGGTTGGAATCTTAGGATACATTCTACAAAATGGAGTCATCAAGCACTACAAACCCTTGAAAAATTGATTTGAATATAGTCTGTCTAAAAGTGCAGAAAATGACCTGGAGCAACTGTATTTTGAGAATTTCTATCAAACCATAACATATATGCATAAATGGAAGGAGGTTTTTATTATTTGGCATATTATTGACAAAAAAATATTTCAATTTTGTTAAATTCATCTCCATTACTTTAGAAACTTATTTTGAATAAAAACTGTCCCTGTGTGCAATGTAAACCCTAGAAAATGATCACGATGCTATAAAAATGATGCCATGGGTCTGAGTTGGCTCAAACTTGGAATGGCGACATCCCTTATAATTTTTTTTTTCTCCATTAATATTTTTTTTCAATAATATAAAACCCTAGCTAGATATAATGGGTAGGGAAGGTGTAGAATTAGGAAAAGATGGGATAGTGGTAGGGTGGTTTTGGGGATAGAAATGAGGTGGTAGGAAGCTGGGGAAAAATCCATAAACAATTAGGGAGGCAAGGTTATGAGTTGGCTTTACAATGCAAGTGAAATTTCTAGAAATTGGCATGAGGAAGGTGCCCAAAAGGTCAAAACACATGGATTTACTAGCTTTTCTGCAAGAATGTAGTGAAAATTAGGGTTTTGATGAAATTGATGGAAAGGAAGGCTGTGAGTGATAGGGAGTGTTAGGGTATGATGTATGAGTGTTATAGGAATTTTTTATATGTTTAGGTAGGAATGGTGTCCAATTATTGTTTAGGAGATGTATGAACCCTTGTGCAGTGGTTTTGGAGCCTTTGATGACTGATTTGGAGCTCAAACACCAAAAGCGTAGCGCATACCAGAAACGTAGCGCAACACATCAAAAGCTTAGCACATGTATTGTTGGCACAAATTTATTGTTTTTATTCAACCCTTGGCAGCTATGGAGTATGATGGTGAGAAGAGAGGAGATCTATTAGAACATCAAAGAATAAAATGAGTTGAAGAAGCCTTTTTTCCTTTTATAACAATGACAAAATTTCTTTTTTGTCTTCTATTGAAATCACAAGCTCTTTTGAAGAAATTTCTTTTTTTTGAAAAAATTCAATGAAGAAAGAAAATTTATTTTATGAAAGATAAAGTTCCTTTACTTGTTTCCCTATCTTTTCTTACTCCCTATGAAATGACTTGTATGGTGAAAATGAGGTTTCGTTCGCCTTCTTTCATTACATAATTGACTCTTATGGTGGCAAAAGAAACAAGACCTAGAATCTGAACTAAATGAAAGGGTGGTGAAGGACCTCAGAACCTAGATGATAAATGGATGAAATGACCTCTGAGATGATCATGACCATGAATGGAGTGAAGGGAGAAAATTTTTAGACCTAGACATATTCGGTGAACTAAGTTTATTTGAAAACTGACTTGAAACATGGAATTTTTACCTAGGACCACTACTCAGTAAATCTGAAAAGATTATATTTGATCACTAAAAATTAAGACACTAACACCACTAAAAAATTTAGTAGAACTCCTCCTGCATCTTTCCAAAACAATTCATTATCAAGAATACAATATTTCAAAGCTTTCAACTTCAAGGATGTACTCTTTCTCTTCGACACATCCGGTGGAGGATTAAAATGTTGAAGCACATATACAATGTCTGAATACCAAGGAGATGAGATAAAAATATGTGATACCTGAGGTGATGAGTCAACTACTCCTTCCTCAGAAAGTGAAACAATGAGACTGATGTCCAAAACATGCAAATTGGACTCTGCCATAAGCTTCGCCAAAACTTGTGCTTTTATAAGATTTGTTAGTTTAATTTCGAGCTCATACTCAAGAATTGCAACCATTTTCCGTGCCTACCTTCAGGATCAGTTTGTATAAAAAAATCCTTGACTATAACATTAGGAACATAGGCAACAATATGTGAATGAAGCATGTACACCTGGAAATCCTTCAAAGCCTTTACAAGTACCAAGGCCTGTTTCTCAATGATATTATACCTCAACGCCACATCCCTTATGGTTCTACTGAAAAATGCAATTGGTTGTTCTATTTTTTGGTCTTTCTTATGCATTATGACAACAACCAATGTGTTTAGAAGCAAATGAAAAAAATAATGAAATCCATAGTGTAATCTAGGCTAAATAAGACATGAGCATGAGACGATGAAAACTTGACTTGATTGAAATATCTTCTCGCATCCTCAGACCATTTCACCTCACTTCCCTTCTTTAACATATTAGTCATCTCCCACAGATGTTCAACGAGGTTAGGAATCAACCTTCTCAAAAATTTGATCTTACCATTAAAAGATTGAATTTCCTTCTTGTTTCTTGGGAAATCTAATTTCTAGATTGCTTCAATAATTGAGGGATCTATGATGAACAAGCTCTTCTTCGAATTCAATGAAATGCTGAGTTTTCTGTACTGCTGGAAAAAAATCCTCAAAAGATGCAAGTGATCGTCATCTGTTTGAGAGAAAATTGTTATATCATCAAGGTAAGTAACCAAAAATACATCTTTCTCATTATCAAAAGCGATATTCATCATTCGCTGAAATGTTACCCCTGCATTTGTTAGCCCCAAAGGCATCTTGGCGTACATAAAAGTACCCCAAAGTGTCGTAAAATATGTCTTCTCATGGTTATCTCAATGCATTAAGAATTGATTATACCCTGAGTACCCATCAATCAATGACATTCTAGAAGAACCAACTACTCTTTGCAAGATGTGATCCATAATTGGGAGAGCATAGTTGTCCTTCAAGGACACTTTGTTCAGATTATAGAAATCAATACACAAACTAATTTCACCCGTCTTTTTTTTATCTGGGACAAGATTCAACATCCAATTAGAAAAGGGAAGAGGAACAATGATACCGACCTTATACAATTTTTTTACCTCTTTCTCAATAGATGGAAACACCTTTGGATTGATCCTTCTGAGCTTTTGGCGAAAATGTTTCAGATCGGAATTGCTTGGAATTGTGTGCTGAATTATAATTTTGTCATAAAATTTCAATTCTGAATAATACCATGCAAACACATTAGAAAACACAACCATAAGTGTTGCATATTTACCTTTCATTTATGGAGTTAAGGACTTTGATAACTTCACCATATTTTGATTCTCAATTGTGCTAATATTTATTTCTTCAACTCCTACTTCAGTGGGGACCATTGCCGGCTTCTGTTCAACATCATCTTGATCAAATATATTTTCCAAAGGTACAAGATCTCATGGAATGGAATTGTCTTTCAACTGTAATAACTCCATTTTTGTTGGATGGATTTCCTAATCTCCATAAGATATATCATAAATTTGAGAAGTGGCAAATTCCTTCTCCATTGGAAGAAAAATTTTGATTTTCTTGTCATCATGAAACCCTTTCCAATACCGAAGGTTATCCAGAGCATTTGGGTGATGTTTTACATTGATTTAAAATTTCTTGTTGGAATGTATAAGGATTTTAAACATGCTTGCTGCAGTGGCAAGAGAATCAGCTATGCAATTCTAATTTCTTGGAATCATAGAAAAATTATACTCAATTTTTTTTTAGAATATCTAACACAACATTGTGATATGCTGTCATCCTTGAATTTTCAGCATGGTATTTCCCTTTCACATTATTGATTATTAATTCATAGTCGCCATAAACTGAAGTCTTTTTAGCCCATAGCTTCTTAAGAATCTTAAGACCGATAATCAAAGATTCATATTCTGATTCATTATTAGAAAAATCAAAAGAAAGTTTATATGAACATAACTTGACATTGGGAGGAATAGTGTGGGTTTGGTTTGATTCATAGGACCATGAATCCAAATTCCAATTCTAGCTCCATCCTTACCTAAGACACCATCAAAATCCATGGTCCATAGACTATTTTCTTCATCTAAAAGCTAAAATTTGGGTGGCTAATCTATAGTATATGTTTGGATATGATATGTTGTCTCAGAATGCTCTATTTATTTCACTGACTTGAACATCCCTTTGGTTGATGTACTTGGCTACAAATCATTCAATTTATTTTCCTTTTTTTTTGCATTGGATAGTTCTTGAACACCACCGGAAAATTCTGCAGTTTTTTCATTTTCTTCTATCTGACATTCTATTTCAATTGGAATATCATCATTAAAAAAATAAAATATTATAAGTATGTATGTACAATGTGTATTGGGTGATAATTTGGCTTCTTCTTGCTGCTAATCATATATTTCATCTTGGTTTCCCGGTACAATTTTTTGAGTTGACCGAACACCGGTATAGTAGCATAGGAGAAATCAAGTTACAAAGTGCATTTTATTTTTTCTCCCCAAGATTGCGAGAGAAACATCCCATACCTTGGAGGAATATCATGTAATAGTGTCACCTAACTAGTCACCCGATAATCCATACCCAAAGTGCCTAAATGAAAAAAATCATAAGCACCCGATGACACAATGAAAAACATACCTTTTGGATTGAATTTACCACATTCTAACATATGCTCCCGATAGATGGGAAAGGTAACCTATAACTGATGCAGGGAGTGGAGATTAAAAAAAAACATTACATTAGATACGAGGTGACTCTTAGGGGTTGCTGGGTGCTGACTGAATAATATTAATAGGAGAAAATATCTCCTAGAGGTACCCACTTTTGGTGGGTAACAATTATATTAAGATATTATAACCTAAAGGGGAGTTCATTACCTTGATTTCTACTAAGAATTTCTTCCCTTCCAGTTCAATTAGCGTATTTTGGTATACACCGTGTGGTTTACATGATCTTTCATCATATTCTTGTAATGGAATATTGGAAGCATTAAGTTCACGAGAACCTAACTTATTCCAAACATGCATTTACATGAAACATGTATATGCACCTTCATCTACATTGCAACGATGTATGATGAGGTTGTAGATGGTAACCGACAATGTAATATTCCTACATTAGCATGAAACTAATGGGAATATTGAATTTTGATTTTTGCACTTAGTAGATGAATAAATGGGGAAGGAGACCCATACTTCATTAAAATCAGCATAAAAACCCTCTTGGTATGAAAGGGGATCATTATAGAAGCTGGATTTCACACCCTCATATGTGAAAAGAGACTTTTTGCATGTGGACAAAGTCAAGTTTGACTAAGTCAACAGATTTTGTATTTGAGGTGTGAATCTTAAATAAAATCAATGTTCAATGTGAACAAGGCTAAATCTGAGCTATCTGCATAAGCACACTTAAGTGTGAAAGAGGCTAGATCAGTTGACCAAGTCAACCAGGGCCAAATCATCAGCGTTCTCTAGATGCATTGAACCTCCTAGATGCACAACGCAGTTCTAGTTGGAGGCTACACATGTGAACAGAGCTAAATCATTGAGATGGTTTAGGGTTTGGCAGGATTTCTAACTTATAAAATGAAGAGGAGGACATCAAGAGAAGGTTGTTCATGATATGATATTTTCTGAAGATATTTTCTATTTAGACATTTCTTATTCTCTTGTTGTTTAGCTGAGAATAGTGTTGTTTAGCACTAGGGTGTTCCTAATCAGGAATCCCACCTCTTCCATTGAGTAGCTCTTTGAGGAGTCTTGTCGATCTTGTCCACTATCAGGCATTTGGCCAAGCTAAATATTCCAACTACAACGTAGATCCTGTTGAGGGTTTGGTTTTCCTTGTAAGCTGCAGCAAGTGGAGGCTAGATCTATTCAGATCTAGGCCATTTTGGTGCCTCTTTTCAGTGGGAGAGTCTTCTATCTTCCTGATAAGAGAGTATTAGATAACAGGAGTTGCATAATTAGATCTTGACATCAAGCCAAACCATTTCTAGAGTCAAAAGTGCAGTTTGTCTCCCATAACTCTGTTATTTGCAAGAAGGAAGTTGTAGGGAGTTTTGGCATACTTTTGGAGGAGAGATCTCTGGTGTTTGGGGTTCTTCCCTTCAATGTGGTGATCCATGGATTAGATTTATGACCCATGTTCTGTTCAGATCTGATCTACTATGTATTGTGTTTACTTCAGAAATTTTGAATCTTACTGTAGATCTGCAACTCTAGATCTCAGATCTACTATTTGTATCTCATGTTTTGCTCAAAACCCCAAGGGGAATGTGTAGAGGAACTCTTCTAGTGTACAGATCTGATATATATCTAATATTTTTTACACAGATCTATTCTAGATCTGATATGTAATGTACAACTGCTTTAGCTCATAATATAACTCTGTCAAGCCTTCTTACAACTAGTACATTGTTGCAACACCTCATTCTTGAGGGTTTCTTCATCAAAGTTCTCCATTTTTCTCTTGTACATTGTATGGGCCCTATTATAAACCTGATTTGCTGATGTATAAGTGATTAATGAACCATTATATTTATTTCTTGCATACATTGGGCTGAACTGCATTATTTTCTGGGCAGAGTTATTTTGTATTGTTGTAGCCCCTTCTTTGGGCATTTTCCAATTGCACTAGGTGTGGGGAGACCTGTTTAACCCACCTAGAAGGATTTTTTTTTGAATCCCTCTTGGATTTAGATCTTAGATTTTCAGATCTAAGGGATCCAAGTGGTGGTTTCCAATCTTGTAGCATGCATTCCTGAAAAATGCGTTTTTCAGGCATGCCTTGCTAGCAGTCCCAATTTGGGAATATTACAGCGGTATCAGAGCATGATATTTGGCCTAGCCTGTGAGTCCAGCTATCAGAAGGAGCAAGATTAGAATGATGGGGAGAATGAGATTACTCTCATCACTTTTCAGATCTAGAAAGGACCTCTCCAAGGAGGTTAAGCAGATAGAAGAAGGAGAAGAGGAAGGACCATGCACTTCCTATTATCACAAAGAAGAAGACAAGAAGCATGGAGGACACTTGGATCATCAGATTCTAAGAGAATACCTTGTTGAGTACAAGTCTCAACCTAGAGCCTTCAAGAAGACTCTAGCCTTCCCACAGTTCATTCAATTGGAGGAAGAGAGGAGACCCCGCAGCAAGGGAGAAATCAAGGGCAATAGGTTCCTATTGTCCATTTTTGATGGGACAAATACAACAAAGGCTTGGACACGAAGACTTGAAGCATTCTTCCTAATACAACCAATGGTAGAAAGAGAAGTAGTGGAGATTGCGGCGCTGCACATGAAGGGAAAAGCAAGCACTTGGTGGTTCGGTCACATAAGTCATGCAAGAGTATCTACTCTTGTAGATTTCACTCAGAAGGTGATCAAGAGATTTGATGAAAAACAATCAGAGAGGGAGGAGCCCTCACCACCTCTTGAGGAGACTTGTATCAGTGCTGTCACAACCTTGGAGGAGCAACCTTCAACATCAGTAGTTGAGGGAGCCAACACAGTGGAAGAAGGAACTCTTGCAGCCATGCAAGGTGTTCCCAAAGCCAATCAAGGTATGATTGAATTTCCACCTTCTAATATTGTAGCAGATCCAAGACCCCATTGGTTTTGGAAGGCCAAGCATGAGGAGGAGATCTCATCAAGAGATCCCATAGAAGGTGCACTTCAACATTCCATGAAGTGCAAGGTTCTTCAAAGATTTGAGAAGGTTGGTGTCCTATAATGGGAGGATACCAAGTATTTGTAGAAAGAGGTCCATGATCCACCAGTGGATGAATGGATGTGGATGATGAGAAAGAAGCTAAAAATCTACTTGCAAATCTATGATACTGGGAAACAAGAGGCTTGGCTGCGTTGGCTACTCTTGAAAGAGTTTGGCCATCATCCTCTTTCTAAGGGTATGTGGGGGAAAGATTTGTGGCAGCATGCTTGCATCATTAGGCAACAAGGAGTATGGACACATTATGTTGATATGGCATTATTCATATCAATCACCATGTTTTCACCACATGATTTATATGATGGAGGTATGGGGAGGCAGCAAAATCCTTTGTTTCTTTGGAATTTCTTGGGAGATCAAGGGCAGATTTTCTCTCACACTTTGCATGATGTTGCAAGGGTAGGATATGGCACTATCATGGTGCAAAGGGGCTACTCCTTAGCCTTGGATGATCTAGAAGTACTTCCACTTTGGAAAGAGCTTCTTGTTTGTAGCAACATTATGGAAGATGTCTTTGACAATGAACATGTCAAAGAATGGAGCTATGTATCGGTAGGAGCCTATTGGTATAGGCCAACAACGCTGTCACTTTGGAGCTTGGGGTTATTGATGGAGTGTCCCCAGGATCACTTCACCATTGATGCACTTGGTGAGCAAGGAGGAAGTGAGATTGATGGAGTAGTGGATGGAAACATTTATTACAGAGATATTATTTTCTTAACTTGGATTTCCAAGTATAAGAAGGGTGATCTTCATGCAACATATGGTTCATTCCTCTTCCAGGGAGTCTGTCATACCACTATGGAGGAATTATTCATATAAATATGCATCATCTTACTCTCAACACATGGTAAGAATATTGTTTTTGCATCCATTGATTGTATAACACATTATATTCATATTCTTACCATTCCTATTCAGTGCATTGCTCCACAAGAGGGCAAGCTTTTCATTGAGCTCCATGGTCAACATTGGGCCAAATTTTATGATGGAGACAACCATCTCTTAAATGGCCTTGGGAAAGTGTTTCCTTTCATGTATGTTCATTTTATGTACTTGACCATTTTCTATTTATCAATAGATGTCATGAAATACATAATTATCCATGTAACAAAAAACAACTTGCCATGTAATTTTCTGAAGCAACAGTTTGGAAAACTATGCTGTCACTATTGGGAAAACTGTTGGTACCTTCTTGCACCACATGAAACCTTTAGAATTTTCCTCATTTTGATGTTGATCATGAATTCATTTGCTGATATTGATCTTATTTGTATTGGAAGCATGATTGGGAGAGAGACACATGATTTAGATGTGTCCTTTGGGGAAGAGGATTCCCACACATGTTGCATTACATGTTCTAATGGGGGCATGAGAGGAGATATGGCCACCACAGCCAAACACTTGTTTCTTTTTGTTGAGGTGGGCCATGTGATTGATGGGATACCATATGGTGATGATTTCCTATCCATCACGTATGGGATGATTTGGGCCAGCTTGATTCACAACGTTGGAGAGAAGATCTTTAGAGATCTAGTCTTCATTTTTCCACTTGAGGGAAATATTATTGCAGCCCTGTTGAGATTCAACAAGATGATGAGCTTAGTGAAAAGATTTTCCTTCACTAAGTGGGCCCGCAGGCTATTTTTGGTGCAAGTCTATTTTTAGACTATGTCTATTTTTAGACATGATGATCATATTTCAGAAGTTGCACAATGATATTTGTGGATGGTTGATCAAGTTGGAAAAATAGATGAAATTATATTTTTAGAATATTGGGCGAAGTCTATTTATAGATAGCTGATCTAAAAATAGATGCATGTCGATTATTATTATCTCTTAATAATAATCAGACTCTAAACAGAAACTTATTCTCTTGGAGCACTTTGTTTCAGTGCATAGATGTGGCACATCAGTGGACTGAAGGAATTACGCAATTCCCAAGGGTTTACTGGAGCTAATTCATGGAGGAATCAGTTATAACTCAAGTGGAAGAGTTATGACATAGTTGGAAGAAGTAGTTATGGAATTGTATTTAGTTTAACTCAGTTAGACTCAGTTGAGCTAGTTGTATCTAGTCTAACTGATTGATACACTAGTGAGAGTGGAGTGAATTAATTAGTTAATTAATTCACAAATAATAAATCATTAATCAGCTGAAAAATACAACAGTTAACTACAGTGCATGGCAGTTTTAGTGGAGACCCAGTGGAGAGGTAGGTGAAAGGGCAAGATAGACTATCTGTTGTGACTATAGTGATGCATTGATTGCATCACACACACATTGGAGTTTCCAATGAGGATTGTACAGTCAAGGCAAGGGTAATGCAAATTCATTCAGAGTTATTCTTTAGCAGGGAATGCACAGTGGAGGCAGGCTAGCAGGGGGCAGAGATTGGTGCGTGTATTTGCAAGATTGTTCCTGATTAGTGTATGATGATTGTATTGTACTGAGAGCTTGATAATCTTTGTATGAGATTGTCATATAATCTCCATGATACATAATATATATCTGAGGTTTTCATCTTCAGGCTTTCCCAGTTCAAAACAACTGTGTTATGTGCGATTATTTTTATTTATGCTTTACATGTGTGTGCAATTAATTTTCCTCAAAATATTAACAAGTGGAATGATTCTGTATCTTGCATAAAGTTAAATAGTATGAGATCAGGTGAATCTAGGACATAAACATGCTTAGTGCATATAATTTCTACATGGTATTAGAGCATTTTTGATTGAATATTGCAATTGTAAAGTGAGTTTGTGCTGGTGGACAATTCGAATTTGCTACAGAAGATTCTTGGTGCAGAAGTTGAGTATACATTGAAATGGCTTTCAATGGGTTGTGATTGGAGTATGCCCTTGATGGGAGCTTGAATTACATAGCTAGAAGGACAGGATGGAGGCAGTGCTGGAGGATGTTGAAGATTGCAACAAGAAACAGTGAAGGAGGCATCCTGAAACATCTTTCCTGATCCTAGTTGGAAAGTGATCACCAAAACTAGGTGGAGGCCACACAGGTGATTTTTTGTTGCAAAGTCTATTTTTAGACATATGGATCACAGGCTATGAGTTGGCAGGATGCTATTTATGGATGATTGGTCAAGTTGGTAAAATACATGGACCTCTTTTTTAGACATTAAGGACTCATTTTAGACTCCAAGCATTTAAAAATAGATCACTTAATATTATTAGCTCTTAATACATTTGGACTATAAACATTATCTATCTCCCTTGCAAGACTTCGCCTCGATGTTTGATGTGGCACATGTACCATTTTAGGAACACGCTTTTTCCTAAGGGTTAGTTGAGCTATTTGCATGGATACTTCCAGTTAGAACTCATGTGGCGTAGTTTGGTGGAGTTGATGAGACAACATTGATGGAGTTGTGTTCGGTTTAACTTAGTTGAACTAGTTGTATTTAGTCTAATCGATAAATACACTAGTGATGAGTGGTGTGAATTAATTATTAATTAATTCAATTAATTATTAACTCATGAACAGCCTAAAGAACACATCAGTTAACTCAGTGCATGGACAGTTCAGTGGAGACCAGTGTTAGAGGTGGGTGAAAGGGTGAGTGTGACTATCAGTTGTGACTACAACTGTGCATGAGATTTTCACACACATTGATTGAGATTTCCAATGAGAATTGCGCAGTTAAAGCCAGTGGGATTTGAACCTGGATCAAATTCATTCTCATCTTGGATTGCGCAGTAGAGGCAGGCAGACTTGTGGAGGAGATTTGAACCCGTGACTTGCTCATCTTTCGTGCTCGTTTGTGTGTAGCATGTGTGTTCTCTATCATTATAACATATGATAGTTGGGCTTTTCACTACGTTCTGTATTACATACCGTGTTATATGTGTGTGCTTGATTATGTTTTAATGTGCACATGCGACTACTTCTATTTCCGCATATTGATAATCAATTGTAGATGAGGTTATGTATTATGCATGAAGCTTAAATAGTGTGTAATTAGGATAATCTCGGTGAATAATTCAGATATTATTCAAAACTCTACATGGTATCAGAGCGAAATTGATCATCGGATCTATTACAGTGATTACAATTTATTTCAATAGACAGAGTCTGTAAGTGGGCCAGGTAGCCTCTGGATCCATCCTTTCTATGAAAGGTGATATATCCAAAAGAATGCCCTCATGTACTTCTATCCGTGCTAGAAATACTTTGTTCTCGCATCGGCGTTTGGAGTTTTGAGTCTGTGGAATTCGAATTTGGCATAGTTGTTTTCGGTGTTGAAGTAAAAGTCCTTATCAAGGATTATGCATTAGAGTATGCTCTTGAAGGCAGCTCGAATTATATTGCATGGAGAGATAGGATGGAGGTGGTGTTAGATGAAAATGGGCTGAAGGAGTTCATAGATGCTGAAGTCCCAAAGCCTACTGATGCTGCTCAAGTTGAGGCTTGGCAAAAGAAGATAGCAAGGTGTCGAAGGATTCTATTGGAGGGCGTGAAGGATCACATTGTATCCATCTTGCATGGTAAGGCTTCTCCATTTTTGATGTGGAAAGCCTTGACAGATTTATTCCAAAGCAAGAGAGACCAGAGGAAGTTGGCGCTCAAGGATAAACTCAGGAAAATAAAGATGGAGAAGAATGACACTATTCCGGTATACTTGACAAAGTTTGTCCACTGCAGGGATGAGCTTGGGAGTGTAGGAGTTAGTGTGGATGAAGAGGAATTGGTGAGCTTGGCTCTCCTTGGGCTTCCGAGGAGTTGGCATTCCTATGAGGACTCTGTCAATGGTCGGGAGAAATTGCCAGGATGGGAGCGACTTTGGTCGGATCTTGTGCAAGAGGAGATAAGGCGGAGTACTAGGGATGGATCTTCATCAAAGGCATCTGATGAAGAAGATTGCGCTTTGGCTGCCAAAGCAAGGAAGGGGAAGGGCAAGAAGAATGCTTCTCAATCCAGTGCGGATGGTAAAGAGCATGACCTGTCCAAAGTGAAGTGTTTTCACTATCACGAGCATGGGCATTACGCCACGAATTGTCCACAGAAGAAGAAGAACAAGTAGGCTGGTGGAGCTACAACTGGTGAGGCTCTTGCCTCGCAATTTGAGCTGGTCTTCTCATTGATTGCATGCATGGTGTCTAGTGCATTGGGATCGGGGTGGTATTTTGATAGTGGCACTTCCTTTCACATGACAGGAGATGTGAATATTTTCAGTGACTTGGTGGAGAAAGATCTCCAGTTGCATGTTGAGTTGGGCGACAATGGACGATACAATGTGACCGGCATTGGTACCATAACCTTTCAGAGGGAGTCAGGTAAACTCATTCTTTTACAAGATGTAGTGCATGTTCCAGGTTTAAAGAAGAATTTGATCTCAGTCGCAATGTTAGAGGATAAAGGGTATGAAGTTGTCTTCAGTGAAGGAAAAGTTTTCCTTTGGCACAAGGCAATAGGACAAGTCAAGAAGGTTGGGATTCGTGTAAATAATCTCTACAGACTTGAAGTAGATGTGATGTCTACGAAGCTTCCTACTGTTGGGAAGTGCAAGAAAGACATGCAATTGATGCTTGAAAGGGAGAAAGTTTTGCATGCAGGTAAAAATGAACCTTGGGATGTGGATCAGCCACAAGATGAGGATCATGGAGTGGGAGAAACCACTCATGCAGAGAAATTTCGTGCCAGATGGGTAGAGGGAGTGCATGCGGCTATACCACCAGGTGAGAGGTGGGGCGACATGCATGAATAATCCCAAGAGGAGATTTCTGGGCAGGATTCATGAGATGGTGTGGATCTCAAGAATTGAACCTGGCTACAAGGTGCCCAAAACGCAGCAATAGCATGATCATTTGGATTGATGCAGGAAGATCAAAGTGACAGTGTCGGATATTGGAGCGCGAATCAGAGTTGACAGCAAGTGCAGAGTGCATGGGTGCAAGAGTTCAACAGCGCAGTGGTTCCTGATGACATGTGAAATTGGGCCCAGCAAAAGTCGAAGAATTTGATGATAGATGCATCAGACTGATTGAGTTGTTTGGAGCCTATTCAGTTTCAGAGGAGTTGCAGAGTAGATGCATGGAGTTGCATGGCGCTTGTGAAGGTTGCAGGGGGAATGCATGGAGTTGCATGTCGCATGCAAAGACAGTCCTTTCTTGTTGAGAGGGAGTGTTGAAGATTGCAACAAGAAATAGTGAAGGAGGCATCCTGAAACATATTTCCTGATCCTAGTTGGAAAGTGATCACCTAAACTAGGTGGGGGCCACACAGGTGATTTTTGGCGCAAAGTCTATTTTTAGACTATGTCTATTTTTAGACATACGGATCATGGTCTATGAGTTGCAGGATGCTATTTATGGATGATTGGTCAAGTTGGTAAAAATAGATGGACCTCTATTTTTAGACATTGGGCGAAGTCTATTTTTAGACTGCCAGTCTAAAAATAGATCAGTGAAATATTATTAGCCCTTAATAATATTTGGACTATAAACATTATCTTATCCTCTTGGAGCACTTCAGTTTGATGCTTGGATGTGGCACATGCAGCTGACAGAAGGAAATACGCTTTTCCTAAGGGTTATTTGAGCTATTGCATGGTTGACTTCAATTAGAACTCATGTGGCAGAGTTTGGTGGAGTTGATGAGACAGTTGGTGGAGTTGTGTTCGGTTTAACTTAGTTGAACTAGTTGTATTTAGTCTAACTGATAAATACACTAGTGATGAGTGGTGTGAATTAATTATTAATTAATTCACTAATTATTAAATCATAAATCAACTAAAGAACACATCAGTTAACTCAGTGCATGGACAGTTTAGTGGAGACCAGTGTTAGAGGTGGGTGAAAGGGTGAGTCTACTATCAGTTGTGACTATAACTGGTGCATGAGTTTGCACCACACATTGATTGAGACTTCCAATGAGAATTGCGCAGTACAATCCAGTGGGATTCGAACTTGGATCTCATCATTATTCATTCTCATCTTGGATTGCGCAGTAGAGGCAGGCAAACAGTGAAGGAGATTTTAACCTGTGACTTGTTCATATTTGAGCTAGTTTGTGTGTAGCATGTGTGTTCTCTATCATTATAATATACAGATAGTTGGGGGTTTTCAGCTTTACGCTTTCCCCATTACATACTATGTTATATGTGTGCTTGATTGTGTTTTAATGTGCACATGCGACTGCTTCTATTTCCACAAATTGATGATCAATTGTAGAAGAGGTTATGTATTATGCATGAAGCTTAAATAGTGTGTAATCAGGATAATCTCGATGAATAATTCAGCTATTATTCAAATTTCTACAGAGGATAATGGACTGAAGGAGTTCATCGATAGCGATGTTCCTAAGCCGGGATCTAGCAATGCTACATTACTTGACGCATGGAAAAAGAAGACAACAAAGACGAGAAGGATTCTGTTGGAAGGTGTGAAGGACCATATTTTGTCCAGCCTTCACAGGAAAGCCACTCCATTATTAATGTGGAAGGATTTGACAAACTTTTTCCAAAGCAGAAGTGACCAGAGGAAGTTGGCGCTTAAAGACAAGCTCAGAAAAATAAAAATGGAGAAAGGCGACAGTATTCAAAAATACCTCACGAAGTTTGTCCACTGCAAGGATGAACTGGGAAGTGTGGGGGTTAATGTTGATGATGAAGACTTGGTGAGATTGGCTCTCCTTGGGCTTCCGAAGAGTTGGCATAGCTATGAAGACTCTGTTAATGGACGAGAGAAACTGTCGGGATGGGAGTGACTTTGGTCGGATCTTGTGCAGGAGGAGATAAGGTGGGGTACTAGGGATGGATCTTCGTCGAAGAACGAAGATGAAGAGAATTGCGCTTTGGCTACCAAAGCAAGGAAATGGAATGGGAAGAAACATCCTTCAAAATCCAATGCTAAAGGAAAGAAGCAGGATTTGTCCAAAGTGAAGTGTTTTCACTATCACGAACATGGGCATTTCGCCACTAACTGTCCACAGAAGAAGAAGAACAAGAAGGTTGCTGGAGCTGCAGCTGGAGAGGCCTTAGCCTTGCAATTTGAACTTGATTTCTCCTTGATCACATGCTTGGTTTCAAGCTATATGGGATCGGTGTGGTATCTTGATAGTGGTGCGTCTTTCCATATGACGGGAGACAAGGAGTTGTTTAGTGACTTGGAGGAGCAGGACCTCCAGATGCATATAGAGATGGGCGATGATGGTCGGTACAGTGCGACTAGCATTGGGACCATTACCTTTGAGAGGGAGTCTAGTAATACATTCTTGTTGAAGAATGTTATGCATGTTCCAGGTCTGAAGAGGAACTTGGTCTCAGTCGTAATGCTGGAAGAAAAAGGTTATAATGTTGTTTTCAATGAGGGAAAAGCCTTCATTCGACATAAAACAATGGGTCAAACCAAGAAGATAGGAGTTCGAATTAATAATCTCTACAAGCTGGAGGTAGATGGATGCGCTGCAATGGTGGGCAAACCAAAAGAAGTGGTGAGCCGGGATGAGGGTGAATTATGGCACAGGAGATTGGGCCATCTTCACCATTGCACTTTGAAGATTTTGCAGCAGATTTCTACTGGACTTCCCAAGGGTACTCTTGCGTAGTCAGATCAGTGCAAGGGATGTACTATGGGTAAGTTCGTGAAGACCACCTTTCATGAGAAGGAGAACTGTGCTTCGGTGATCCCGGAGACAATTCACACAGATGTGTGTGGACCATTCTCAATTGCTTCAATAGAAAAACACAAGTATTATGTGATATTTGTTGATGAATATTCTCGTAGATGCTAGATATTCTTCATGCAGAAGAAGAGTGAAACGTTCTCAAAGTTTTGTGAGTTCAAGGCATTGGTGGAGAAGGAGTCGGGGAAGCAAGTGAAATCTCTACAGAGTGATAATGGTGGTGAATAAATCTCGGGCAAATTAAAAGACTTCTGTAGCAAAGAAGGAATTCGAAGAGAACTCATAGCACCTCATAACCCACAGCAGAATGCGGTCATGGAGAGGAAGAAAAAAATGATCGTGGGTGCTGCACGAGCGATGCTGCATGACTAGGGCCTACCAATGCACTTGTGGGTAGAAGCATGCAACACTGCAGTTTATGTGCAAAACCGTTGTCCTCATAGAGTACTTGGCATGAGTACACTTGAAGAAGATTTTACTGGTAAAAAGCCTGATATTTCTCATTTGAAGATTTTTGGCTCATCTGTTTACATTCATGTGACAAAGGACGCCAAGAAGAAGCTGGAGCCAACTATAGAAGTTGGGATATTTGTGGGGTACACAGAAACACCCCATAATTATCATGTGTATTTTCCAGACAGTCAGATGACTGCTGTGCAACGGGATATAAAATTCAATGAGGTGAAAGCCATGAAGTTTTCGCTTGAGAGGGAGCTACACTTGCATGCGGAAGAGGAACTTCTTGTTCCCAAAGATGAGCCTCTAGATGTGGATCAGCCACAGGAGGAGATTCATGGAGTGGAGGAGTCCACTCATGCAGAACCAAACATCCGACAAGGCAGAAAGCATACCACAGAAGCTGAGAGACTGAAGCTTGATGCGGCATAGAATGCAGGAGTCCCTACATCACAACGTAGACAGAGACAGTCACCTGACCGATTTACTAGATACATGGCTCTTATGAGCAAGTGTATCGTGACAGAGCCATCTTCTTTCGAAGAAGCAGTGTAGGATCCCACATGGGTAGATGCCATGGTGGAGGAGTATGACTCCATTGTTAGAAATAGTGCTTGGGAGATTGTTCCAAGGTCGGTGGGAAAGTCAGTTGTAGGATCAAGATGGATCTACAAGGTAAAGAAAGCTGCTGATGGGAGTGTCGAGAAGTATAAGGCAAGATTTATTGCCTGGGGCTTCTCACATATTGAGGGGATTGACTATGAAGAAACCTTTGCATCCGTCGCACGATATTCTTCCATACGGACCATCCTTGCTCTCTTAGCGTAGATGGGTTGGCACATTCATCAGATGGATGTGAAGACTGCGTTCCTTAATGGAATCATTGAGGAAGAGGTGTACATTGAGTAGCCTGAAGGATTTGAGATCTTCAGCAGGGAGTCACATGTGTGCAGGCTCAAAAGAGCGCTGTATGGGCTGAAACAAGCACCCCATGCTTGGTACACTCAAATCTACAGCTATTTCACAGGACTTGGCTTCACTAAGAGTGAGGCAGATGCAAACCCGTACCAGATTGTGGTGGAGGGTAAGATTTTAATCATTGTACTTTATGTTTATGATTTAATACTAACAGGTGATGAGCAGTTGATACACTCATGCAAGGCAGATCTTGCAAAGGAGTTTGAGATGAAGGATTTGGGCCTCCTTCATTATTTCCTTGGATTGGAAATATGGCAGCGGGAAGGTGAACTGTTTGTGTCTCAAGGCAAGTATGCCCGGGAGATACTGGAGAAGTTTCACATGCAAGGTTGCAAGCCTATCGACACTCCTCTTCCAAGAAGTTGGACGAAAGAGGATGCTACATCGACAGAGGTAGTGGATGCCACTGTTTATTGATAGTTGGTGGGTTCGCTCATGTATTTAGTTAATACAAGACCGGACATATGCTATGCAGTGAACCAGCTTTCACAAGCGATGGTTAAGCCTACCAAGCTCTTTTGGAAGGCAGGAAAGCATGTCCTGAGATATCTCAGGGGCACATCTAAGTATGGTTTATGGTACAGATAGATGGATGACATGAAGTTGCATGGCTTTACAGATGCAGATTGGGCAGGAAGCCCAACAGACAGAAAGAGCACATAAGGAGGGATTTTCAGTATTGGATCTACGACAGTTTCTTGGTACAGCAGGAAACAAAGATCCATGGCACTCAGTTCAGCGGAAGTGGAATACATGGCAGCAAGTCAAGCTACATGTGAGGCTATCTGGATGAGGAAGATCCTAGTTGTATTGTTAGGTTCACATTTAGATCCCACAGTGATACATTGTGATAATTAGAGTTGCATTAAAATCTCGGTTAATCCTGTGTTTCACGATATATCTAAACATATTGATATCTGGTATCATCATATCAAATATTGTGTGCAGCGGAAGATCATGTTTCTTTAGTACATTCCTACGGAGGATCAGGATGCAGATATTCTGACGAAGGCGCTCACCAGGAGAAAATTCGAATACCATTGGGGTGAAGGATAATCCCTATCTTGTTGAGAGGGAGTGTTGAGATTCAACAAGATGACGAGCTTAGTGAAAAGAGTCGTCTTCACTAAGTGGGACCGTAGGCTATTTTTGGCGCAAGTCTATTTTTAGAATATGTCTATTTTAGACATGATGATCATATTTCAAAAGTTGCAAGATGCTATTTGTGGATGGCTGATCAAGTTGGAAAAATAGATGAAGTTCTATTTTTATAATATTGGGTGAAGTCTATTTATCGCTGATCTAAAAATAGATGCATGTCGATTATTATTAGCTCTTAATAATAATCAAACTCTAAACAACAACTTATTCTCTTGGAACACTTTGTTTGAGTGCACAAATGTGGCACATCAGTGGAATGAGGGAATTACACAATTCCCAAGGGTTTACTGGAGCTAATGCATGGAGGACTCAGTTAGAACTCAAGTGGCAGAGTTATGACACAGTTGGAAGAAGTAGTTATGGAGTTGTATTCAGTTTAACTCAGTTAGACTCAGTTGAGCCAGTTGTATCTAGTCTAACTGATTGATACACTAGTGAGAGTGGAGTGAATTGATTAGTTAATTAATTCAAAAATAATAACTCATTAATCAACTGAACAATACAGCAGTTAACTACAGTGCATGGAAGTTTCAGTGGAGACCTAGTGGAGAGGTAGGTGAAAGGGCAAGATAGAATATCTGTTGTGACTATAGTGATGCATTGATTGCATCACACACACATTGGAGTTGCCAATGAGGATTGCGCAGTAAAGGCAAGGGTAATTTGAATTCATTCAGAGCTATTCTTCAGCAGGGATTGTGCAGTGGAGGCAGGCTAGCAGGGGGCAGAGATCGGTGCATGGATTTGCAAGATTGTTCCTAATTAGTGTATGATGATTGTATTATACTGAGAGCTTCATAAGCTTTGTATGAGATTGTAATATGATATCCATGATACATAATATATATTTGGGGTTTTCAGCTTCAGGCTTTCCCCGTTAAAAACAACTGTGTTATGTGCAATTATTTTTATTTATGCTTTACATGTGTGTGCAATTAATTTTCCGCAAAAGATTAACAAGTGGAATGATTCCGTATCTTGCATACAGTTAAATAGTGTGAGATCAGGTGAATCTAAGACATATGCATGCTTAGTGCATATAATTTCTACAAGCCCAAGATCAACAGTCACTCTACATTTATCATAAGTGGAGAGGAGGACAATGTGGGGTAGGCTCCTATGTCTACCATGTTCAGATTTTCAGCCCACCTACATTGCATGAGCCCAAGGTGGAGGAGAATTTTCTGGAGTTGCAGTTTCTTAAGGACAAGAAACATTTTGGAGGGGAGGACTGTAATATTCCTACATTAGCATGCAGCTAATGGGAATATTGAATTATGATTTTTTCACTTAGTAGATGAATAAATGGGGAAGGAGACCCATACTTCATTAAAATCAGCATAAAAACCCTCTTGGTATGAAAGGGGATCATTCTAGAAGCTGGATTTCACACCCTCATGTGTGAAAAGAGACTTTTTGCATGTGGACAAAGTCAAGTTTGACTAAGTCAACAACTTTTGTATTTGAGGTGTGAATCTTAAATAAAATCAATGCTCAATGTGAACAAGGCTAAATATGAGCTATCTGCATAAGCACACTTAAGTGTGAAAGAGGCTGGATCAGTTGACCAAGTCAACCAGGACCAAATAATCAGCGCTATCTAGATGCAATGAACCTCCTAGATGCACAACGTAGTTCTAGTTGGAGGCTACACATGTGAAAAAAGCTAAATTATTGAGATGGTTTAGGGTTTGGCAAGATTTCTAACTTATAAAATGAAGAGGAGGACATCAAGAGAAGGTTGTTCATGATATGATATTTTATGAAGATATTGTCTTTTTAGACATTTCTTATTCTCTTGCTGTTTAGTTGAGAATAGTGCTGTTTAGCACTAGGGTGTGCCTAATCAGGAATCCCACCTTTTCCATTGAGTAGCTCTTGGAGGAGTCTTGCTGATCTTGTCCACTATTAGGCATTTGGCCAAGCTACATCTTCCAACTACAATGCAGATCCTATTTAGGGTTTGGTTTTCCTTGTAAGCTGCAGCAAGTGGAGGCTAGATCTATTCAGATCTAGGCCATTCTGGTGCCTCTTTTCAGTGGGAGAGTCTTCTATCCTCCTGATAAGAGAGTATAAGATCATTGGAGCTGCATAATCAGATCTTGGCATTAGGCCAAACCATTTCTAGAGTCAACAACGCAGTTTCTCTCCCATAACTGCTTTATTTGCAAGAAGGAAGTTGCAGGGAGTTTTGGCATACTTTTGGAGGAGATATCTCTGGTGTTTGGGGTTCTTCCCTTCAATGTGGTGATCCATGGATTAGATTTCTGATCCATGTTATATTAAGATCTGATATGCTGTGTATTGTGTTTACTTCAGAAATTATGAATCTTACTGTAGATCTGCAACTCTAGATCTCAGATCTACTCTTTGTATCTCATTTTTTGCTAAAAACCCCAAGGGGAATGTGTAGAGGAACTCTTCTAGTGTATAGATCTGATATATATCTACTCTTTTATACAAAGATCTATTCTAGATATGATATGTAATGTACAACTACTTCAACTCATAATATAACGATGTGAAGCCTTCTTACAACTAATATATTGTTGTAGCACCTCATTCTTGAGGGTTTCTTCATAGTTCTCCATTTTTCTCTTGTACATTGTATGGGCCCTATTGTAAACCTGATTTTCTGATGTATAAGTGATTAATGAACCATTATATTGATCTCCTGCATACATTGGGCTGAACTGCATTATTTTCTGGGTAGAGTTATTTTGTATTGCTGCAGCCCCTTCTTTGGGCATTTTCCAATTGCACTAGGTGTGGGGAGACCTGGTTAACCCACCTAGAAGGATTTTTTTTTGAATCCCTCTTGGATTCATGTCTTATATTGTCAGATATAAGGGATCCAAGTGCTGGTTTCCAATCCTATAGCATACATTCTTGAAAAATGCATTTTTCAGGCATGCCTTGCTAGCAGTCCTAATTTGGGAATATTACAGACAACTAGAAAGAAAATGCAGAAGGTAGACGTCGTTTGAAGTTATCCATATTGAATGTAATTTATAATGAATCATTGGGGTCAATTGTGCCTAGAACGTTCAAAAATGATTTGCGTTAAGTGGAAAAATATTGAAGAACCTCAAGATAAGACATGGCCATAGGTGACTATGACGAGTTATCGAAAATTCTATATTGTTGAGAAACCCTAGCATGAGGGTTATGTGAAGTTCATCGAATGGGGATTCTAATAATTTGTGGTACGAGGTTAGGGCACAAGATTTACAATGAGGCATTTGTTTCAGGGATTGGAGCCTCTTTTTCAGGAGGAGGGGGAGATGGTGGGTAGTTCTGATTTCGGGTTCGTAACAAAGCCTGATATGATTGCATGAAAACGTTTTGATAATATGGATTCATAGATTGAGTTATGAATGATGCATATTATTGTTGGACCATGTCTTGAGAAGGAAATCGATTATGTAATACAACAATTGAGGGTTGTGACTGACCTGAAGGAGGAGTGGCTTGATTTTAATTAGCTTCTTGGTGTAGTTGGATTTCAAGTAATTGAGGGAAATGGTGGGTATAATGTTCCATGGACTCACAAATTTCACAAGGAAAATTGGTCCTACATCTTGATTTTACTTATACTCATCCTTGTCCCCGATGATTGTTAATCACAAAAGAAGCAAGGTCTTTTGTGGGTTGATGCTTATCTCTGTTGGGTCAGCATTGAGGTCATCCTTATTTTGGAGGTTTTAATTTCCTCATCAATTTAGATTTTTGTTACGTCCTCCAGGGTTAGAGGGATTCATAAAGTTAAGTCGCTTGAAGGACTGAGCCTGAGCTCGGGGACTTGGATGAATAAAATTAACCCCTGTATGGGGTTGTGCAAGAGGTTTAGGAGGTCATGAAAAAGGATAATATGGGCTAGATGTGCTTGGAAAATAATGAATGGTGCATGTTTTTCCATGAATATGTGAAGAAAATTAGGTGGAAGAAAGTTTGTTGAGGTGGAGCACAAGATTGGTTTGCTGTGACAACTTGTCCTAGTAGAATGACTACAACCACAAGGCTTGCAACTATGCTAATGAGGCCATCAACTGCATGATATGTTTAAGGTATGGTTTATTCAAGAGTATGATGTTGATGTACATTATGAAGGAAAGTGTATAAATAACCCGACTGAGAATAAATTAGGTCATATTGTTATGCTTTACTGATGGCCTCCACTTTGGTAGTCAGCATGGTCAACACACCATATTTGGAGATGGGTGGGAGGAGGGATTTCAAAAACTAATCAAGAAGAAATGAGTCATCAAGTTTGATTTTAAAAATATTATGAAATCTATTTCATTCGTGAATATGGTCTGAAATGTGGATATAATAATTCAAAATAATTTCAATCCCCCAGTCATGGAAAATAGGTAATTGATATAAATTAAAAAACTCTAAATCCATTGATTTAAAAGTAGAGTGTGTCATGATGGGTTAGTCAACATACCATTTGGGTGAATCACTAATGAGGGTTTTTTGAAACAAGTGAAGGAAAACATAATATTATGTATAAGTGTTGGATGAATACCACATATGAAAGGACATCACATGATTTGTGAGGTCTTCCTTGGGTTTGGATTCTAATTTGGGGATGTTTGTCAGAATATTGATGAACATAGTGGGAAAAGTATCATCATGATGGATGGTATCATTTACGGGCTTGGTAATGTATGGGAGGTTCAAACATACCATAAAAGGTTAAGCTATGGGACCAATAGGATTCTGTTGTTCTCCAGCCATGTTGGAGAGTGAAGGTAGTCAAGAGGGAGTCGACACTTAGGTAGATTGTGACAGAGGGGGAGTCCCTTGGATGAATCAAAGAAAATAAGATGCCAATAAGGAAGATATGGCTACTAATGCCCAAGATGATGTGTGTTTGGTTACGTTTTTGTGAGTTGGAAGTGTTGGGAATTGGATAATCTAATGCTCATCATGTGTTTCATGACATGTGCTTAACTGCCTCTCGAGGATCCATTAACTCTGGTGATGCATCCATTTACTAACACCAGTGGGTTTTAGTGTAATGGAAATCATGATTCCAACAAGTGGTATCTCATGATCCCCAGTTGTGCAATAATAATGTTGAAACTCCCAAGGCTACCATATTTAATTATCATTAGAAAAATTTTGAGGTCTAAATTGCTAAGGAATATTATAAAATAATAGTGGAAATAATAAAACAATATTAGATTACATCATCAAATTTTAGAGGGAAAAAGAAAAAAATATTTTTTCAACTTATCTCCTTATGGTTTTACTAAAATTTCAAGTGAGAGCACTCATTGAACGTCGAATTTAATTCCTCATCCAAGGAGTACCATGTTGCATACTTTAGATAGACCCTGCTATAAGAGAAATGAGAAATACATGAAAAATGTGATTGCATTCATTTTTTTTCATGTATTTCTCATTTTTCGTGTAGCAGGTCTATCGAAAGTATGCAACATGGGTACTACTTGGATGCATAATTAAATTATGCATCCAATGGGTGCTCTTGCTCGAAATTTGAGTAAAACTATAGGGAGATAAGTTGAAAATACAATATGAGTTTTTTATTTTTATTTTTAAATATTTTTACATTTTTACTCCAAAAATGATGAATCATCCCACATGGTTGACATCATCATCTTAAATCCTATTCATTCTTATAAAGTTGATTTTGGTTGTACATTTTTATTTTGGGGCCCATTTTTGACCTCAAACTTTCTCTAATGCAACCTAGGGTTCGTACAAACATAAGAGGTGGCTGTGTTGTGTGCACAATATGCTAAGTTCTACTCCAGTTACTTTGAGGCACGGATTAAACCAAGGTATACAAGTACCACTCTATCAATTGAGTCTATATTTGCAAGAAAAAGAGATTGCATAAAGGAACATTATAACCTACTTGCAGAAATAGAAATGTTAATTGATTTTTCATAAATGTAAAGGCTAACCCACTTGCATAAATGTAAAGGCTACTTTAATTGATTATTATGAACATCAATCTACTTGTATAATTTAAACATTAATCTACTTGCATAATGTAAATATCGCATCAAAGAGAAACCCAATCTATACATAAGAAATAATAATGATTGAAATGGAAACCCTAGCTTAAGAAGAATAAAAAAAGAAAGAAAACATAATATAATTTACATGAAGTAAAAATCATGAAATAAACTTTCAATCATTGCATTCAAAGATATTATATCCTAGTATTAGAGTTCATTAAGTGCTTCATTCGATAGTCATGTAAATCGTCACTGTTTCATTCAATTCATGAACCTGTTTAGTAACCCTAATTGCAGAAATGTATTGCAATGGTGGAAAGGAAAGTAATAAGTGGTATATAATATTCCTCAATCACGTTTTCAGAGCCTAAGGGGAATTATTAGGGGCTAGGAGGAAAAATAGAGCTTGAAGTTAAATTCTAGTAAAGTTTGGAGAGCTTTTACACAATGCTATAGGATTGATTTGTTTTGTTACAAGACTGAATCTGTGAGCATTATGAGGGCTAAAAAGGTGATATGCAGGTGGGAAATGGTAGTGGGAGGTATAATAAGGTTGTATGAGGTCCTTTCCAAGGTTACTACCCCTCAAGATTCCATCTTGGATAAGAAAAAATGCAAATGACAACCTTCAATAAATTAGAGATGAACTCTTGGTAAACAATGTTTTTGAAAGAGTTGTTGAGGGAGGAATGGAGGAGCTGATGGTATGATTAGGAGTGTGAATGAAAATTATATACCCTAAAATCCAATAGTATGACCTGAACACCACCCAAGTTACTCACTCTTTCCAAACATCTAGAGCATGCTAACAGTACAAATTGCAGAAAGTTGAAATAACAAGGAAATGATGAGTTGAATTTTATTCAAGATTTGACTATTGGATTAAAAGGAAATATATCTTGTAGTATTTGTTGGAATTTATATTGTGATGAGTTGTTTGGTTGGAATTGTTATAAACCTAGTAGCATGGTGTTGGAGGCTGCATTGATGTTGTGATGAGACATTGGTGTTATTGTGTTGTAGTGGTTGTTGGTTGACATTGATGTCAACTTAGTAGCATGAGTGGCTAATAACTTGTGAGATATAGGCACCTAGTTTGTGCATTGGCTGTAGTTGATGGTAGTATATTTTGGAGAAGGTGTGGAGAAATTTTATGGCTTACATGCTAGTGTAGCTTATGGATGGCACTCAAGTTAACCTAGTTTGACTTTGTGTTGATGATGGAGTTGGATCAATGGATTGCTAGAGTCATGCAGAGGCTGTAGCGGGTTCCTGAGGACTTACTGATGATGATAAATCTATGGAGCAAGTATTGTGCAAGTATGAAGGTTGATACTTGCGTTTCAGGCCATGTTTAACTCCAGTCACATGGAAGGAAGCTCATGAGAGCATTTGGAACTCTCCAGTTGTTGGGAGCGATGCCTAGGGGAGCAACTAAGGATTTCCAGTCAAATCCTTGAAGTGTTGAGAGAGTGACTGAAGAGAATCAACCCCAGTCACATGGATGGAGAGTTGTGGGAGCGACTGGAACTCCCCAGTCATTGGCTTGTAGATACTACGCGAGAAAATAGAGCCAAGATTTTCCAGTGCTATTCGTGCGATCAAATAAAAGCATGAAAATGCCTCCAGATTCCTCACAAATCTAAGCTATTTCGCGATTTTATTTTGAGAAAATTAATTGTAATTTTATGGAGAAGTTTCTATTGAATAAAACAATAGTAGAATCAAGTGTTTGAGTTGTCAACGCATTGATCAACTGAGTAGTGGAGAAGATGGAGTATTTGTTTAAATAGAGGAACACCTCTACCATTTGTTAGGTTAATAAGTGCACATATTGCAGAGATAAAGCCTGTAGTTTGAGTTCCTATTGCATTAGACTTTTAAAGGTTAATGCTATAGTTCAAAGGATGTTTCTATTGCATATTTTGAGAGCTTGATGGAGGAGGAGATGAGGATAGTAGTGCTCCTTGATCATGAATGATTTATTTTTGTATGCAGGGGTTGAGAGTTGATTTACATATCTATAGAAGTGGTTCATATTTATGTTTCTTGTTTTATATTATTTGCAGCTAATGTATTATGGCCATGCATGCTTATTTTATCAAAATCAGATTGGGTTTTGAAGAAGAATCAAGCCTTGCAAAAGAAAAGGAGAAAGTGGAGGAAAATAATATAGAATAAAATCACAAATACACCATCACATGCACACCATCCAAAGTCAATCAAATATCTTGGAAGCATCATCATCAAAGAAATCCAAAGAAGAAAACAAACTATCAGCAGAAGCATAGAAGAGAAGACCACATACACAACATGCATCAATTCAAGAGAATAAGGAAGCAACCACGTGTACATAATCTAGAAAATCAAAACACAAGGTATCCTATTTTATTTTATGGTTATTTCGTTTCTTGCAATCATTTTGGTCATTGTGAAAGAAAAAAATATATTGTTGGATAACCATTGTTTCAAGTGTAGAAAATATGCTCATAAAGCTCTAGCTTGCATATACGACATGATTAACCCAACAAAAGGAGAAAGCCCACCATTGAAGAGGAAGAAAGTGTGCATGAAAAAATATGAGTTACAAAGAACTTCAAATAATTTCAAGGAAGGATGTTTTGTCTTGAAAAATGATATTCTACTCAGGGGGATCTTATGCACAATAGGAGATGGCTTCAAGAGAATCCAAACATTTATGTCATGCAGGATACTATGGCCTTCATGGGAAGTTTGGTGATAGCTTGAGAGAGTTATTTTACTCTCATTGAAACCCTCACTCATAGTACTTCATTACATTGTCATCTTTCACATGAGGAAGAATGATTGATGCATGCATGTGCCTAGAGAGTTTTTGGTTGGTCTTGTGAATTTTTGAGGAGTATTACTTCATAGTTCTTACACATTATATTGGTATTGGTGGATGGAGTGTTATACATTTCATGTGTCCCTCATGATTTATTTTACTCTCTTCATGTCATGCAAATTTAGTTAATATACAAACCTTCAAGTATCTAATGCTGAATATTGCGCATGAGGATTTTAATTTGAAGACTATCACATGTACTTGTTGATGATGATATGGATTATGCTTGTTTGGTGCACATATGATATCACGGGAGTGTGAAAGGAATTTATATTGCATATTCCTCATTTTTATGGTCATATTATCCCTAGAAGATGTGCTACTGTCGCATGATTATTTTTGGAGTACTGTTGCCATATACTGCTGCTGCATTATTGATTTTAGATCATATTATTGAAGTTGAGTCATTGATGATGTTGCTACTCATAATGCATGAAGTTTTGATGGCTTCCTGATGATTATAACATTGCTACTACTACCCCTCAAATAGAGGTGATGATGATTGATTCTTTTTGCTTACTACTATTACTACCTATTGATAGATAGTTCCTGCTATGATTTATACGTGAAGACTTGTGATATTGGGGTTGTTGACTATTATTGTTGCAACTTGCTAGTTCATGACATGTGCTAGCAAATGTTTTGGGTATAGTTGTGTCTATTTCCTTTTGGTATGGAGTTATTCATCTTGATCAAGGGTCATTTCTTACATTGTCACAACAATTATAACTTCGTGCTCTCATATTATGAGTCATGGGTCATATTGCATGTGTGGTCATGAGTCAAGATTGTCTTCATAGAGAGATTTGAGAGTCATTTCAGTTTTATTTTAGCAGCTATATGTTATGTATTAAAAAGATGTGTGGGCTTTTAGATCCATTATGGAGCCATGTAATGTCATGTATCATTCTCGAGTCTTGAGTAGAGTCATTTTTCAGCCTCGAGGAGGCATTGTATAGTCATTATATCATTATTGTAGCCATGTAATAGGCCTATGAAGCCTTGTATTTTCATTGAAAATATTTTTGGGTCATAGTCCTTGGTTCTCTAGCCTATTGCATGCGGAAAGGAGGAAGTTATTGTTGCAAAAGTTCCATGTTCATCATCTCGATGAGATAGTTTTAGCCTCTTGTACATGTTCAAGATGAGCATTTTCAACGAGAGATTGTTGATGACCACATGATCTTGTTCATGATATGTTTCTGCCCATACTATGCTTTTATTGTGCTACTGCTACTTGATATTATAATGCTCAGGGGAGAATGTTTTACATGTGCTTTCTAATTAGTTGGATGATATGTTAATGCATGAGGGAGCATGGTTGGTGCTACTGTCTTTTCATGTGATCAATGTTTATTGCTTCTACTTAGAGGCATTGTTACAGTTTCTTGATGTGTCTCTACTAATGGGTATGATGTTGATGTTGACTATGAAGATAGTATTGTTTCTCATGATATATTTTTGCTGATACTTATGTTGCTGCTATTTCTGGTGCATATGGTGTGTTTCTATTGTTGAGACTCCTTCTATTGTTAGTCATTCTTGTTGCTGATGTGTTATTGATGGTATGTTTCTACCTAAGAGAACGTGTTGCTACTATCCACTCTATTTTATGATTGATGGATATGGTTTCTTACTACTATTGGAGTTGGCTGACAATGGTGTTCATATGGGAGGAGCCATAAATTAATTTTGCTATTAGTACACATTTGTCTTGTTGCTACTTCCATGATATGGAGATATTATTTTTATTGTTGCTCATAGAGGAGTAAGAGTGGTTGTTGCTTGAATCAACTATCTTATCCTTGGGATTTTAGTGAGTATTTATGTCTTGAATTTTACCCTTTGTCATTGATTTCAAAGGAGGAGTGAATGAGGCTCTTTTGGTTGACCCAACTGGGGTTAACATCAATGAAAAAGGGGGAGATTATTGACATTGACATTGTGATGAGTTGTTTGGTTGGAATTTATGTCAACCTAGTAGCATGGTGTTGGAGGCTGCATTGATGTTGTGATGAGGCATTGATGTTGTTGTGTTGTAGTGGTTGTTGGTTGGAACTGATGTCAACTTAGTAGCATGAGTTGCTGATAACATGTGAGGTAGAGGCACCTAGTTTTTGCATTGGATGCATATGATGGTTGTATATGTTGAAGAAGGTGTGGATGATTTTGATGTCTTATGTGCTAGTGCAACTAATGGATGACACTCAAGTCAACCTAGTTTGACTTGTGTTGATGATGGAGTTGGATAATTGGATTTATGGAGTGATGCAGAGGCTACAATGGGTTCCTAAGGACTTATTGATGATGGTCAACCAATGGATAAAGTTTAATGCAAGTTTGAAGGAAGTTACTTGTGTTTCGGGCCATGTTCATCCCTGATTGCATGGAAGGAAGCTCATGCGAGTGACTGGAACTCTCCAGTTGCTGGGAGAGAAGTATATGGGAGAGGTTAAGGCTTTTCAGTTGAATTCTTGCAGTGTTGAGAGAGAAACTAGAGATAATAAACCCCAATCACATGGATGGAGAGTTGTGGGAGCGACTAGAAATCCCCAGTTGCTAGCTTGAAAATACTGTGTGAGCAACCAGAGCCAATATCGTCCAGTGTTGTTCGTACAACACTGGACGATATTGGCTCTGGTTACTCACACAGTATTTGCAAGCTAGCAACTGGGGATTTCTAGTCGCTCCCACAACTCTCCATCCATGTGATTGGGGTTTATTATCTCCAGTTTCTCTCTCAACACTGCAAGAATTCAACTGAAAAGCCTTAACCTCTCCCAATATCGTCTAGTGTTGTTCGTACAACCAAATAAAAACACGAAAAAATGCTATAAATTCCTCTCACATCTCAGTTATTTTGCAATTTTATTTTGAGGAAATTAATTATACTTTTATGGACACACTTCTATTAATGAAATCAAAAACAAAACCAAGTGTTTGAGGTGTGAACCAATTTATCAAGTGAGTAGTAGAGAAGATGGAGATTTTTTTTAAATAGATGAGAAATTATACCATTTGTTAGGTTACTTAGTGCACATATTGTAGAGCTGAAGCTTGTGGGTCGAGTTCCTATTGCAGTAGAATTTCAGAGGCTAATTCTAGAGTTCAAAACATGTTTCTATTGTAGATTTTGAGAGCTCGATGGAGGAGGAGATGAGGAGAGAATTGATCCTTGATCATGAATGCTTTATTTGTGTATGCAGGGGCCAAGAGTTGATTTACATAGTTGTAGTAGTGGTTCGTATTTATGTTACTTATTTTATATTATTTGCAGCTAATGTATTGTGACCATGTATGTTGAGCTTGGTGTGTGGATGCGAGGGAGAAATATGAGTATTTTGATTCATTGTGTGATGAGATTGTTAGTGGGTGTTGTAGTGAATTGAGTTGAATTTCAGCCATTGTATTTGTAGAATTGAGGTTGTTTCATTTATAGGTGTTTTTATATTCTTGTGTTCATTATAGAAGAAGTTGTTGTTTTTGTGTGTAGGGGTCCAGTTTGAAACATTATGAAATGTGGCCCTAGTGATCAATAGATCGAGATAGTTTGGTGATGGGTGTTCCTTTCCTATGGGTGCAGATAACTTCAGTAGAGGAAGTAGAATTTTCATAGTCCATGGTTTTTGGGTGAGGATTTTAGGGGATAGGAGTCCCCAGTGGATGGGTGTTCATGTAGTCGTTGTCATATGAGAATATTCCTTGATGGACATAGCCAAATATGATGATGTAAAGTGATTTTCTTGATTAATGAAATTGCAATAGAGAAGAAACAACAACAAAGGGTGGTTATTTACCTAGAGGGGGGTTTTCCAACAAAGATTCTTGTGTCCTTTGTGCATCTAATTATTTTGATTATGTTATGGCTTTCATATGATGATCATGGCATTTTTTATTTGATTTTTTGGTTAATATACTACTGGCATATTGTGTGAATGTGTTTCAATAAATTGAAAATAAATACTATTGTTAAGAAACACAATCTGTTGGCAATATGATGCAATGTGTTGTCCTTGATGGAAACCTACTTGATGAAGTTGTCCTTGATGGAAACTGACTTGATGAGTTGTCTTTGGATAGCAACCTATTTGTTAATGATGTAAATCTATTGTATCTACAGAGCAGTTCAGAAGTAACAAAGAAAGAAATTCTAGTAAGTGCCAGAGTAGTGATGAATAAGATATGTCACAAAGCATATGCGGGTTTGTAAAGGAATAGTAGCGTATGTACGCGGAAAAGTACGTACCAAGTAGCATATGCCTATTTGCGCTCAAAATTTATAAAACCAGGGGACTTTACCATGGTATTGGCCCACAGTATTGAGCGCTGGATTGTCAATTTGATCCCGTCCAGGAATACCATCAGCGGTTGAGTGGTTTTGACTCATGGTATTGATAAAGGCCAAATCTATATAAGGAGAAGAAGATCATAGTGCAAGTGTGTGCATAGGTCTGGGTTTTAATGAATACTTCACTCTGAAGTATATCTGCATGGAATGGGTAACAGTTTACTGATAGATCTGAATTAATAATGCACCTATGAAGAAAATGATGAAGAGGGATCTCTAGATCTGAAATAACTATGTATTTTCTAGATCTGTTTGTGAAATGTTTTGATCTGTGATCTGGTGAATCTTTGTTGAAGTAAAGGGAGAGATCTGAGTTGTTTATCTGATCTGAAGAGCTGCACAGTCCTGAAAAGTGACAGATCTATACGCAGGTTCGTTTTAGAAAAAGCACGTATATACGCAGGTTAGTTTCATCAAAAGCACGTATGAAATCTGAGGTCAGTTCTGAAATAGTTGCAGATATATACGCAGGTTTGTCTCTGTGAAAGTGCGTATATACGCGGGTTCAGTGAAGTAAAAGGGCGTATGGAATCTAGGGTTTTGCTGAAGTGTGTGGAATGAAATGTCTGATCTATTTTGCTATTTTACTACTATCTGTCAATGATGTATTCATACAGATCTGGGTTGTTTGAATGTTGATTATGCTGCTGATTATGTTGATTAAATATCAAGTTGATTGATTGGTTGATGATTCAATGAATGAATTGATGGGGTTATAAGTTTCGGTTTGATGTATGTTCTTTGAGCTTAAATGTGTGGAGTGGGTCCAGTCTGAAAATCTGATGAAAAGTGGTCTACAAGGTATGTTGTGTGGAAGTTGTTGGATCCAGTTTGAAAATTGATGAAACGTGGTCCGCAGTGGTGCTGAGGGTCGAAGCCTTCAGTGAGGGGGTAGTAGCTCCCTTCCAGGAGACGCTGGTAAACGAGAGCAGGGGGTAGTAGCTCCCTTCCAGGAGAGGCTAGTAAACGAGATCAGGGGGTTGGAGCTCCCTTCCAGTAGTGGCTGGAGAACGAGAGAAGGTTGCAACCTTCTGCAGGTGGGTGCCTGTGTGCTGGTATGAGTCTGCGCCAGTACAAAATTGTAAGAAGTTTTCTTTATAATAAATATTGAAGACAGAGACGACAACATCGGTGGTTTTCTTTTGAATTGGGTTTCCACCTTAAATACTGGTGTTCATGTGTGTTGCTTATGTGTGATGGTTTATTCTGTTATTACTGCACATGTTTACTGCTTACTAAACATCTGATGAATGAATGATGCAATGATCTCAGTAAAGAATTAAATGCATAATAAGATCTCTGGATATACGCAAGTTTTCTTAAGGATATCCGCGTGTATACGCGAGTTGGGTTCAGTAAAGTAGCGTATGGTTTTAAGAGAAAGAAAAAGTAAAAAATTTTCAGTCAGCTCTAAATACTGATTCACCCCCCCCTCTTAGTATTTTTCCCAACACAATCATTACTGATTCACCCCCCCTCTCAGTAGTGAAAACATTTCCAACAATTGGTACCAGAGCACGATGCATTTGTTGCAGCTTCACCGCTAAAAGGTAGATCATGGGATATAAAGGATATTTTGGAGAATATGGACTTCTTACTCTTCCTGGATCGAATTATGCATTATGGAAGGTAAAGTTTGAAACTTATTTATTGCTCTTGATGATGATTTTCCTCTCTCATTAGAATACAGTATATATGATGAATCAAATGAGAAAGCCAAAAATATAATATTAAGAACCCTATTACATCATGATATTTCTATAGTAAAACAATGAAAGATTGCTAAAGAGATTATAGATAATTTACATTGTATGTATGGAAGATATGGATCTCATATTTTAGAAGTTATTGAATAACCTCATCCTATTCTTGAAAAAAAGGAACTTATTATAGAATATTATACATTCATAGAAGAAGCATATCCAATCTCCTATCAAGGATATAGTGAGAGAAACCATGAGATCATTGACATGAAATTCAAAAATCAAGAGATATCACATGAAAATGTCATCAAGGAAAACCAGATGTTGAAGAATCTGATGCAAGATCGGGAAGAGTATTGTGAAATTCTAGAAGAGGAATTAGCCTCTTTGAGACGTGATCTTGAAAATGAAAATAATCATCTATGTCAATATCCAAAGTTGGAGAAAATAAACAAAAATTTAGATGAGATCCTTATCAAACAAATATATCCTATTATCAAAATCGGATTGGGTTTTGAAGAAGAATCAAACCTTGCAAAAGAAAAGGAGAAAGTGGAGGAAATTCATATATAAGAAAATAACAAGTCCACCATCACATGCATACCATCCCAAGTCAATCAAAGATCTCAGAAGCATCACCATCAAAGGAAGCCAAAGAAGAAAATAAACTATCAACATAAGCAAAGGAGTGACGACCACATACAAAACATGCATCAATTCAAGAGAATAAGGAAGCAAACAAGTGTACATCATCCGGAAAATAAAAACACAAGGTATCCAAGTTTATTTTATGGTTATTGATTTTCTTGCAATAATTTTGGTCATTGTGCTAGAGATTGTAAATATCATGCAAGAAAACAAAGATTGTTGGATAACCATTATTTCAAGTGTAGAAAATATGGCCACAAGGCTCTAGCTTGCAAATATGATTTGATCAACCCAAAAAATGGAGAAATCCCACCATTGAAGAGGAAGAAAGTGTGGATGAGAAAATATGAGTTACACAGAACTTCAAAGAATTTCAAGGAAGGATGTTTTGTATTGAAAAATGATACTCTACTTAGGGGGAGTAGATATTTATCTTGTGCATAATAGGAGATGGCTTCAATAGAAGAAAAAATTTAAGGTGAATTCAATTAAAAGAAGTAATTTCCAGCCTCATCCATATATTCATTTAAGGTTGAGGCATGGAAGGAGAGCGCATGAGTTCAGGGAGAGTCCAAAATATTGATACATTGCATGCTATTTTTTCTTTTGTCTCATGATTGTTGGTGGTTGCGCTATGTTGTGTGAAGATAATTTATATCTACACACACTAACAAATGTCTTATGACCCAAGAAATAGTTGATGGAGAAATGACATATACTTAGGGGGAGTTTTGATATAATTCTATGTTATGAATGTATAACATTTATGTCATGCACGATATTATGGCCTTCATGGGAAGTTTGGTGATAGATTGAGAGAGTGATGTTACTCTCATTGAAACCCTCACTCATATTACTTCATTAGATTTTCATATTTCGCATGAGGAAGAATTATTGATGCATCCATGTACCTAGAGATTTGTTGGTTTGTCTTGTGAATTTTTGAGTAGTATTGCAACAAAGTTCTTTCACATTATATTGGTGTTGGTGGATGAAGTGTTCTAAATTTCATGTGTCCATACTGAGTTATTTTACTCTCTTCATGTCATGCAAATTTAGTTAATATCCAAGCCTTCAAGTATCTAATGTTGAATCTTCCACATGGGGATTTTACTTTGAATACTATCACATGTACCTATTAATGATGATATGGATTATGCTTGTTTGGTGCACATATGATATCATGGGAGCACAAATAAAATTTATATTGAATATTCCTCATTTTTATGGTCATCTTATGCATAGAAGATGTGCTACAGTTGCATGTTTATTTTTGGAGGATTGCTTCCATATATTGCTGCTGCATTATTGATTTTAGATCAGATTATTGAAGCTGAATTGTTGATGATGTTGCTTCTCATAATGCATGAAGTTTTGATGGTTGTATGATGATTATAATCTTGCTACTACTACTCTTCAGCTGGAGGTTAAGATGATTGATTCTTGCTTCTTACTTATATTGCTACATGTTGATTGATAGTTGTTGCTATTATTTATTCATGAAAACCTGTGATATTGAGGTTGTTGACTATTATTGTTGCAAGTTTCTAGTTCATGACATGTGTTAGAAATTGTTTTGGAGAGATTTGTGTCTATTTCCTTTTGGCATGGAGTAATCATATTGATATCGGGTTGCCGCTTACATTGTCGTAACAATTATAACTTTTTCTCTAATATTATGAGTAATGGTTCATATTGTATGTGTGGTTATGAGTCAATATTTCCTTCAAAGAGAGATTTGAGAGTCATTTTAATTTTTTTTTTTCAGCTGGTATATGTTATGTCTTACAACCATATGTGGGATTTTAGATCCATTATGGAGCCATGTAATGTCATGTATCATTCTTGAGTCTTTGGTGGAGTCATTTTTTGGCCTTGAGGAGGCATTCTATAGTCATATTCCATCATTCTTGTAGCAAAGTAATATGCCTATGAAGTCTTGTATTTTCATTGAAAATATTTTTGGGTCATAGTCCTTGGTTCCCTAGCCTCTTGCATGCAGAAAGGAGGAAATGATTGTTTCAAAAGTTTTGTGTCCAACACCTTGATGAGACAGTTGTAGCCCCTTGTACATATTCAAGAGGATAATTTTCAACGAGAGAGTGTTGATGAACACATCATCTTGTTTGTGATATGTTTCTTCCCACACTATGATTTTATTGTGCTACTACTGCTTGATATTATAATGCTCAGGGGGAGAATGTTTTACATGTGCTCGCTGATAAGATGGATGATATGTTACTTCTTTAGGGAACATGGTTGGTAATGCTATGTTTTCATGAGATCAGTGTATATTGCTGCTACTTAGAGGAATTATTACTGTTGCTTGATGTGTGGCTGCTGATGGGTATGATGTTGATGATGACTATGAAGAGCGTATTGTTGCTCATGGTATATTGTTGCTGCTATTGTTGGTGCATGTGATGTGTTGCTATTTTTGATACTTCTATTTTTAGTCATTCTTGCTGCTACCTAGGAGAATGTGTTTCCGCTATCCACTCTATATTATGATTGATGGATATGGTTTGTTACTACTATTGGAGTTGTTTGAAAATGGTGTTCATATGGGAGGAGACATAACTCAAGTTTGTTTCTAGAACACATTTTTCTTGCCACTACTTCCATGATATAGAGACATTGTTTTTAATATTTCTCATAGAGGAGTAAGAGTGGTTGTTGATTGAATCAACTATCTTATCCCTGGAATTTTAGTGAGTACTAATGGATTGAATTTTTCCCTTTTCCATTTATGTCAAAGGGGGAGTGAGTGAGGCTGATTTGGTTGAACCAACTGGGGTTGGCATCAATGCCAAAGGAGGAAATTGTTGGCATTGATGTTGTGATGAGTTGTTTTGTTGGCATTGATCTCAACCTAGTAGTATGGCGTTGGAGGTTGCATTGATGTTATGATGAGGCATTGATGTTGTTGTGTTGCAGTGGTTATTGGTTGGAGCTGATGTCAAATTAGTAGCATGAATTCTTGATAGCATGTGAGGTAGGGGCACCTGGTTTATGCATTAGCTGCAGATGTTGGAGAAGATGTAGAAAAGTGTGATGGTTTATGTGCTAGTGCAGGTGATGGATGAAACTCAAGTTAAATAGTTTGACTTGTGTTGGTGTTGGATTTGGATCAATGGATTTCTAGATTGATGCAGGGGCTATAGTGGGTTCCTGAGGAGTTATGATGATGATCAAGCAATGGATCAAGTATGGTGAAATTACGAAGGAATATAATTATGTTTTAGGCCATGTTTAGCCCCATTCGTATGGAATTAATGTCATAATTGTGACTAGAACTCTATAGTCATTGGGAGAGAAGCCTATGAGAGAGACTATGGCTTTCCAGTCGAATCCTTATAGTGTTGAGAGAGTGAATGAAGAGAATCAACCCCAATCACATGGATGGAGAGTTGTGGCTTCGACTAGAACTTATCAGTCATTGGCTTGTAGATATTATGTGAGCGAATAGAGCCAATATTGTCTAGTGTTGTCCATGTGACCAAATAAAAGCATGAAAATGCCTCCGGATTCCTCATGCATCTCAACTATTTCATGATTTTATTTTAACAAAATTAACTGTAATTTTATGGAGAATATTATATTGACTAAATTAACAGTAGAACCAAGTGTTTGAGGTGTGAAAACATTGGTCAAGTGTGTAGTGGATAATATGGATAATTTGTTTAAATAGAGGATTACCTCTACCATTTTTTAGGTTAATCAGTGCACATATTGCATAGCTGAAGCCTGTAGGTCGAGTTCCTATTGCAGTACAATTTTAGAGGCTAATGCTAGAGTTCAAAGCATCTTTCTATTGCATATTTTGAGAGCTTGATGGAGGATGAGATTAGGAGAGAATTGTTACTCAATCATGATTGATTTATTTGTGTATGCAGGGGCTGAGAGTTGATTTACATAGTTTTAGCAGTGGTTCATATTTATGTTTCTTATTTTATATTATTTGTAGCTAATGTATTGTGGCCATGTATGTTGAGCTTGGTGTGTGGATGTGAGAGATAACTATGAGTAGTTTGATTGATTGCATGATGAGATTGTGAGTGGGTGTTGTAGTGAATTGAGTTGAGTTGCAACCATTGTATTTGTAGAGTTGATGTTGTTTCATTGATTGGTGTTTTGGTATTCTTGAGTGTAAATTTATGTAGATGTTCTATGCCTGATGCAACTTTACTTTCACTACAAAAATCACATAAAAAATCAAGTAAAATGCTGATAGAACATACCAGTAGATCAACAGAAGACAAACCAGAAATAGATAAATATGTTGGTACGTTACGATGGTCAACAGGATGCTTCAACCAGCAAAGTCTCCTTGGTCAGCCAGCCTAGCATGTGTCACACCAACCCTCAAAAAAACCACATGGTCAACTCAAAGTCAACCTTAGAAAAGTCAACACTGCCCAGAAAAGTCAACGCAGAACAAAAAGTAAAAGACAACGTAGATCGGTATGGTCAACCTTAGACCTTGGTTCTTCTGCAAAAATGTACGGACTTCATAAATCAAAGTCTATGCCAAAAATTAGCTCCTTTTGACCATGCGTTGACCAAAGTCAACGCTAGTAAAACCTGTGTGGAAACCCTAGCTGCAACAGAAATATCTTCATCCTTCTTTCCCATGTGTGAAAAGAAAATTGCCTCCAAGGAGTTCGAACCAATCAGAAGAGGAGAGAGGATGTGTGAGGATGAGATGAGTGAAATTTCCTCCAACGTTGACCCTATTTATATCAATCCCTGAGGGTGTGTGACACATTTTTTGGGGGTGTAAAATCTTAAGGCCGACCTGCACATATTTTGAAAGTATTAAGAATAAATTCAAAATAAATGTTCTGCTCATCGGATCAAGATGATCTTTAGATCAATCTTGCACCTCTCCGAAAGAGGAACCCAATAAAAATATTGGTGTCTTCATCTAAGCATCAAAACATGGATTTTGGACCTAATTTTCCAATTTAACACTTCCTCTCAACTAGGGAGAACTCCATCCACCTGTGCAATCAAACATCGTGCGTAATCCCGCTGTAACTTTATTTGATGGCCTCTTTATTTCAGAACAGAAGTGGGTCAGTCACAAAGACATCATTCCCGGCTGACAGATTCAGCCCAGAGGTTTGAAACCTCTATAGGACTCACAAAGAGTCTCATACCAACTCAAAGTTGGTTTTCCTGACCCGAAGTCAGTTGGAGGTCCGAAACCTCACTATACTTGATCCAAGATCAAGTGGTTGGACCGTGCCATCCTATATAGAGAGTACGAGAATCTATGATCCATCCATCAGTTTTTGCTACTAGCCTCTAGCTTTCCCCACCTCACTGGCCAAATGAGAGGTACTTCCCATGAGCCCTAAAGTCAATGGGTAGGATGCATACAGGGCACAGTTAATGAGAGGTGAACCAAATCAAACATCATAATGGTGGGGAAGAAGCACCAAAATTTTTGGCAAGCCTAGCCCCATGAGTGCTTATAGCTCTAAGAAGCTATCCCCAAAGCTCCCTAGAGCTCCCAGAGCTCATCGTCCAATAGGACCCACATCATAGGGTCGTTCCACGATACCAAGAATCTCACGAAAGGTTAGGAACTTGACCTTCCCCAGGGGATTTGTGAGAATATCCATGACCTTCTCATCAGTTCCTATATGATTGAGCCTTACAATGCCTCCCTGTACCATATCCTGGATAAAGTGGTACCTAATATCAATATGCTTGGATCGATCGTGGAACAAAAGATTCTTGGACAAGCGAATCCCACTTTGGTTATCACAGAGTATCACGGTGGTATCTAGCACATGTATGAACAAATCACTAAAGAGATTTCACAACCAAACTGCTTCACAACAGGCCATACTCGCTGCAATGTATTTTGCCTCTGCAGTGCTCAAAGCCACCGACTTCTGCTTCTTGCTCATCCATGATATCAAAGTAGAACCAAGATTGAAGCAACATCCTGATGTGCTCTTGCGATCCAACACACTTCCAACCCAATCGGCATCAGTATATCCAAGGAGTGTCACACTCCCAGTAGTGTATCTCAGCCCATGGTTTATCGTGCCCCGAAGATATCTTAGAATATTCTTGGCACCAACCCAATGAAAGTGATGAGGCTCAACCATATTTTGACTCAAAGTTTTCACTGCAAAACATATATCTGGACGGGTGTTCACTAAGAACATCAAGGCCCCTACGATTTTATGATACTTCATAGGATTTTCTAACACGGGCCCAGCAACGCTACCGCTCAACTTCTTAAAGTTGAGCTCCATCGGTGTCGACACGGACTTGCAGTCCACCATACCAAATATTTCTAGAAGCTTCACAGTTTATTTTCCTTGAGAAAGGAAAATCTCGCCAGGTCTCTGCCAGACCTCCAGGCCTAGGAAATAGTGCATCAGTCCTAGTTGCTTCATATCGAACTCAACAGTGAGCTCCCTCTTGCACTGATGAATGAGAGGGCCAGCACCTGCCAGGAAGAGGTCATCCACATACAACACCAGAATGAGAGGCTTCTCCTTGACAACCTTGACGTAAAGGTTCAGATCAACATTACTACGAGTGAAGCCCAACTTCATCAGGTAGCTATCTATCCTCTCGTACCAAGCTCTGGGTTCTTGCTTCAGCCCATAGAGGGATTTCTTTAACTTGCAGACATGGGTGTCTCAATCTTGGACTTCGAACCCTAGAGGTTGCTCCACATATACCTCTTCCTTTATCGCACCATGCACAAATGCAGTCCTCACATCCATCTGATGGAGACTCCATCCTTGTGTAGCAGTAAGGGCTATAATAGATCGAATGGTGGTATATTGGGCCACATGTGAAAATATGTCCTCATAGTCTATGCCTTCCTTTTGAGAGAAGCCACGAGCAACGAATCTTGCCTTGAAATTTTCAACACTTCCATAAGATCCATGCTTGATCTTGTAGAGCCATTTCGAGGTGACAATTGCTTTGTCCTTCGGTCTCAGAACCACATCCTAGACATCATTCTTCATTATGGACTCATACTCTTCATGCATAGAATCCTTCCAGACTTGATGCTTTATGAATTCTTGAAAAGATCCAGGCTCATATTGTACAATAGTACTCATGGCTGCTAAATACCCTTGGTATCTACTCGACTTCTTGCTTTCACGGAATGTCCCCCTTGGGTCCATATGTCCCTCAGCATCCTTGAGAGTGTCCCTGAGCCATGATGGTCTCTTTCCCAGTGAATAAGGTGGATCAATCGAGTCCATCAGTCCTTCAACATCAGGCATCGTCTCATCCTTCAGTTCTTCTTGATTTCCTGGCCTTGCTTCATAATCTTCCTCAGATCTCGGAAGATTGACTACTTTCCTTAGGGAAGCATCTTCGTCAAAGGTAACATCGTGGCATATATCCACTTCCCTTTGACCAGGCACATAGACTCTATAGGCCTTCTAAGTTTCACTGTAGCCCACAAACATTCCTTTCTTCTCAGAAGCATCCAAATTGCTCCTCTTTCCTTTCGACATATGAAAATAAATAGGACATCCAAAAAATCTAAAATGTGAGATGTCAGGTTTCTTACCAGAGAAAACCTCTTCGGCAGTTTTGGAGTCTAGAGCGGAATGCGGGCATCAGTTTTGTATGTACATAGCAGTGTTCGCAGCTTCTCCCCACAGAAACTTCGGTAGAAGTTGGTCACATAGCATGGCACATGCAGCTTCCACAATGGTCCTATTATTTCGTTCAACAATGCCATTTTGCTTAGGAGTATAGATAGTTGTGGTCTCCCTCTTGATGCTAGCTTCTCTGCAAAAGTCCTTGAACTCGTTTGTCTCATATTCAGTGCTATTATCGTTTCTCAAAATCTTGATCTTCTTCCCTGTCATATTTTCCACCAAGGATTTGAAGGTACAGAACCACATGAAAGCCTCATCCTTCTTCTTTAAGAAGTATATCCAGGTTTTGTGAAAGAAGTAATCTATAAACTTCATATAATAAGAAAATCCTCCCAAGGATGTCATAGGCAGCATACCAAATAGATCAGAATGGATCAATTGCAAGACATCAGATGTCTTTGTGACACTTGAGGGGAAAGGTCCCCTTGTATGCTTTCCTTTGGCACAACCCTTACATACACCTTCATGATTATTTGAAAACTTAGGCATCCCTGTCATCACCTTCCTTGCTTCGGGAAGGGCCTTGTAGTGAAGGTGTCCAAACCCCCGGTGCCATAGTTCAATATTTCAGATAGTATCATATGTCATCGCTACCAACAAACTTCCTCCAACCTGGTACAATGAATCAACTCTAAAACCAATCGTGATAGCTTCCTTGAAGCTCTTCTTCCACATGCGCACCTTTCCACCAATGAATGCCACATTGAAACCTTTGTCTTCCATGGCCGATATGTACACAAGGTTCTTCTTCAAATTTGGTACATAGAGTACATCCTGCAAGCAGAGGACTTGACCTTGAGACAAGTGGAGGGTCACAATCCTGTCCCTTTCATGGGATATGTGGCATTATCTCCAAGGATAATTTTCAGATTAGTATCCTTCTCAACCATATCAGAGGGTGCTTCCTTGAACCCAGTGATGTGCCTTGAGGCACCACTATCTATCAACCAGACATCCATAGTGTCGGGTGGAGATGCAACAGAGAGAGCATATACAAGAATGTATTCATTTCTTTTATCAACAACATTTGATTCCTCATACTTGGAGTTTCTTGACCTTTTTAAATATTTATCATTGCCACCGAAGGGAGCCTTCCTCTTTCCCTTGAACATGTTGTTCCTTTGATTTCCATTCCTCCGGTTGTTGTTGTTGTCATCACCATCGGGAGAATCCTTATTTAAAGGACATTCTCTAGCATAGTGACCTGGCCTATGACAAGTGAAACACTTTCCCTTCTTTCCTTGGGCCCCTACTTTTGCTTTGTTCTTTGGACCACCAAAGTTATTCTTTCTAGAAAGAGCAGCATAGGCAACATTTCCTTCATTTCCATACTTCTTCATTCTTGTCTCTTCTTGTATGCATATTGATATTACTTCATCAAAGTTAGGTATCACATTATTATTTAGAATGGTAGTGTTGAACACATTCCATTCAGATGGGAGCCCTCCAAATGCGGTGAGTACCATCTCTCTATCAACTATTGTCTCCCCAATAGCCAACAGATTGTTCCTGATCTTGGTCAGCTTCAGAAAGTATGATTGAACAAACTCATCCTTTCCTTTCTTCAGATTCTTCAATTTATTCTTGATGAATAGTACTTGATTTGCATTGTTGGCCTTGAACATGAGGACCAAATTATCATACATCTCTTTGGATGTACCTAGCTCAGATATGTAGGCCACCAGACTCTTATGAATGGATTCCCTGATCATCAATTTTTATTTTATCTCCCCCTTCTTGTACTTTGATTTGGCAACAGTAGTAGCAGTGGATGGAGGTTCTTAGATTTTACCCTGCAAATAGTCCATGACATCTTGGTCTTCCAATTTAATATCAAATATCATCTTCCAAGCATGGAAGTCATCCTTCCAAGTTAATTTGTCATCCTCCTTGAAGCCATAGTTTGTGGAACCCATTTTCTTCTTCGGTGATTGCTACAAATTAGGACTTTGTCTTCACCTCAGCTCTGATACCATGTAAATTTATGTAGATGTTATATGCTTGATGCAACTTTAATTTCACTACAACAATCACATAAAAAATTAAGTAAAATGCTGATAGAACATACCAGTAGATCAACAGAAGACAAACCAAAAACATATAAATGTGTTGGTGCGTTACGACGATCAATAGGATGCTTCAACCAGCAAAGTATCCTTGGTTAGACAGCCCAACATGTGTCACAACAACCCTAAAAAAAACCACACGTTCAACTCAAATTCAACCCCAGAAAATTCGACGCTGCCCAGAAAAGTCGACACAGAACAACAGCAAGTAAAAGTCAACGTAGCTCGGTATGGTCAAAATTTGACCTCAATTCTTGTGCCAAAATATACGGACTTCAGAAATCAAAGTCTATGCCAAAAATCAGCTCCTTTTGACCATGCATTGACCAAAGTAAACGCTAGTCAAACCTGCATGGAAACTCTAGCTACAGCAGAAATATCTTCGTCCTTCTTTCCCACGTGTGAACAGAAAACTGCCTCCAAGAAGCTTGAACCAATCAGAAGAGGAGAGAGGATGTGTGAGGATGAGATGAGTGAAATGTCCAAAAACGTTGACTCTATTTATATCAATCACGGAGGGTGTGTGACACATTTGCTGGGGGTGTAAAACCTTAAGGCCAACCTGCACATATTTTGAAAGTATTAAAAATAAATTCAAAATAAATGTTCTGCTCATCGGATCAAGATGATATTTAGATCAATCTTACACCTCTTCGAAAGAGGAACCCAATAAAAATATTAGTGTCTTCATCTGAGCATCACAACATGGAGTTTGGACCTAGTTGTCCAATTTAACATTGAGTTCATTAGAGAAGAAGTGTTGTTGTTGTGTGGAGGTGTCCAGTTTGAAACATTATGATATGTGGCCCTAGTGATCAATAGATCAAGATAAATTGGTGAATAAGAGATGGGTGTTCCTTTCCTATGGGTGTAGGTAGCTTCAATAGAGGAAGTAGTGTTCTCATAGTCCAATTGTTGTTTGGCAAGGATTTTAGGGGATAAGAATTTCCAGTGGATGGGTGTTCACATAGTTGATCGCATATGAGAAACTTCCTTGCTGGACATGGTCAACTATGATGAAGTAAAGAGATTTTCTTGATTAATGAAATTTCAACATAGAAACAATGAAAAAAAAGGGTGGCTTTTTCCCTGGAGGGGGATTTTCCACCAGAGATCCTTGTGTACTTTGTGCATGATATTGTTTTGATTATGTTATGGCTTTCATATGATGATCATGGTATTTGTTATTTGATTTTATCGGTAATATAATAATGGAATATTGTGTGAATGTGTTTCAATAAATTGAAAATAAATACTATTGTTAAGAAGTGCAATCACTACTGATTCACCACCCCCTCAATAGTGAGCACATTTCCAACAATATGCATAGGACCTACAATCACAAGAGATTATGCTTACTAGGCTTGAAAGAAACTGCTAAACAAATATCAATTTGTAAAGAAAAAAGATATACAAAGAAGTCTAGTAAAAGATCTCACTACTACTGAAGAGAATAAATATATATTTTTTGCATGCTAACACAATATCTCTAACCACACTTCCCACAATAGAGGTTATTGAAAGACCCACACAAGAAATTTTATCATAAAAAAATTCTGATAGAAAGGAAAGGGAATACTGCTAGCTAGGTACATCAAATAAAATGCATGAATAAAATACACAAAAGAGAGAGACTATAGCCTCTAGGTTGGGACCTAACCCAAGGGGAATCATACATCTAAAGAAAGCTGAAATTTAAGATAACAAAATTGTTCTCATTAATATAAAACAATGATCAAGTTCATGATGAAAACAATTAAAATGATAAGTGCAAGCTCCTAGCTCTTAATAGTCTCTATATTCTTCAAAAGTTTGAATCCTGTTGAGTCCTTGGGATTTTATATTTATGAAAAAATGATTGGGGGGAAACCTCCATAGAAAGAGAGATGCTTCCCTCCCTCCAAAATCCATAAAAAGGTGGATCTAGCTCCCTGATATCATCACAATATTTGAGTGCATCAACTGTTGGTATATCCTCGAACTGTGGGTGGGTAAATAGATGGAGAAAGTTGAGTTGTAGGTGAGTAAATGCATGAGACAAGCCTCCCACATATTATCTTGATTCCTCCGACCTATTTAAGCACAATAAATTCACTCTTTTCTTGACACAATATATGATAAGCATCCTTTAGTCTTCCTAATAAACACATTATAGTCAAAAATATGTTATGAAATGTAAGAAAATATGTATACTGAAGGATGGATATATGGGGTTTACTATATAACTATTAATGAGGCCCATAATCACCCCCCTACTGAAGGTGTTTCTCACCCTCTGAGCAACTTAACCACTTAATTCCATCTCATGCATAACCTTTGTGGTTTCCCTAACATCCCAAGGTATCTATGAAGGAGTGGCCACTTGAGGGTGGAATCGTTGAATTTTTCTCTATCTCTTCCCACTCTTGCTACTCATCCATATGCTCTTTTATTTCTTGTAGCTCAAGCAACAAAGCAGTGTTGAACTTAAGCCCAATCCAATTGGCCTTTAATATTTGAACTATCCTCTTGTATAAGGGTTTATTCTCCAGGGTATTCCTCAGTCTCTCTAGAGAGTGGTATTATATGATTTGCAAGTTATGTGGTAATGATTGTCATCTCCTCTAACAAGAATTCATACCCTCGATCCCTAGTAGTCTGAAAATGTCTTCAAAATGCAGGATGACTCGCTCCTTCTTATCTATGTAGAGTGGTGCTAATTTAGGATCTTTATATATGAGACTATGGTTTATGATGACAAGGTGAGGGACCCTCAACTCTTCTCTAAACCATATGGGCTCATTAGTTTCTCTGGATATGACCATTTTTTACTCTTTAACTCTTACCTCCTCATGGGTTGTCCAAGAGGTCAATTCCATTAGTTCTACATCTCCCATCCTAGAATTTGGATCCCAAAAGTATATTTTAGTCAATATGAGTTTGTGCATGAAGAATTATACCATATTAGCTCTATCCTCCACACTAGCTTTATGAAAAAATTCAATCAACTATTTGTAGTTTAGAAGGGTAGTGAACTAGAATGTGCTAGATTTTTTATTTTAAACCAAAGCCACTGCTCTTTGAGGAACATGCCATAATTTTTTTATTTTAGGGATTCATGCATTGGATCACCTCCATAGCCAAGATTACGATGGTGGCAAGTTTCCCTTCTCTCTCCTACAACCGTTCTTTCAATATCTTGTTCTCCATTTGAAATTTTTTCCCTCATGGTTGAATCTATCAACCTCAAATAAACCATCTCTTCACCCATATTATTAATTTTGTCTTCCATCATGCCCACATCCTCAAATCCCTTAGAAATTTTTTTATAATGCAAATGACCTCCTCATCAGCTCAGAGGAGAAGGACACATGGATGGAAGGAATTGACCTAGACAGAGATCTATTTTTCCATGGTAACACACCCCAGAAACTGCCAAGTTGAGTTCTCTGCTTCTTGTAGAGAGCGTAAGTGCCTAGGTTAACACAATATTTTTCCTAAAGGGTCACGTTACCTATGTTCCATGAAGAATGAGGGGAAATTTCCGAGTCAACTGACTGAAATTTCCGTCTTTTTCTCAAGGAGTTAGTCCTAAAAGTTGGCAACCTATGGTGAAGGCCTATGATTAGACATTTATAAAGCTAACTAAGCATCCAAAGAGGGAAAAAGCTAGAAAAACATGGAAACACCATGGAATTTTCCCTAATAAGACTAATGGAGAAGAATGGAAAGGCTTTTCCTCCCAAACTCTTATAAATTGGAGGTAAGGGCTCATTGTAAAAGGACAGAAGGTTAATTGTGAAAGAAGTGAATTTTTGTTAGTGTGAGGTTTCATGGTTGGCATGGTTCATTGAGAACTATTTTCCTAATTGTTGGTTCTTAAGAAACAATGCCTCGGTTGTGAAAGGAATTAGTGCTTAAGACATTTAAAAAAAATATTTTATGGAAACAATTTTTATCATTCGGTCTTTGTCCTATTCCTCTAGAAATTAATTATTTAAAACTCTTAATAATATGAAATAATAAAATATTCCACAATGCCTTTAACGGATGATATCTGAATGAAAATAAGAATTGTTGGGAAACTAAAAATAATATGCTGTAACATAGAATCTATTACTTTAAGTCTCAAAATGAACTTGTGAAGAGAGAAAAGTTGAAGTGAAGGAGCACATATTAAGGTTATTTAACTCTTACTTACAAATGTAATTAAGAGACCGACAACTACATTACTTCACTTCATTCAAAGAAGAAAGAACACAATACGACACAGGAAACACGATTCACCATCAACACTTGCAGGAAACTTGATGCCTCTTTCATTAATTCATTAGAAAAATAAGTACAAACTTGTAGTCTTCCAGAGGTCCAAAACCCGAAACCTGCACCCCATCCAATTTTTGGGCTTTATCTCCCCCCCCCCCCCCCCAAGCCATCTACCTAATCATTTATAAAACTGATTTATAAAACAATTAATAAACTATTTTTGACAGTCTTCCTTTCAAAATTTTCTTCGAAATAATGAAATTACATTTTTAATTTAACATTATATATAATAATATATATATATATATATATATATATATATATATATATTTAAAGGTTGCTTTTGTTTTTTTTTTTTTACAATATTTATACATTTTAACACTAGCATTTAATTAGACTCCTAATACGTTGAATAAATTAATGAAGGAGGATCAAATTTTCAATGTACGACTGTAGAGATAATGAATATGGATGGTGTGCGGCACCCATTTTCCCGTCCACACATAAATTCAAAAAAATCATAAACCACTTGTGGAGGCACCTTTGGTGGTTTCCATAAATTAATAGAGTGATGCCGCACTGAATATCAATCATTGATTTCTTTGATGGAAGTTTAGGAAAAAACGTTTACAGGATCACTTCTTCACATATGTTTCGTACATCTTATGCTTCCGGGATACAAAAATCATTGCAAGAGAGACCAAATCGTCTTCCTTTATAAGATTTAATATCCCAAGAATTAAGTCAATAAGCTCTTTAGAAACTACAATTTCTTTCGCAGGTTGTCTATTAGATTGGTAGTTTTTAGGACGGTCTTTATGTTTTTTAACTAGTCCCTTTGTTGCATTCTTCCTAATCTAGATACAGTTTGTCTCAGGAGCATTAATATCTTCATCACTTTCCAAATTAGAGTCATTCTGATGTTCACCTCCAGTTTGAGCTTCACTTTGGGAACATGCTTCAGAAGAGAAATCTTTACTTTCTGAATCGTTGTTTAACTTAAAAAAATTTTCATGTAGGTTCATGCTTGCAATTTTACATGCATCATCATTAGCATTAAATATATATTTTATGGAGGAATATGGAAGATGATCCAAATGGAAAAAAACTATTTTCACAGCTTCCACAACTTCCTTTTCTACTTCAAACGCTGTTTCCAATGAAGCATAGATAGTATGTGTTGATATTCCATCAGTAGTTGAGGTCGCAATTTCCACAGATTGATTAGAAAACCCAAGATTGTTATCAATTATCACTCTGGCTATAGATTCAGAATCAAAAGATTCACCTACCTTTTGTTCGGCTTTCTTCAGTTCTACTTCAGCTAATGTACATTGATTTCTAGCTGCCTTGAGAATTCGACACCAGGATGCTTCCACCAATGCAACGTTACGAGCCTCCATAACTACTCTCGCTATAGTTTGCACTACTATATTCTCTCTTTCTATATTGGGTAAATGTGGATTTGAATCACCCAATGTCTTGTCAAGTGTGGCATTTATACCTTGCTTTTCCTTAAGCATTCTTATCTTCCACTCTAGATATGATTCTGTCCTCCAACTGTAGTGAACCATTACAATGGAATCATAGTAGGGAAGTGGAAGCTTTTACAAAGGCACCATGCATAGACGTTGAGAGAAACAAAAAATGATCCAAAGTTGACGCACAATTATGTTTTTCTTCTGCCAGAAATTCACAACTTGCAGGACATTTTTTAATAAGACTGGCATATGAGGAACTGGAAAAATCTCTAAAACAACTTTGAATTTTTTGACAATTCCCACAATAAATTCAATTGGGGTCTCTCTACATAAAACCCATGTCGCGGATTTTTGAAAATTTTCTCCGTTTGCCCGAAATTGAGCCTGAGATTTCTGTGCTGGGAATGTCTGCGTTTTCTAAGATGCGCAGTGATCTTCCTAATTCTTCATCTTGGCACAGTTCTTCAGATGCCTTTAAATTTTTTTGTGTAGGAATTTATAGGGTAAGTTCTGTAGATCAAAAACCAAAGGTCACCTCTCACAAACAGATCACAAATAAGTACACCAGTATTATCACGTGGTTAAAACCCTCGAAGAGGCAAATAGTCCACGGCCTGAGCCAACACGTCCAATTCAGGAAATTTATTAATATAAAAAGAAAAGCTATATATGTTTCTCTCATAAACGGTTACTTGAAAAATGACCCTCCACGCTCTTTAAATAGAGATCATGGACCAATTGGGTGTTAAGTCAAAAATCACTACAAATCGTGATCGTTGGATTATAAGTTACAAATGTATATAGTAAAGAAACACACTTTACCTAAATCTACACTAGACTAAGTTATTATTAAATATTTCCTATGTGTCGAAATATCCTAACATCCCCCCTTAATAAAAAACTTGGGTTAGGATTGAAGGATTTACAAAGGTGACACAAAAGGATCCTATTTCCTATGTGTCGAATATCCTAACATCCCCCCTAAGAACAAATTGGGATAGGATTGAATGATTTAAAAAGGTGACACAATAGGAGAAGGAAGGAGGAATTAGAGCCTATCCCCCCTTAATGATAACTTTCCTGAACTCTAAGCATGGATCAAATTTTGGTAAACTTCACTTCTGTGAGAGCCTTTGTAAAGATATCGACTACTTGATCATTGGTTGGACAATACTGCACTTCAAGAACATGATCATGAATGAGATTTTTGATGAAGTGTATGTGGAGCTCAATGTGTTTCATATGCTGATGCTGAGATGGATCCTTACATAGTTGAATGACACTTTGATTATCACACCAAAGTGTAGTTGGATGCTGCTGATGAAGACCAAATTCATACAGGATCTGATGAAGCCACATGGCTTCCTTGTTGGCTTCAACTGCACCACGATACTCTGCTTCGACTGAAGTGTTATCCTCCTGTATTCTACAGAGTTCACTAGGTGACTGTTGATTTTTCACCAAGCAGCTAAAGATAGAATTCTTTTCCTATCAGCTATCTTTAGAAATCTCACTGCCTTCATTATCCTAAATAAACCGTTTTCACTATATTTCATCTCTGCCTTCTCAAGACACCTGACTGCTCTTAAAAGACTCATTTTTTGGCTTGTTTATCTCATTTTCATTCCCTCTCCCTACCCAAACTCTCACTCACTCATTTCCTCCACTAAGAACCCACTTTCCCCACTCAAAACCCTTCATAAAACCCCTTTCTTTCATCCTTTTCCTTTATTTTATCAAAACAGTGTAAAAGATCCTCTTTTACATTGTTTTAAATTAAAAAATTAAACTATCGGGACCCACCTTTTATGTTAAAAGCCCTATTTTTAATATATAAACCCAACTCTTTCTATTCACCCGAGCCCGTTTTCTTTTTAGCCCTATGCCTTTATAAAAACCCCTCATGTGATCCCACTCCTTCCTCTAAAACAAAAAGCGCTTCTGCTTTTGTTTTTCCTACCGGGCCCATTTTATAAACCCCAACACCATATAATAAAACCTACATATGTTTTAGACCCCTGCGCTACATGAAAAAACTCGTCACGTCACTCGACGCCTAGACCCCACCACTCCACCTGCTCGTCACCCTAGATTGCCCGACCACCGTGGATCTGTCCTCCCTCGATTCGACGGCCCACAACCCATATCGCAAATATATTTGTGCCAGAGTTAACGCTTTTAAGATTTGCGATATGGGTGGTTTCCTCTTGCCACGCATCGAGCACTGTATGGTATCACACGGACGCTCCCCATACCGTTACCACCTCTCCGGTCATGCGAAAACCACCTTCCATGTGCCCAAAAATTGCCTTTTCCTCCTCCCGTCTAATTCCGATACCGACTTCCATTTAAATGTGGTCTAGAGCCCTGTGGCTCTGCAACGGAGCCCCGACCCTCCATTAACGCTTCCACGATGTTCCAGAGCCGATAAAACCCTGATAAATGCAGAAAAAACCTTCCCTGTAGGATTTAAAAGCTAATTATTTGTTTCATGTGCAGGTTTGATGGTAGAAGCACAAGAAATGCATTTCAATGGTCTGAAAAACGTTTTAATGAATATTTGGGTGACGATCCAGAGTTTTATGCTATTTTTATGGGACCAGAGGCGAAAATTCGAAGTTTAAACCCAATGAATCATGACCCTTGGTGTTTTATAAATCCTCCAACAATAGAAGAGTGCATCCCTGCACCAAAAAAAACACAAACAGAGGCGCAGTAAGAATAAAAGATAATCAAATGACTGTGACAGAGCAATGAAGGTTAGAAGGCTAAATCAAAAATCAAAGATAAATCATAAAGATTAGCCATAAAGTAGAGATTAAATATGATGAAGATAGACATATAAGATTAAAGGATTAAAGGGTGGAAAGGTTAATCAAAAGGATTAAGTCCTAAAAACAGAGATAAAGGCAGGATAAACAAAAAGATAGTAAAGCAGACAGTGAAAGGATAAATCAAAGTTTAAAAGCCAGATACAGGAATTAAAGATAAAAAAGAGGCAGATTGGCACACAAACACATTCGAATGAATCACACAAAGGCAGTTACTTCTTCAAAAGGATATTTTTCCACCTACAACATGTTTTCTTTCAATAAGGCATCAAACAGATATTACACATAATCAGAGATATTTTTCATCTACCAGCAATTATTGTAAAGTTATTGAAAAATCCTTAAAGTAAAAAATTTCATAGAAATTAACTCAAAAGTTAAGTTAGGAGTTATTATTTCAGAGAAACACCTTTAGAAACCCTAGCTTAACACCACCTCCTCATTTTGCAGATAAATTCTGCACATGAGCTTAATTTTTAGTGTTAGTTAGTTGGTGGTTATTTGAATGATTTCTATTGTTGAGCTAATTGAGGATTTCTAGGCTGGATTTGAGAAAGCTTTGAGTTGTAGAGAGCTATTGTACATGGAGTAATGTAAATGTTTTTATCATCAGTAATACAAGCACATTCACAGGATTCTTGAGCTATGTTAATGGTGAATTCTTCGTTATTTTTCATTGTTTTTCTCATGTTTTACATTTTTGTCCATATTCTCTGATAAAAGAAAAGAGATTTTAGAGTAGGATATGTTGTCTTAGCACCCTATTTCTGTCTGTATTCTTTATCTTAATGTTTTCTTTTGCAAGGTCTGATTGGAGAATTCTTAATTTCTCTCTAGTTCCATATAGCTTGTTGTCTTAGAAATGATTTAATAGAGTCAAGCCAAAGAAGTATATGGTAATCCCTGTCCTTTGGTGTAGCTTGAAATATTGTTTTTAAGGCCTTCTTTGAAGAATACTTAGTAGATTCTAAACTAGGGAGGTCTATGGTATGCCCTGTCCTCTGGTCTACCTCAAAATGTTTCTTTAAAGGTCTTTTGAGTGTTGAGTTAAAGAAGATAGGTTTAGCTTTATCTTTATTTGTTCTCACTGTTATCTTAAATGTTTTCTTTCTCTGAAAGTAGTCTTAGGATTGCTGGATTACTGTCTTAAAGGTTTTATTATTAAAGTATGTTCAAAGTATTCTATGGTATGCCCTGTCCTTTGGTTTGCCTCAAACAGTTACCTAAGAGGGCTTTCTTGTTAAAGTAGAGCTAGAATATTCTTAACTGACTGTATTTCTACTGCCTTTACAACTTATTGTTATTTCATATTACATCTAATCTAAGAGATACACTTGATGTAGTTGCTTTCCCTATGAAAACCCTTGCAGAGTTGATGAACAATTAAATCCTTTTATGACTCCATAGCCCAATGGATTAATTTTTTCTCATGGTATATCTATTCAGATGAAACACTCCCTTATTTAATCGCACCACTGATCTGTCAACCTCTCAATTAATCAACCAAAACAAACAAAGTCCTTAGAACTTCATAACTATCCTAAAATCATAAACAAAAGCATAAAGAGATATCACTTGAAAACAAGTATAAAGAGAGCCCTCTCTGAGTCTAGGAAGGCTAGGTCCTAGGACTCCAAAGATTGGTTTGATGTTACGCTTGTTCAATTTGGTCAAGAAATTCTGACAAATTACAGGGACCTAACATAATGGTGATAATGGTGGGACTCTGAGCAAGTGAAAATTTAGATATTCCTTAAAAAAACTCAGAAAACCCAAAAATATCCTTATATTGGTATCAAACTATTGATGGTGGACAAGAAACAAATCCTCAAAGTAGTTAGCATCATCCACCTAGCGACTCCAATATTTTCTAGTAGACCTGGTGACTCCACTATTTCCCACAGACTCCCTTGAGAGTGTATTAATCAATCCTAAGAGCATAAACCCCAGTCACATACTGTGTGAAGTTAGTACTCTTGCATATAGGTCTGATTTACAAAACTCTCATAAAATCTCAGCTTCTCTATGTTGCAGGTCTGAAATCTGGCTTCAAAAAGGATTAGCACCAGATCTCACCCTGACCCAAACCCTCCTACCATAGTTGATGACCCAGAAAGGAATTTATGGAAAAATTCTAGGACTAAAGACTCGACTATTGTTAGACCCATTCACAAAGCAAGCTCTTTCCCTGAAAACCTCATTTTTAACTTAGATGAATCAAGTGTTAGCCAAGAATGGTACCTGGTTGCTGATGGTGGACAAAAATCAGCCTAAAACAGGTAAAAATCCTCCACCTGGCAACAACACAACTCTCAATATAAGTTAGATTAGGATAGGTAGGTGAAAATAAGCTCAGTATTATAAGCATCTTTCTAGTTTTAGTTTTAGATTTTTTTAACAAAAAGAAAGAAAAAGAACAATAAAAGAGAAAAGAGGGTAGATTAAAAGAAAAGGTAAAGCCCCATACAAAAAAAGAATATTTCTGAAAGTGTGCAAGTCCAAATGACACTACTTTGGAAAAGGAAGTTTTGTTTAGTCATACAACCTAATCATGATTGAACAAGTTTTAAATTTCTGCTGAGAGGTTAGTGAATGAAGATTTTCCAAACTGCCTAAACTTGGCTTATCAGTAGATTAGATTAGGAAAAGATATTGGTTCCAATGCTCAAAATATGAACCAAGACAGAAAGAGAAGGATGCCTAAAAAATTCCAAATTACAGCCCTCAAAGTCTTAGTTTTAATTTTTGAAAAATAAATCCGTGTGCAGTTTGTACAAAATGCCACAGCTCATGAAAAATCAAACTGTTTAATATTGTTTTGATCATGTTTTCAATTTCCTGTTTTTAGATTAGAGAATGAAAATCTGTCAAATTGTTTAATCTTGGCAGATAAGTAGAATAGGTAGAGAATAAAAAACTCATCAGTCTAATATGAGATTTTGGATGATATACGTGTAGAAATAGATAGTTTCCTATTTTCAAAAGAAAATGATGTCAAGGGTTTCCCAATCTAACTGCAGCCAATGAAGAAAAAATGCTAGGAAAATTATGATGGGTAGGTAGAATTGAGTTGAAGCAATCATGTTTTTCAGATTTTGAAGATCATAGCTTCAAAAGAACATCATCAAATCAGCAAATTGAAGAAATGAGTCTGTCAAAGCGCAAATCAAGGCACCGATCTGCTTATTCCAAAGATTTGATCTATGAGGTTCTTGATAGCTGATAAAGGAGCTGCTCTCCCCAGTTGGAGCCACTGTTATCCTCCTATATTCTAAAAAGTTCACTAGGTGACTGTTGATTTTTTACCAAGAAGCTAAAGATAACATTCTTTCCCTATCAGCTATCTTTAGAAATATCATTGTCATCATTATCCTAAATAAGCCTTTTTCACTATATTTCATCTCTGCCTTCTCAAGACACCTTATTGCTCTTAAAAGACTCATTTTTGGGCTTCTTTTTCTCATTTCATTCTCTCTCCCTACCCAAACACTCATTCACTCATTTCCTCCACAAAGAACCCATTTTCCCCTCTCAAAAAACTTCATAAAACCCCTTTCTTTCATCCTTTTCCTTTATTTTATCAAAATAATGTAAAAGATCCTCTTTTACATTGTTTTAAATTAAAAAATTAAACTATCGGGACCCACCTTTTATGTTAAAAACCCTGTTTTTACTATATAAACCCAAATATTTCTATTAACTCAAGCCCCTTTTATTTTTATCCCTCTGCCTTTATAAAAACCCCTCATGTGACCCACCCCTTCCTCTAAAACAAAAAGCGCTTTCGATTTTGTTTTGTCCACCGGGACTGCTTTATAAACCCTGACACCTTATAATAAACCCAAGATACATTTTAGACCCCTGCACTACACGAAAAAACTCACCATGTCACCCGATGCCCAGACCCCACCACTCCACTTGCTCATCACCCCAGATCGCCCGACCACCGTCGATCTGTCTTCTCTAGATTCGACGGCCTATAGCCCATATCGAAAATCTATTTGTGCCAGAGTTAACGCTTTTAAGACTTGTGATATGGGCGGTTCCCCCTTGCCACGTGTCAAGCGCTGTGTGGTATTGCATGCCCGCTCCCAATACTTTTACCGCCTCTCTGGTCATGCGAAAACCACCTTCCATGCGACCAAAAACCACATTTCCCTCTTCCTGCCTAATTCTGATATCGCCTTCCGTTTAAACATGGTCTATATCCTTGTGGCTCTGCGACAGAGCCTCGACCCTCCATTAATGCTTCCAAGATGCTCTAGAGCCGATAAAACCCCGATAAACATAGAAAAAACCTTCCCCATAGGATTTAAAAGCTAATTGTTCATTTCATGTGCAGGTTTAATGGCAAAAGCACAAGAAATGCATTTCAATGGTTCAAAAAATGTGTTAATGAATATCTGGGCGACGATCCAGAGGTTTATGCTATTTTTAAGGGACCAGAGGGGAAAATTAAAAGTTTAAACCCAATGAATCATGACCATTAGTGTTTTCTAAACCCTCCAGCAATAGAAGAGTGCATCCCTGCACCAAAAAAAAACAAAAACATAGGTGCAGTAAGAAGAAAATATAGTCAAATGACTGTGACAAAGAAATGAAGGTTAGAAAGCTAAATCACAGATCAAAGACAAATCATAAAGATTAGCCATAAAGCAGAGATTAAAGATGATGAAGACAGATAGATAAGATTAAAGGATTAAAGGTTGGAAAGGTTAATCAAAAGGATTAAGTCCTAAAAACAAAGATAAAGGCAGGATAAACAAAAAGACATTAAAGCAGACAGTGAAAGGATAAATCAAAGTTTAAAGGCCAAATATAGGAATTAAAGACAAAATAGAGGAAGATTGGCACAGAAACACATTCGAATGAATCACACAAATGCAGTTACTTCTTCAGAAGGATATTTTCCCACCTACAACATGTTTTCTTTCAATAAGGCATCAAACAGTTATTACACACAGTCAGAGATATTTTTCATCTACTAGCAGTTATTGTAAAGTTATTGAAAAAGACTTAAAGTCAAACATTTCACAGAAATTAACTCAAAAGTTAAGTTAGGAGTTATTATTTCAGAGAAACACCTTCAAATATTTTTTCCTTGGGCCTTGCATGGTCCCCAACATCAAAAACTCATTAATTATGTAATAAATGGCATCTAAACCCTAGCTTAACACCACCTCCTCATTTTGCAGATAAATACTGCATATAAGCTTCATTTTTAGTGTTGGTTAGTTGGTGGTTATTTGACTGATTTCTGTTGTTGCGCTAATTAAGGATTGCTAATCTGGATTTGAGAGAGCTCTGAGTTGCAAAGAGCTATTGTACATGGAGTAATGTAATTGTTTTGATCATCAGTAATACAAGCATGTTCACAGGATTCTTGAGCTATGTTAATGGTGAAGTCTTCCTTCTTTGTCATTGTTTTTCTCATGTTTTACATTCTGTCCATATTCTCTGATAAAAGAACAAAGATTTTAGAGTAGGATATGCTGTCTTAGAACCCTATTTCTGTCTGTATTCTTTATCTTAATGTTTTCTTTTGCAAGGTTTGATTGGAGAATTCTTAATTTCTCTCTAGTTCCATCTAGCTTGTTGTCTTAGAAATTATTTAATAGAGTCAAGCCAAAGAAGTCTATGGTAAGACCTGTCCTTTGGTGTCACTTGAAATATTATTTTTAAGGCCTTCTTTGAAGTATATTTAGTAGAGTCTAAACCAGGGAAGTCTATGGTATGCTCTATCTTATAGTCTGCCTAAAAATGTTGCTTTAAAGATATTTTGAGTGTTGATTTAAAGAAGATAGGTTTAGCTTTCTCTTTAGCTTCTCTCACTGTTATCTTAAATGTTTTCTTTGTCTGAAAGTAGTCTTAGGATTGCTGGATTGTTGTCTTAAAGGTTTGCTTATTAAAGTCTGGCCAAAGAAGTCTATGGTATGCCTTGTCCTTTGGTTTGCCTCAAATAGTTACCTAAGAGGCTTTTCTTGTTAAATTAGAGCTAGAAGATTCTTAACTGACTATAGTTTTGCTGACTTCACAACTTATTTTTATTTCATATTACATATAATCTAAGAGATCCACTTGATATAGTTAGCTTGCTCTATGAAACCCTTGTAGAGTTGATGAACAATTAAATCCTTTTATGACTCCATAGCCCAATGGATTAATGTTTTCTCATGGTTTATCTGTTCAGCTGAAACACTCCCTTAGTTAATCATACCCTTGATCTGTCAACCTCTCAATTAAATAACCAAAACAATTAAAGTCCTTAGAACTTCATAACTAGCCTAAAATCATAAACAAAAGCATAAAGAGATATCACTTGAAAAAAAGTATAGAGAGAGCCCTCTCTGAGTCTAGGAAGGCTAGGTCCTAGGACTCCAAAGATTGGTTTGATGTTACCCTTGTTCAATTTGGTCTTGCCAATCTGAAAAATTACACAGACCTAACACGAAGAAAGAGAGATGGCACTTTGTTTCTTACAAGACCAAGTAATAGGTCCTGAACCAAGGGTGAATACATATCCTGCAGTAGACTTTCGATCATTAGGGTCATCAGCCCAATCAGAATCAGTGAAACCACTCAAAAATGGAGATGCCCCTGCACTGTAATGAATCCCAAGCTGAATTTTATCTCGAATATATCGAAGTATTCTTTAGCTGCTTTCCAGTGACTTTCATGAGGTTGGTGCATAGACCGAGCAACAAGACCAACAACAAAGGAAAGTTTAGGACATGTATGGGTTATATACTGAAGTTTACCAACAAGTTGATGTTATAAGGTAGCGTCAACTTTAGGGGCAGTACAAGTGACTGAAAGCTTGACTCCAGACTAAAAGGGAGAAGGGGCTGGCTTACAATCTTCCATGTGAAAGTGGCGGAGAAGATCATAGGCATACTTGGACTGAGAAAGGGTAATACCTTATTTGGATTGCAAGATTTGAAGACCAAGGAAATAATGCAAGTGTCCTAAGTCGGTCATTTCAAACTTCTTTTTGAGGCTAGAATTCACATGGTTTATATGGTTTGGATCACTACCAGTAAGGATAAGATCATCAACATAAAGAACAAGGATGGTGAAGGAATTACCCACTTTCTTTGTGTAGACAGTGTTGTCAGAATGACACCTAGAAAAGCCATTATATAATAAAAATATATCCATTTTGGCATACCAAGCTTGAGGAGCTTGTTTGAGACCATAGAGAGACTTCCTAAGGCGATAAACAAGGTTGGATTCGTTTTGGACAAAGCCAGGGGGTTGTTCCATGTAGATTTATTTATGCAAATCTCCATGTAAGAAGGTGGATTTAACATCCATCTAATGGACTTCCCTTTTAAAGGAGGTAGCAAGGGAAAGAACAAGGTGAATAGAATTCATTTTGGCAACAGGGGAGAAGGTTTTAGTATAGTCAATGCCTTCAACTTGTGAAAATCCTTTAGCAACAAGATGAGCTTTATGTATATCCACTTTTCCATCTAGTCCAAACTTTTTTTTGTAAACCCATCTGCATATGACAAGTTTTCTTCCTTTTGGAAGAGGAACAAGATCCCAAGTATCGTTTTCCAATAAGGAACAATATTATTCATTCATAGCTTCAACCCAATCTGGATGACCAGAAGCTTGTTCAAAGGTTTATGGATCAGGATTTTCTGGAACTTGAGCCAATAAGGAAGAGGCTCTTTCGAACTGAGTGTTGGGTATAATCGTTCTTCGATTCCTTAGGAAACACTGTTACAGAGAACCTCTGCCACATCCCCGAGTAGATGCACTCCATATTGGAATATATGTATAAAAGTAAATAATTTAAAGATATATATCATCCGATATCATCATCTAAAGAAGGAGTGCTATTAAAAATAGAAGAGAGAGAGAGAGAGAAAGAGAGAGAGAGAGAGGGAGAGATACGTAACCTAAGTCAAGAAAGATATGGGTACCCGCCTAAATAGGTCACGAGGTATATTTCATCAAATTTTACATCTCTTCTAATGATTATATTTTTGATTTAATAAAGAAGTCATATCCTTTAATACCATTCTAATACTAATAAAAATTAATTTTTCACTTTAGGTTTTAAGTGCTTTATATTTCACATCTAGAATATACCTATACATCACTTCCAAAAACACGAAAGTGACTTACATCTGGTTTGATTGAGCTCCAAGATTCTTCTGGAGTTATATTCTTTAAAACCTTAGTAGGAGTGCAATTTACTATGTAATTTTCACAGTTAATTACTTCTACCCAAAAATTGAGACTAAGTCCTTTATATTGAAGCATACAATTAGCCATTTCTTTTAAGGTGCGATTCTTCCTTTCAACTATGCCATTTTGTTGTGGATTATATGGAACAATATGTTGCAATTGAATGCCATGCTCAGTGAAAAAGTTGATAAATTTGTTGTTAACGTATTCTCCTCCATTGTCTAATATTAACTTGAGAATTTTATGTCCATATTGTTTCTCAAAAAAGGCCTTAAAGGCCAAGAATATTTTAAAAACTTCACTCTTGAGTTTTAAGAAGTATACCGAAGTTCGCCTGGAAAAATAATCAATGAAAGTTAAGAATTACTTGCAACCAAAGAAAGAGACAACAAGAAGTGGACCACATAAATCACTGTGCACAAGATGCAAAAGGGCTGAAGCATGCCAAGAGGCACGTTTGTCAAAACTATCCCGATGATGTTTTCATAGTACACATCCGGAGCAAACACCATCTCGAAAAGATACCATAGGAAGACCTGTCACCATATTTTATTTACATAGAGTTTGAATAGAGCGATAGTTTAAGTGACCAAATCGCTCATTCCAAATTTTTCTCACTTCATCATTATGAGCAACAAAAATGGAGGGAAGACATGATGACCCAAAGTTGTCAAAATTATACAACCTTGTGGAATCGTCAACAATGGCAGTAGCTAAAATATGTCTAGGATCTTTGAGATCCTTGTTTACAACATCATGAGGTGAGAATTCTACTATTTTCCCTTCATCTAAATGAGTTATATAATAAACAGATAGAAGGTTGCAAGACAAGGTAGGAACACAGTGTACATCATTAAACAGACCATTATCTAGATGAATGGTTCCAGATCCTAAAACACTAAGAGATCTATCATCACCAACATAAATATGTTTGGTGTTACAATCATTTAAAGAAGAAAACATGGCTTTATTTTTGGCCATGTGGTAAGAAGCTCCATAATCAATGAGCCATTCATGAGAATGAGAAGAAGAAGATACATTTAATGCATAACCAAATCTTGATGCTTGAAAACCACAAGAAGAAAGTGCCATTCTCGAGGATGAAGGTGAATAGTGCTCCAAATTGATGTTGTGCTTCTTCATTGCTGCTTCTAAGGCTTCCATCTTCTTAAAACATTTGGACTCTATATGGCCATCACGATTTCAAAATTTGCAATGTATGTCTGTCTTCTTCCCTTCGTTTTTATTTGCCTAATCATTTTGGTGAGTTAATTTTTTAGTTTGCAGCTGAAATTTCTTAGGACCCTTGTTTGGTTTAGGACCATACTTTTTAGGATACTACTTCTTGGGATTCTTTTGATATGGTTGTTTTTGGGCTACTAAGGCTTTCTTAGAAGCATTTCTAGAAGTGATAAGACCAAGGTGTAAGAGTTTTTCTTGTTCTCTTATCAAAGAATTGGAAAGGGCATCAAAAGAGGGGTTCTTGTAGGTGGTTCCTGAAGAAATGATGGCTTCTCTAGTGGAAGGTGGAAACAAATACAGAGTATGCAGGGCCAAGCTTAGCAAGAATGGAATAGATGAGGCTACCATATTCCTTTTTGACCTTACAACCTTCTAAAAGAAGTCTAAGGGTCTTGAATTTGGACAAAAAGTCTTCAATAGAAGAGAAATTATTAGGGTCCAAAGTAAGCAACTCCTTTTCAAGCTGGTGGACCCTGATTTGATTTTGAATGCCAAAAATAGTATTTAGATTTTTCAGGGCTTCATCATGGGTGCCAATGTCAAGGATATGAAATCGAAGATCTTGAGAAATGGACATTCCTATCAACCATCATGCTTGATCTTGTTTATTTTCCCATTTAGCGACTTTATCATCATCGGAAGGTTTAGTTTATAGTCCTGTGTCTATTCTATAAATCTCTTTAATTCTAAGTATATCTACCATGTGAGGTAGCCATTGGAAATAAGTGGTGCTGTTCAGAACAACTGGGCATGCACTTTCCATTTTTAAAAAAATGAAGCTGAAAAGAGCTAAACTAATTGATGCAATGGAAATATCTCGAAAAAATAGGGCGATTAAAAAAAAACGGCTCGAAAAACGGCTTCCCGATGAAGAAGTTATGCCTTTTTGAAAAAAACTGAGTTGTAGATGCCGAATAGTTACGGGAACGGTTTGAAATTTGATGATGAAGTTCAAATTTTAAAAAATCCCACCTGTTTAACAATTTTTTTTACAAAAAGAAGCTTGATAAAGAGACATGAACCCAAGACCTCTATTCTCATAAACTAACTTCTCACCAAGTGAGATAGTAAAAGGATTCTGTAATTGTTTGAAAGGAGGAAGGGGTTTTTTCTTTTTTGTCTCTAGTGTGCGTTCTTTTTCCTGCACAAAAATCTAAGCAAAAAAAAATAAATGCAAGCCTTATGGCAAAATGTTATATTTTTGGTTAGCCTTACTGGCAACTATCTATTTTTTCACTATTTTTGATTTGCCGAGATCTCACAAAGACGTGGGGAAAGAGCATACATAGAAAAAAAAAATCCATTCTTCTTGTTTCTGATTTGCCAAGATCGCACACAATGTAGAGCAAAGAGAATATATAGAGAAGAGGGTATAGATCCAGCAAATAAATAAAACCTAAAACCGAAATAAATAGAGGGAACCAAAATAAGAAGAACTGTTAACAAATATAACTGCAAAACAGATAATTTATACCTCCATATCTAAACTGACATAACTTGGGCAACCAAAAACCTTTTCGCACAAAACGAAAGGCATTCCTCACTGTAACAGATGCTATGGACACAACAGAACAGTTCTCTAGGCCCAAAAATGTTCAAAAATAGTATATCTAGAAAACATAAATCGCATGCAGTCAAACTGGCTTCGAATTTGGATCAACAACGGATGCAGCCCTCAAAATAGCTCCGATACCATGTAGGAATTTACAGGGTAAGTTCCGTAGATCAAAAACCAAAGGTCACCGCTCACAAACAGATCACAAATCACTACACCAGTATTATCATTTGGTTAAAACCCTCGAAGTGGGAAACAATCCATGGCTTGAGCCAACACGGCCACTTCAGGAAATTTATTAATATAAAAAGAAAAGTTACATATGTTTCTCTCATAAAACGTTACTGGAAAAATGACCCTCCATGCTCTTTAAATAGAGATCATGGACCAATCAGGTGCTAAGCCACGAATCAAGTGTTGTTAATACCGAGGAGAGAGTGAACCGTCAGATCACTACAAATCGTGACTGCCGGATTATAAGTTACAAATGTACATATTAAAGAAACACACTTTACCTATCTCTACACTAGACTAAGTTATTCTTAACTATTTCTTGTTTGTTGGAATATACTAACATTTTGTTTATCTCAACTATGAATTCATATGTAGAATTGGATAAACATATTTTCATTCTTTCAAGGAACTTTTCCAATACCATTTATTTCAAGCAATTTCTCTGTCTCTATAGGCATCCTTCCATTGGTATGTTGTAGAACAACATTCTCCTAAATATGATAAGGCATAATATTTCCTCCAGCTTCATTAAAAAGTATCATTCATAGGAAATGCAAGGGGCTGGATTTGCGACTGAAGATGAGGTAACCCATCCTCAACTAGGGAATTCATATTCATTTTAGGTAACTAAAATTTCTTCAATGTAGTATCATATTTCTCGTGCTTTTCCACCTCCATGAAGACTCAAAATTTCAATCTTGTACCTTTTAATTTGCTGACTCGTTGAGCCACAAAACACATCCAAGACATGAGATGAGGATAATTGTTGAGCAACATATGTTGAACTTGTGGTTATCTTCTTGAACATGTTGCAACTTTTTTTTGAATTTTAATAACTGTTTCTCAACAACCTTGAATTACTCAGAACCTCCCTTGAATTTTAGCTGAGTCAAATTATGCTACAACACTAAGAATTGTCACACTAGGATATTGAGGAGAGAGAGCTTGGAGTGAGAGGATTGAGGGATTCTTAACCAAACTGATGGTTGTAACCCTCCTTCATTCGATATAATAGAACAACCTCTATTTTGTCCATTTGATGTCTCGTGATTACATTTATTGAGTTATTAGTTTGAGATAAATGTTATAAGTGACCTAGATTTATGTTAGTTCGTGTTTTATTATATGCTCGCCTTTGATTTTTTATTTGTGATAACACTGTGAAAATCACAATTTTTGTTGTTGGTTTTCGGGATTCAGACTTGGAGGTGTTGAGGCGAGCTTCCACCACACTACCTTGAGCTCTCCACCAGATCGGCACAAGGCATCAAGGTAATCCTTCTCTATTTTACATTGTCAATCAAATACTTGTATAAACATGCATCTACTATCTTTGTGAATGTTGCAACTAATTTGAATGTTTGTCTTGGGTCTCAGTGATCAGGTGCTCAGTATTATGCTAAAAATAAAAGGTATCATAATGTCTCAAAACCTAAATGACCTCATAGTTCTTGTCATTCTGAATCTGGCGCATTTCATTTTGCGCGAAATGGACTCCGTATGCTCCTGGAAATGAGTTATGTTCTCTTTGCTAAACAGGAAAAATTTTGAAAAAAAGGTAGACATGTAGCCCAGTCAGCAGTCCATACTACTGACATGGCATTCTGACTGGGCTGGGTCAAAATTTTCCATTTTCCTTCGGCTAGTGTGGGACTGCCAAGTGGCAACATCAGATTGGTTTAAATTTGTGGGTGACTTGGTGTGTTTTGTATGGTTGAGAGCGAGCTAATGGGGAGAGGACACGTGGTGTAGCCTAGGGTAGCCACGTGCCCCCCCAATGGTTGATTGAATTTTTTTGGTTGAAGACCAGATGGAGGTGCCGGGGTTTGACCCCGCGATCTCACATGCAACACGCATGCCAACTACCAATACACAATACGATGGTTCTTAACAATACTACATTGCCGCATCTATTTATGTTTTGTATAGTCCACTGACGGGGGAAGTGGTTTATTACTACAACCTATGACCACCGACATAGGCCAATCCTAAAACGTGGATTTAACACTAATATGAGTTTTAATTAACACCTAAAACTATCATTAATTTTCACTAATCCTAATTATTAATGCTAATCCTGATTATCCACTAAGCGCGAGGTTACATGATTAACCGTGCTTAATTAGCACCAAATAAACTTAATTAATTAATATGGATTAGTTTGGCGGTCCGCAAAATTCAGCATAATTGCTAGTTTTAGCGCCAACTAAATGAATTTAGCTCCAGTTAGCTAAATTTAGGCCAAAAATTGTGGAAAAAATGGAAAAGGTCATAACTTTTGGAGTTTCCTACCAAATCAGGAGTAGAAAGAGGCCAGATGACCATTTTTGGGCATTATGGATTCATTGGTGTAGGTTTCAGGAGTAGAAAAACATTGTAAACACATTATTTTTCAAATTTGAGCATAATATAGAGGCCCAAGCCACAAAAGCTAGACCAAGGAGATGTAGCGCAGGAGGGGTGAACTCCTCCATCAAATTCCTGTGTTGATGTGTTGTATGGTGATGTACTGTAATTTTATTTGTTGTTGTCCAGTCATTCTCTTATGTTCAATTGTTCATAATGTTATGCAGAATTATGAATTACGGATAAAAAATTATTCCCTAAATGTGGTGTTATGAATTTAGAACAACAGATTAAAGACTTTGTAGATACTTTTCCTAACAGTAAATGGACACACAGAATAGATCAAGAAACCTACTTGGGGTCCAAGTGCTTCCTATTCTCCTTCTGTCGCTCTTTCTATAGCTTCAAATCCAAGCTAGATCACCAAAATATTTCCTACAAGAATGAACACTAAACAACAAAGATTGCAATATACAGATGACTATTTAAGTTATTCAGTTAAATCAATGAAACATGAACCATATATATAAGATAAGAATTCATAATATTAAATATAGAAGATTATATAGATACATATGTGGGAAGGTAAGAAACAATCTTTATTAATGGATAGAATGGGAGGTTACAACCAACGATTGATTTGATGTCACCATCTCCAGCATCATCACAACCTCATCGCAATGAACATATCTCCAGCAGCATATCACTCAAATCAAATCCTCAATTGAGATTCCACCAACATTTCTCTACTCAATTTATTCCTTATCAAGCGCTAGGATATGTGCTCAATTTATAGATGAGCTGAAGGTAGTTTCACAATCAATGAATTTCTAATAATAGGAAATACATGTTCCCAAGCTCAGAGGTATCAAATGGACACATGGATTTGAAGTTTGACAATTATGCACTCTTCTAGAAGGCACTGGCCAATTGGAGATTCCAGAAAAATGAGAATTTCGCTCCCAATTGACCAACGCACCCTTGAGTGTTGGGAATTGCTTTGCAGAGCACCTTGGAATGGAGGTAACTCCATATGCAACACACTTAGCCCCTTGAGAGACTGTGTTGGTGAGCTCATAAGTGTTATAACATATGCTTCAAATATTGGAAACCTTGTAATGGAAGTGATGGATGATTTGTCTTTGTTATTTGTCTTAGGGAATGTAGCAATTGAAATGATAGAGGATGATAGACCCTATTCATTGGTTCTGGGGATGATGTCTAGTTTAACCAGGTCATTGCAAATGATGCCCAAAATATCGACCTATAATAGATTTCCCCCTAAGGCATGAAGTCAGAATAATAACAATATTTTTTGAATGAGATGATTTACATTGTGATGGGATGGAGATGAAGCAGAGTGGCAACCTGCATCAATATTACAATACATTACATCATGATATATCCTCTTGATCATGAATTGCTGAGGGAAGGAATTCCCATGCTCAGTACATAAAATATCTAATAACATGTACATAGTGCAAAAAGTCGTCTACATTGGAATGTTTCCCAATACATGCATGCCTACAGATATAGGCCCATGTTCGGATGACGATCTGTATGTAAGGTCACCGTACAGATGATGTGTACAAAAATTCTAAAATAATAGCCCGGATGGCTAAAACTAGATCTGGGGTCTTCTTATCTCGTTCACTCGATCGTTCGGGTACAAGTCTAGCCATGTGAGTATATGATTTGTAGTCGAACATGGTAAGACATCATTTGATTACCAGCCAATGATGTGAGCTGTTAACAAATGCGAGAGAACCACCATTGATTTCAATGGCCCTCAAGGCACTGCAGTATATTTCATAAGGTGTGAATAGATGATTTGATGTCGAACGACAAACAAAATATTTTGGTCAAAAGTCTGGAAGCGAGGATCTTGTCGATGCTGTAACAAGCCGCATGGTACTGGAATATGATGTTTCTAGGTGAACTTCCTGGATGATGATTTGACGTCGACAAGAAGCCACTTTATTGCGAAACAAGAGTTACTGATTTTGGAGACAAAGGATGACTTGATATAGAAATGTTCAGGGATGACTTTCATGAGAATGAAGGTTTATGAGTATTGCAGAAGGATGAGTGTTCACTGGATGACTTCTCTTGAACATATCGGCGACACTGAGATGAGTTGGCAACATTGACCTAAAATCGAAGTGAAGGTATGATGAACCATATGTAGGAATGAACCATTAATAAGATTACCCAACCCAAACAATCATGGTGATGGAGTGAAGTGTCATGTTCAAGAGTGACCTGTTACCATAAAAAGTTATGTTCACTTTCCCAAATTTTCCCCGATCATTTGTCGACCAATACCTCTTTATTTTTTAGCAAGCTTCAGGAGGATAACATATGCTTGATCTATAATTCAACCCTTCGGGTGAACAATGTATCACTATTTAATAATTTAATGAGTCTAGCGATGAATGAAACTCGATTCTTGCCATGACTGACAAGCCCGTCACTATTTTATGTTTTAACAAGACTAATGACAGTGACATCCTGGTCCTTTTTCATATTTAGAGAGTTTGAAAAAGAGGACGAAAGGAAACTCCATAAGTACTTTTTTGTAAAGTTGTTGCTCAGATCCGAAAAGGTGTAAAATAATATTCGATAGAACCTCTTTAGTCATGTTTGACTAAGTTATTCCTTTTTCGTAAATAATCTATCTCAGTCCGAAAAAGGGTTAAAATTATACTGATTAGGTATAAATTCATTTACTTTTACAAGCTCGTAAAGACAAGTGCTCGTCAATATTTTCACATTATTAGAGTCTGAAAAGAGCTAAAATAAGACTCCAAGGGTTCCTTTTTCACTGTTATAGAAGCTAGAAAAAGATATAAAAGTGCGCTTCAAGTCCTTTTTCATTTTTAACAAAGCTCGAAAAATAAGGATAAAAGTGTGCTTTGTGGTCAAATCATTCTTGAAATAAATCTACACGACTAATCTGTTCATCAGTTGTAAAACCGGTTCACAACAACATCAAATGGATTAAAAATACTTGTTTCATGATAACAGTATAATAAAACCATAGTCACAGCAATAAATATGATTTTCAAATAATCAAATGACTAATAAAAAGAGTTTTACTATTCATTTTACCATTTGAAAGTTACCATCTGCATTTTGGAGCTTTGAACCTGTTTTTTTCCCCCGAACTTCAACATTTGATTGTGTGCATTAGGTAAGAATGTTTTGAATGCCCCTTGCAAGAGTAGGTTCCCCCCAAGTTTCATTTCATTCACCTAAGTAGATTACTGGTTACTAATAGCTGGATGGAATGAAGGTTCATTTAGGAGATTAGATGGAAGAATCGTTGTAATTAGGAGAGGATTTGTTTCATTTTTTAATGAGCTTGACACAGGAAAAGAACTATGCTCATGGTCTGTTTCATTTTTTTAACGAGGTTAACACTATAAAATAACTATCCTTAAAGTCACTTGTTTCATTTTTTAACGAGGTTGACACAGTAAAAGAACTATCCTCATGGGAACCTGTTTCATTTATCGAGGTTGACACAGGAAAAGAACTATCCCCATAACCTGTATCATTTTTTAACGAGGTTGACACAGTAAAAGAACCATCCTCATGGATCTATTTCATTTTTTAACAAGGTTGATACAGAAAAAGAACCATCCTCATTGTGCAGTTGGACTAGTGAGTGTGCGCTGGAAAAGACGTACTCTAACGGAGTCATCATTTAAGGAGCTTGATGAGCGCCACAAATGATAAGTTATAACATGCAATGATGCGTCTTCTCCAGGGTTTTCATTGAATTTTGGAATTTTAGAAGGTAATTTTTGTGAAATCACTGGCCACCAAGGGGAATAACTGATGGGACCAGCTTGATATTGCACTGAAGTTGTGAATAAAGGACCAATCTGTTCAGTACTCACAAGGGAGGAACCAGATAGGATTCCAAATGATGGCATGGGTGAAGTCAATGGAAAAAACATTGAAGATGAAGCAACAACAGATGCTGTCACAACTGAAATAGATGGTTCAGTCTGGGATGTTATCTCATCCATGGTCAAATAACCCAATGTATACCCTATAGAATCTACGAAACTCGAAGTGAAACATGATCAACAAAAGTAGAGGAAGGTGATTGAGGAAAAGACTCATACAGGTAAAGCTCCTGCCAAAAATGAGTTGGAGTTAAAGGTCTCTCGTCTTGTGGTATTTCTTCAATCGAAATAAAACCAGGTGGAAGAACTTCACCGTTAGGCCTGAAGTATATTTTAGGTGGTTGACTGTGCGATATGGGAGACTCAATGGCTACAATAGATTGTGGAGTGACCAATATAGAAACAACTTCTGGTTGTTCGACTTCAGGATCAAGATTTTCTCCACTTAGGGCATATAGAAACTGAAATATAAGGGGATGATAAAACTTATTTCATTTGTCCTAGGGATGATGTCCATTTTGACCAATAACAACTGCCCCCTAAAGTATGATGGGATCCAGATCAACTTCTGGTTGAACAATGTTGGGTTCGGGAGGTATGGTCTCACTGATTGGATGGATCATGACCACATGTAGTTGTGAGGACTCCGTCTGGACAACAATAGATGAACCAGGATTTGTAGAAAAAACTTGTGCCAACTCTGGTATATGGGAAGATGATGCTTCACCAGAGGTACTGATAGTATTGGTTTCGATAGAGTAATGTCGCCTTCATCGCCCAGATGTAATTTCTGGTGGTAAAGGTGGTTTCAATGCAAGTCTATGTGAATGATGGGGAAAGGGATTTTCTTCTTCCACGATGACTGATTTATTTTATGAACAAAAAAAAATAAACAAAATAAAAGGGTAATTCTAGGAAAAAGGTTTACCAAGAAATTGTGAACTGGAGAATACCTCCCGACGAACCAAGAAGTACGTGCAGGAAATCTCCTCGAATGTTGTGTTGGGTGTATCACAATATACAAGGTGGATGACTCAGTTCACTATGGATGGATAGCAACCTAAATTTGTCCTCCCAAATATACCTGAAGGTATGTGGAGGCCCAAGTCCGTATTAGTGTTGTCTAATGCGAAACCGCACATTGAGAGCACCCTTTTATACTTTTCATAATACAACACCGCTTGATATACCCGAAAGTACGTGGATGAGCTACGATATACTTACGTACGTGGAGTGAGGTATCACACTCAGAATGTATCGTAGACAATTAATGACAACTGCTATGTTTTACGATGCTGGAAGACGTCTCTAGCCTATACCTTCTAAATGTTATCATTATTGTTCCAATGTTTTGTTAGATAAATTGATGTAAAGTTTAAGTTGATCTTGTTTATCAATTTTCCTTTCAAGGTTCACCATGATGATGTGATGGAAATTCCCAAAATTCAAACTAAAATGATAAGAAAACTTTCAATTTTAGTTTCTTCAATGAAAATCCTAGCTACTAGAGGGAAAGAGAAATCAATTTGAGAGCAAACAACAAAGATCACAAACTAATATGCAGCTTTCCTAATTGGTTCCTATGGAAAACACGCAACTCACTATATGCAAATGCAAGTTTTTCTTTTCAGTCCCCTTAATGTGAATGTAAAAAGGAAACTACATGCATCAAATCAACAAAAACAAATGCTTTCTTCTTTGAGAAATGATGAATTTAACAACAATTTCTCTTTTAGGAAAAATGAATAATGGAACTACAATTTTTCCTACAGGAAATGAAGAATTTAACGACAATTTCCTTTATGAAAACAAATGGATCTAATGCAGAAATAAAAATAATTTGAATTTGATTTTTCAATGATAAAGAAAAACACTTAAAGAGACATTGAACAAACTTACTTTTCAAAGGAGGAAGAATCAGGTAAAGTCACTGGTCTCTATGAGGCATCAGACAGTTGAAAACACAGCAAACAAAAGGCTGAATAAAATTGCAATGAAAAATTCAAAGGGAATTTGGTTGGCTTAGGGGGAAACACCGTCTCTAAGGGGAGAAAGTGCATTGCAAAGCACCCCTGAGTGGGAGACAGTGCTCTGCAAATCACCCTTGAGTGGGAGACAATGCTCTACAAAGCACCCCTGAGTGGGAGACAGTGCTCTGCAAAGCACCCCTGAGTGGGATATAGTGCTATTCAACCCACCCCTAAGGGGGAGAGAGTGCTATGGAACGCAACCTTGAGTGGGAGAGAGTTCTCTGCAAAGCACTGTGTCTTGACCAGCAGTGCGTTTGGTGCAACAGAGATTTAAAACTAAAGCTACAAGACACACTTCTAATGCAATTTTTGATTTAAAAAATCCTAATATTTAAGAGTAAATTCTACTAGGTGGATAAACAGAGGCAAACACACCAAGGATGAAGGGAAAAATCCCTAGTGGAGTCGCCAATTTATTATGTGGAATTATGAATTATAGATAAAACATTCTTCCCTAAATTTGGTGCTATGCATTTAGAACAACAGATTAAAGACTTTGCAGATACTTTTCCTAACAGTAAGTAGACACACATAATAGATCAATAAACCTACTTGGGGTCCAAGCGCTTCCTATTCTCCTTCTATTGCTCTTACTGTAGCTTCAAATCCAAGCTAGATCACCAAAATATTTCCTGCAAGAATGAACACTAAACAACAAAGATATTGCAATATACAGATGGCTATTCAAGTTATTCATTTAAATCAATGAAACATGAACCATATACATTAGATAAGAATTCATAATATGAAAGATAAAACCTTATACAAATACATTTTATGTCACCATCTCCAGCATCATCCCAACCTCATCACAATGAACATATCTCCACCAGCATATCACTCAAATCAAATCCTCAATTGAAATTCCACTAGCATTTCTCTAAATTTTTTCCTTATCAAGCACTGGGATCTGTGCTCAATTTATAGATGAACTGAAGGTAGTTTCACAATTAATGAATTTATAATAATAGGCAGGACATGTTCCCAAGCTCAGAGGTATCAAATGGACACATGGATTCAAAGTTTGAAACATATTCACTCTTCTAGAAGGCACTGTCCAAGTGGAGATTTCGGAACAATGAGAATTTTGCTCCCAATTGACCAACACACCCTTGAGTGTCGGGAAGTGATTTTTAGAGCACCTTTGAATGGAGGTAACTGCATATACAATGCACTTAGCTCCTTGAGAGACTGTGTTGGTGAGTTCATAGGTGTTATAACATATACTTCAAATCTTGGAAACCTTGCAATGGAATTCATGGATGATTTGTCTTTGTTCTTTGTCTTAGGGCATGTAGCAACTGAAATGATAGGGGATGATAGACCCTATTCATTTGTTCTAGGGATGATGTCTAGTTTAACCAGGTCATTGGGAATGATTCCCAAATTTACCTATAACACATAAAATTAACATAAAAATCACCCATGAGATTCAATCACTTGTAAGAGAACTTGAACCCTTAAGCACATATAAGACATTGTTTTAAAAATATGGAAGGGGAATTAGCACAACATAACTAACATACTTCATTCAGATATTTTTTTGGTATCAGAGCTTTATGTATTTAGGTTTTGTTGTGCAAGAATGGATCTAATATTTTTTAAGTTTGTGTCATGCTTACAAGGTTAAAACTCAAAAGAGGAGAAGGGAAAGGTTTCCAAAGTATTCAACACCAACACATCCTCAAGTTGAAGTTGAGTCTTCAGTGAACATGTATCACGAAGGAGAACCTACCATGACAAAAGATGAGAGAGAATTCATAAATAAATTTTTTGATATGACTGAGATGGTTAACGTACTCTATGAGGAGAGGAATTTAAGGATGCAAGGAGAAAGTTATATGCCTCCAAGAGGATAGGGTTATTCAGGAGGAGGAGGCCATGGATATGGTAGGAAACCACCATCCACTCCATGATCATCCTCACCACCATATACACCTTCCTCTACATCATCTTCCACTACCCCAAATTTTCTGTCTGTCCATCCACATACTTCAGAAGGAATTGGTAAACCACCTTTACTTAAACTTGAAGTCAAATTTGAGCTACCGATGTGTAATGGCAAAGTGAATGCAAAGAAGCTGGATAATTCGATTCGTCAGTTGGAGGTTTATTGCAGAATTCAGAACCTTCAAGAGGATGACATAAATATTCATTGGATTCCTTGAGAATGGAGGGTGCAACAATTTTATGGTGGAAAGTAAGGACACAGGATGAGATTACATGAAGAAAGCCATTATGGACAAGCATAATTTAGAAAACTAAAGGGACAAAGTGTGCAAGATTACACTCATGAATTTAGGAGAAGAGCTCTTATTTTGGGTGTCAATTTTTCTTCTCAAGAAACTTTGTTAAAGTATATTGGGGGTTTGCATAGCTATCTTAGACATACTATTCTCATGTTCAATCCCAAAAACTTATATGAGGTTTGTGTTCAAGCCATACATCTAGAAGCAAGAGGGAAACATAGTGCAAATGAGAAAAGTTAAAGTTTCCTTGAGTATGGGGGTAAAGGAAAGGGTAAGTTTAATGGAAGAGGAAAGAAAAATGGTTCTATTAAAATAAATAAAGAGAAAATCACATGTAAACATTGTTCGAAAAATGGCCACGATGAAGATCATTGTTGGCAACTCCATCCAGAGTTGAAGCCAAACAAATAGTAAAAACAAAGAGAAGGAGAAAACAACTATAATCATTGAACATGACTTAGGTTCAGATTCAGGAGATGAAACCAATATTACAACAATGTGTTTGAAAGGTAAGAACATAGCAAGCACTAGTTCTTCAATTTATTCTAATGTAACTCAAGATGAAGATACAAGAATTGAACTCTTTCATAGTAGAGTTGTTTCAAAGCATACCCAAATAGACACACTATTTGATAGTGGTTCTCAAGCTAATTTGATTTATGAAGACTTAGTTAAGAGGTTAAATCTTGAAACTATTACACATCCAAGGCCCTATCCTTTAGGGTGGATATGCAAGAATGAAAACTTGGAAGTTACAAGGAAGTGCATCCTAAGGTTTGCAATCAATTCAAACTTTCTTGATGAAGTTGAACTTGATGTAGTTCCGCTTGAGATTTCAGGTATTGTTTTGGGAAGTCCTTATCTTTATGATCGGAAAACAATATTTCATCACCATTGAGAATAAGTACCACTTGTTCAAGAATGGAATTGAGTACATAGTTAGAGCACATAAGAAGAAGAAGAGTTTGTCTCTTATACATGCAGGAGAAATGAAGAGAATAGTGAATGCAAGTCAAAATTTGGTTTTGTTAATGTTCAAGCATAGTGATGTTTTGAATGAGACCTTTCAACAAGATGCATCAAATGAACAAGATGATTTTATTGAAGTTTCTAATGTTTGTAATAAGATGTTTCAGGGCTCTAACATGTTGCCTTTGAAAAGAGGTAAACAAGATGTGAAAGATTTGCAACAATCTACATTAGTGTTGAGCAGTGATGTGAACAAGATGTCGGTGCAAGAGAGTGCAAAGGTCAAAGAGAAAGCGCCAAAAAAAATTGAAAAATAAGTCATAGGTTCCACAATTACTTGTTTTTGGTTTCAAAATGGTACATGGAAATGGCGAAAAAACTTGGTCCAAAGTCAATGCAAGTAGAAGGCAAGACAAGCTAAAAATCACCATGTTGACAGTGTTCAAGGTGAGAGAGTTTTCAAGTTTCCTTTGATTGAAGACCGAGGAGGAAACAATTTTGTTGCTTAAGGGACAACTTTATGTTTTGAAAATTCAGGGAAATTGTAGCATGACGATGTCTACAACAACAAGACTTTATGTTTCGCATCTAGAATATGGGCCCAAGCATCACTTCCAAAAACACGAAAGTGACTTACATATGGTTTGATGAGCTCCAAGCTTCTTCTGGAGTTATATTCTTTAAAACCTTAGTAGGAGTGCGATTTACTATGTAATTTGCACAGTTAATGGCTTCTGCCCAAAAATTGAGACCAATTCCTTTAGATTGAAGCATACAATAGCGTTTTTATAAAAGTATTCTTCTTTGCTATCATTTTGTCAGGGAGTAAGTGGAAATGTGATAAGCAATGAATGCACAGTTTTAGCGGTAGTTGATAAATTTGTTGTTAACATATTCTCCAGCATGAGTTTGTCTGATCTTAACTTAAGAATTTGATGTCCAGATTGTTTCTCAACAAAGGCCTTAAAGGCCAAGAACATGTTAAAAACTTCACTTTTGAGTTTTAAGAAATACACCCAAGTGTGTCTGGAAAAATCATCAATGAAAGTTAAGAAGTACTTGCAACCATAGAAAGAAACAACAAGCAGTGGATGACATAAATCACTGTGCACAAGCTGCAAAAGAGTTGAAGCGTGCCAAGAGGCATGTTTGTCAAAACTATCCCGATGATGTTTTCCGAGTACACATCCAGAGAAAACACCATCCCAGCAAGATACCATAGGAAGGCCCATCACCATATTTTACTTACATAGAGTTTTAAGAGAGAAATAGTTTAAGTGACCAAATCTCTCATGCCAAAGTTTGCTCACATCATCATTATGAGCAACAAAAATAGAGGGAAGAGATGATGACCCAAAGTTGTCAAACTTATACAACCTTGTGGAATCATCAGCAATGCCAGTAGCTTAAATATGTTTAGGATCTTTGAGGTCCTTGATTACAACATCATGAGGTGAGAATTCTACTATTTTCCCTTCACCTGAATGAGTTATCTGATAAACAGATAGAAGGTTGCATGACAAGGTAGGAACACATAGTACATCATTAAACTGACCATTACCTAGATGAATGGTTCCAAATCCTACAACACTAAGAGATCTATCATCACCAACATAAATATGTTTGGTGTTACAATCATTTAAATAAGAAAACATGGATTTATTTTTAGCCATGTGGTAATAAGCTCTAGAATTAATGAGCCACTCATGAGAAGGAGAAGAAGAAGATACATTTAATGCATAACCAGATCTTGATGCTTGACAACCACAAGCAGAAAGTGCCATGCCTGAAGATGAAGGTGAAGAGTGCTCCAAATTGATGTTGTGCTTCTTCATTAATGCTTCTAAGGCTTCCATCTTCTTAAAACATTTGAACTCTATATGGCCATCCCAGTTGCAAAATTTGCAATGTGTCTCTGTCTTCTTCCCTTTGTTTTTATTTGTCTTATTATTTTGGTGATTTGATTTTTCAGTTTGCGGCTGAAATTGCTTAGGGCCCTTGTTTGGTTTAGGATCATATTTTTTAGGATACTGCTTCTTGGGATTCTTTTGATATGGTTGTTGTTGGGCTGCTAAGGCTTTCTTAGAAGCATTTCCAGCAGTGATAAGACCAAGGTGTAAAATTTTTTCTTGTTCTCTTATCAAAGAATCACAAAAGGCATAAAAAGAGGGATTCTTGTAGGTGGTTCTTGAAGAAATGATGGCTTCTCTGGTGGAATGGAAGGCGGAAACAAATACAAAGTATGTAGGACCAAGCTTAGCAAGAATGAAATATATGAGGCTACCATCGTCCTTTTTGATCTTATAACCTTCTAAAAGAATTCAGAGGGTCTTAAATTTGGACAAAAAATCTTCAATGGAGTAGAAATTATTGGGGTCCAAAGTAAGCAACTCATTTTCAAGCAGGTGGGTGCGGATTTGATTTTGAACGCCAAAAACATTTTTTAGCTTTTCTAGGGCCTCATTAGGGGTGTCAATGTCAAGGATATGAAATAGAGGATCTTGAGAAATGGACATTCCTATCAACCCTCATGCTTGATCTTGTTTATTTTCCCATTTAGCAGCTTTATTATCATCGAAAGGTTTAGTTTCTTGTCCCGTGGCTATTCTATAAAGCCCTTTACTTCTAAGTATATCTACCATGTGAGGTAGCCATTGGAAATAATTGGTGCTATTAAGAATAACCGAGCATGAACTTTCCATTTAAAAAAAAAAGCTGAGAAAATCTGAAACTAACTGCTCCAATGGAAAGATCTCGAAAAATTAGGCCGTTAAAAAAAAAAACAGCTCGAAAAACGGCTTCCTGATGAAGAAGTTATGCCTTTTGAAAAACTGAGTTGTAGATGTCGAATAGTTACGGGAATGGGATGAAGTGCGGCTTTTTTAAAAAACAATTCCGCCCCTTTGAACAAAAACTTTTACAAAAGAAGCTTGAGAAGGAGACTTGAACCCAAGACCTCTATTCTCATAAACTAACCCCTCACCAAGTGAGATAGTAAAGGGATCATGTTATTTTAGAAAGGAGGAAGGGGCGATTATTATTATTATTATTATTATTTGGTGTGCGTGCCTTTTCCTGCACAAAAAACAAAAAAAAAGAGCAAAAAAAATGAAATGCAAAGCCTTACGGCAGAATGTTAGATTATTGGTTAGCCTTACTGTAAACTATCACTTTTTCACTATTTCTAATTTCCTGAGATCGCACAAAGACACGAGGAAAGAGCATACGTAGCAAAAAAATCCCTTTTTCCTCTTTCTAATTTGCCGAGATCGCACGGAGTGCACAAAAAAGAGCATACACAGAGAAGAGGGTATAGATCCGGAAAATAAATAAAACCTTAATACAGGAAAAAAACCGAAATAAGCAGAACTATTAACAAATATAACTGCGAAATAGATGCTTTATACCTGCAGCTCTAAACTGACAGAACTTGGGTAGCCAAAAACATTTTCGCATGAAAAAAAGGCATTCCTCACTGTAACAGATGCTCCAGACACAACCGAGCAGTTCTCCAAGCCTAAAAATGTTCAGAAATAGTAGATCTACAAAACGAAATTTGCATGCAGTTAAACCGACTTCGGATTTTGATCGACAACGGACACGGCCCTCAAAATAGCTCTGATACCATGTAGGAATTTACAGGGTAAGTTCTGTAGATCAAGAACCAAAGGTCACCATTCACAAATAGATCACAAATCAGTACACCAGTATAATCACGTGGTTAAAACCCTCAAAGAGGGAAACAGTCCACGCCCTGAGCCAACATGGCCACTTCAGGGAATTTATTAATATAAAATAAAAGTTACATATGTTTCTCTCATAAAAGGTTACTAGAAAAATGACCCTCCATGCTCTTTAAATATAGATCATGGACCAATCGGGTGTTAAGCCACGAATCAAGTGCCGTTAATACCAAGGTGAGAGATAACCGTCGGATCACTACAAATCGTGACCGTCGGATTATAAGTTACAAATGTACATGGTAAATAAACACACTTTACCTAACTATACACTAGAATAAGTTATTCTTAACTATTTCCTATGTGTCAGAATATCCTAACATGAAAGAATTGATGAAATTAAACGAATTGCTTTCCCTCATAACAAGAAAACCATGCAATCTTTCCTTGGGAAAATTAATTTTGTTAAGAGATTTGTCCCTGATTTTTCTCAAATAGTGTCACCATTGCAGAACATGATCAAGAAAAATTATGTCTTTAAATGGGGACATAATGAAAGAGAAGCATTTGAATTGATTAAATAGTCAATTGTCAATGCTCCATTCCTGACCACCCCCAATTTTCTTAATCCATTTATATTATACACTTTTTCATCAGATACATCATATGCAACTGTTTTAACACAGTTGAATGACCAAAAAATAAAAGAACCGATATCATTCTTTAGTTCGAATTTACAAGGTGCAGAACTGAATTACACATTTGTTGAAAAGCAAGCATTTACTATTTTTAAGGCTATAAAACATTTTAGACCTTTTCTCCTAAAGTCTCATACGAAAATCATAGTTCCATTTTCTGCAGTAGGACAACTTTTGATGAAGAAAGAATTAGGAGAAAAAAGAGCTAACTGGGTGATTGCGTTACAAGAATATGATGTAGAAATTAAACCCTCTAAAATCATTAGAGGTCAACGTTTTGCAGAATGCTTACAGGAGTGTTTCGGGAAATAACTCCCTAGAGGTCATTGGGTCAAAAACTCCACAGATCGGGGCATACTATTCAAGAAGGACTCACACAACCACACTTGTACGCAAAAAACTAGATATAATAGATTGTAGAACTCACCCGTAGATCCTACGTTTGATGTAGATCTCGCGGGGTCCAAACCCCCAGCAACCCTTCTTCCTCTTCAACCTGAAAACCAAGAAGAAACGTGCACAAAAATCTAGTTGTACAACATATATCTATCCTAAATGTCAGTGTAATCCATGTGAAACATCATATAAACAATAATAAATACTTAAATAACAATCTTTTCACATATGCAAGCAGATATTAACACATGAATTCGGGAACAAGGTGGTTCTTCTTCATTACGAACAACATGTACAGTAATAGAAAGGTGGAGAGATCACTTGAATCCTTCCATGATCTTCGAACAGACCGTCATCCGGATCCGTCCCACCCTTGCCTCGCTAAGATTCTTCCAAGACTTGTGCACACGAGATGACGTATAAGCTGATGAACATCTCCAGGAAACAAGGGTTTCCTATAATAAATTGGGAAGTGCAGGAGGCACGAGAAATCAGACTTGAATTAGGGCTCCAACAGAGTATAATATCTATAATTTCTCTCTCTCCCTTAGGCCATGCACATGAGGGGCTTTTATACTCCCTCAAATTAGTTTCAATTAGTTGGAAATAGTTGGCCACGGGCTGGGGTGGTTGAATTACTGGAATAACCATCAACCCAGCCTCGAAAATAGGGAATTTTATATATTTTTTAATGATTTTAATGTCATATGCGGAAAAGTATCTATGGACTCGCGTATACACGCGGAAAAGTCTGGGCATACCTGCGTATGGGATTTGAAACACTGTTTTTTATGAAATTTTATCCAAGTCTATGGGAATGGGTGCCCAAGGCCAAAAAGACAATCATGAATCACATGAGGGTGAAAAATGATGCTATAACAGATGCCCCCTAATATATGAGGTCAGAAGGGGTACATGATGGCCGAAATGTATTATGCACATAGAAAGAACTTCGCAAGGACAAGGGAGGACTTCACCAGACTTCAGCCTGCCAAAAAACAATGAAAGAAAATAGAGAGTCAGCTCATGTCTAAGGCGGGCATACCCATGCTCAGTCAAAAATATATCCATATAGAAAGTACAGAATAGATCCATAATGTATACAAGTATAGCTGAACTAAAAGTACACAATGAATCATCTGAGCACGGCCTGGAAGTATAAGTCGGAATCAATGTCCAAGTATCACATATATCAAACTGATCAATGATGCTGAAAATAGATGTCTGATCACAAAAGTAACTGAATCTCCAGGTACCAAATCATAAGGGGTGGAATACATGGTACAATCACGGAACTCGGGAGCCAACATATAGGATGCTGCTGTACTAACACTGCAACATATAAGGGTGGACGAAATCACTGGCAGAAACTGAATGGACTGTCAAAAGTGAACCGAAAAATGCTGATGCAACCCGAGGTCTTCACCGATCACTATGGCACAATTCTACACAATGGGAATAAATGAGCTGAAGTCGACCATGTGAGAAATCGTTGGATTACCGGTCAATAATGCATACCGGTCAATAATGCATATCGTTAACAAAACGTTGGGACAACCAAACAATAACAGAAATGAGGTCATACTCAAGACAATCTAACAAAACAATAGAATGAGTTGAAGTCGAACACTGAAAGAATCTACCAATCGTGAGGCAATGATGAATCCCCACTATCGATAGTGAAGAGTCTCGCCATCGATGACCGCAAACCCTAAGGTATTGGGTACGGAGACAAAGACTCTAGACCTTATTCCCAGAGCAATGAGTTGGAGTCGATGGGAAAAGATCTGTTGGAAGGAAGGTATTAAGGCATCCCACATCATTCCAACGCAAGTGTAATCCGCAGGCCAAGATTTGGAAGGAATCAGATGAAGTAGAGTGAAGGAACCAACCCAAAGTACGTTTCCGACATGCACATGATGAAGCTAGCGCATGGAAGAAACCTTCTGAACCAACTAATTATGAAAGCTGAAAAAGAGGCAAGATATCCACCGATAGGGTCAAATGAAAATCAAGGTACTGCATGAAACCCAAGTGTGATAATGTATGCTAACGTCAAACACAAGGAAAACCACTCAGTCAAAGACCCATAATGATGATCAAATGCTGAGCACAAGGTCACCTATCAATGATGGAAATAGGGCTAGGGTGCGGCTCTAGGTTTACTCTCAGAACAATATGTCGTAGTCGATGAGAGACAAAACCACCAGAAAGAAGTCAATGGAGACCTTCTCAAACCAGCACGAGCAGAAGACCAAATCATCTGATGTGATAGAACAAGATACTGACAAGACCGGGAAGGCCGACTGAATAATGAGTCAAGAGACACCGCAGAATGGCCGAATCTGGTTTAACTTCCCTGAACAAAAGCATGACTGATGATGACCATGGCAGTAAAAAAATGACACTGTATAAGTCTGTTATGCAGGAGGAAAAAACAAACTCTCCATATGATTGGAAGAGATAACCAACCGGGGGAGGACTGACCAGTGAAACAAGGAAAAAGCTGAACCTAGGTCAAAACTAAAACCATCCCAAATGAAGGAAATATATAATGGTATGTTCTTTGTTCAAGGGTGACAAACTGATACTCTGCATCGCCAATAAACTATGAAGTAACATCCCGTTCTCGCTCTTTTTTCTTTTCATATTTGATTTTTTTTTTGTCTTTTCATATATAATAAGCCTGAAAAGGAATAAACGAATGCTATGGTACAATGGATAGAATGAGTATCAAAAAATAGATGCTCTAGTTCCTAGGATAGGAACGATCCTATGCTCAATGCAAGGTGGCCGAAACTGGTAAGCGATACTCAAAGGAATGTTCCATCCATGGGTAAAAAGGGTGTCAAGTCACGATAGCTAAGTGCATGCAATGGTTAACTTGTACAGACAATCAAGGTCAAAAGATGGCTTAAACATCGAGTCAAAATGAAGCTAGCTAAAGGCCAAGATAAACAAGTAGCCAGTATGCAATGCAGTAATACAACTCAACAGCACCAGGGAGCCTCTAGGGTAATAGCCAGAAAAATGATAGTGAATAAGAAGAAGAATGAAGCTTCAACACATAAGTCATGGCGAGACTAAATAGGACTCCCAAGCCTAGATAAAATGCAACATGGGCAACAAGTGATAGCAAGGAACTAACTAGGAAGCCCATGTAAAGGAAGGCTCTACCACCAAGTCATGATTAAATAATCAGCGAGTGAAATGGGTGAAATACTCATGACCTGATGGGATCGACGCTATGGCAAGTGATCAGAATGGAGGCTAGTATGCAAAACGCAACGGAAAAGTGGATTCCCTAACCTATATGCCAGTGAAGATCATATAGCTGCCATGACGGGTCAGCAGTCATGGATCAAAAACCGGAAAAAATCTCAACTTCGTCAAAATGTACCTGAAAATATACCAATCTGGGCACTTGCAAGCATCCGGGTTATGCAGCTTAAGATAGATTGAAAAAATAAGCATAACAAATTTTTGAAAAAAATTTCAATTTCTGGGCATAAATACGCATGTTACCTCATATTTGGTTCATTGTTACTTGCTGATTTGGGAAAAAGAGCTTTCGAGAAAAAGCCTCTTTCATCAAAACAGGAGAAATAAACCATCAAATTCCGCCAAACTAGTCAGGTAAGCTCTTAATCCATCATTGTCATCAATTTTTTCCATTCATAGTGTAGAATTTTGGAAATTTCATGTAGAAATAGTTGTTTTAAATTGCGGCTCTGCGCATACACAGGTTTGTATGGACCAAGCCGCGTATATACGCGACTGTGTACAGAGTAAGTTGTGTATGCACAACCCAAAATGAAAAAATGTGTTTCTAATGGACAAATTAATGATTTTTCTGAGGATGACTATATCTTGGAGGGAACATGAGCACAGTGCTATTGAAAATGAAGTTATGCAAGATCAACAGTCACTCAATGTCCTCCGAAATTGTGGATTGCTCAAATTTTTCAAAATGCCAAATATGAAGAGTAATGTCTAGTTGCTCGAAATGCTAGTAAATTATTGGGAACCGGAAGAGGATTGCTTCATAATAGATCAAATGCCCATACATATAGAGGTAGAAGACATCTACTTCATTACTAGACTCTCCCGGAGGGGGGACCCAGTAGATTTGCACGGTAAGCCTTTGGGAGGGCTTACAGTGGATGACTATGTCCACGTCTACTGTATAGAGGGGTCCAAAAAAGTAGGGACTCAAATTGCAATAAAAGACTTAAGAGAGCTGCACATGAAGATTCTCCTTCTTACCATTGGCAGGGTAGCAGGATCTTCTTCCTTGCATCAGGCATCCAAGATGAGGATGAGCATAGCAGTAGAATGCTTAGTTCACTTATATGATTGGTGCACAGCTCTGCTAATGATTATGAAGCAACAACTTACTTCCATTCGAAAAAATAAAACCAAGAATTTTGGGTATGGAACCATTATGAAGACATTATTCTTTGAGAAGATTCCTGGTCTTCAACCGAGAGTGATCTCCTCAATCCACAGCCCAAGAGACCTAAGAATTGCCCGATGGGCTGACCTGATGAAGAGACTGGGGGGAAGTGAAGTTCCCCAAACCACTTGGGATGACGAGTTCTTCCAATGGTGGGCAGAACAAGTCATAGCAATGGAGGACTACCCCTATGCCGGGATGGATTTCCGTGGTGATCCAGACCTCATCCTTCCACCTGGCGAGGCATGGGGCACAATCGATAAGATTGCAAGTTTTAAATTATATGATTTTTTGGATTTTTTCAATATAGGTGAAAAAAAAAACATGTTTTTTATTGGATTCAAAATGACTTACAATATTATAATGACCATGATATAGATGTTAGACCAGTCTGTCCTGAGGGCTACCCATGGCATAAGCGCCACAGAGGCAAGGTGGATACAGTAGACCCAGACAGAACCCTCCATGCTATACAAAGGAACTTGGAGGGGTTAACTCGCCAAGTGCCTATGGCTGTAGTGGAAGATCTACCTGAGGCCATCCACAGACGGGTGGTGGGAGTACCATGTGACTAGGTGTGGTTATTCCGCCGAGTCTCTTCTGTAGTCGTGTTCTATAGGAACACGAATTTTGGGCAAGGACCACAGGAGTAGATAGATATGATTACTAGATGACTATATATTTTTGATACTGAACATGATCGGGCATAAGCCCTAATTTTTGTATGACTTATGGATCCAAATTTTGTATAATTTTTTGAACACTTTGATGATATATACAACGATTTATGATGTGATGTGACAAATGTGTAAAAAATGCATGATGTTTTTGATGATTAAATTTTAATGTATGGAATGATTAATATGCCAGTCAATTTCTTGATTAGCTAATGAGTCTGCCATCCAATTTTCAGCTCGAGGAATATGAATGAATGTTAAAAATTGGAATGATCTTTGTAACAAACGTACCCTCAAAAACAACCAGAGTAAAAATGGATATCGAACCCGATAAGTATTGTTCAACTGCGACACCACCAGCTGGGAGTCCAAGAAAACTACCAACGAATCAACACCTAAAGATATTACCTCGAAGAGTAGATAAATAAATGCAGTGTATTCCTCTACAGTATTGGAAGTAGGACCAATGTAGACTCCTCTTGACACTAACAACTAATCGGAAGGATGATGGAGCACCCAAGCCGCGGAAGCCAAGTTCCAGGTGTGTCTAGTAGCACGATCGGTGAAACCGTAATGACTCATGACATTTGACACAACCTGGCAAAGAAGATCAAAAACATCACCATCACATCAAAGACCTAAAACCAGATATGTACAAAACAAAACAACTATATACAAAAGAAAAATGCCAGGCCGAAGCCTAGGCATAATACTTTTTCAAATAGAGCCCATTTCTAGGCTCCGGCAACTCATTTCCTTCGAAATCAACCAAGGTGTATGCTCCTTTTTTAAGGAATTTTTACTGGTGAAATAAGCAACAGAGAGATTTTGAATCTTCTTACTCTTTATATCCTTCTGGGCACAGGAAGCAAAACAAGGTCACCTTCTGAGAAAACCCTAGGTTTGACCGCCTTATCATACTAAACTTTAACTCAGTTTTTATGTGCCTCATTCATCATGGCAGCATCCCGACGCTACTCATCGAGATGTTCCAGATGAAGGAGACGTTCTTCAAGATTAGAAGTGTCCAAAAGAAGCTCAACAGCTAACTTAAGAGAAAGAATCTCGCATTCAATGGGAAATACGGATTCCAACCCGTAAACTAGTTGAAATGGAGTAAAGCCAGTTGCAGTTTTAATTGACGTCCTGTATGCCCAAAGTGCAGGATATAGCATGATATGCCAGTTGGATCGAGCTTTATCAATCGTCCTCTGAAGAATGGTCTTCAAGGATTTGTTCACGACTTCCACTTGCCCATTGGCCTGAGGATAATACGGAGATGAATGATCCTGCCAGAAACCTAATTTCAGAGCCAACTCAGCCATCATGCTGTTCTGAAAATGACTGCCATGGTCAGTGACAATCTCTTTGGGAATACCAAAACGAGCAATAACCTGGTTGAATAGAAAAAGAGCTGCAGTCTCACCATCATTCCCAAAAGTAGGCATAGCCTCGACCCACTTCGTGAAGTAGTCTACTGCTACTATAATGTACTTGTGACCTTTAGCCGAAGGTGGGTTACAAGTAGTATAATCAATACCCCACTTTGTGAAGGGACCAACAGTGATAACTAGAAAAATCTGAGCTGGATGAGCGCGCATTTTTCGAGTATAAACTTGACACGGATGACACTTTTTACCAACTCGACACAATCTGTGAAAATCAAAGGCCAAAAGTACCCAGCACGCAAGATATTTTGGGCTGTAGCAAGCCCAGATAAATGACCACCACAAGCTCCACTGTGGCAATCATTCAGCACAGCCTCAGCTTCTTCGAGAGTTAAGCAACGTCTCAGGATTGAATCAACCCCTCGACGGTATAAAGCATCACCAATAATTACATAATTTTTAGCCAAGTGACGCAACTTACAGCGCTCATCTTTCGAAAAAGTAGAGGGAAACTTCGCAGTCTGAAGATACGCAATGATATCTCCATACCAAGGATCCTGTGGAGAGATAAGAAACAAATGTTCATCTGGGAAGGATTCATCATAGACTATCTCTTCCCCACAGGGCAACTCAGAGATTAATTCCGCAAAAACCAATGATTTCTTAGACTTGGCAGACATAAAATCGAGATCAAATTCCTGCAAAATCACAATCCATCTATTGTATTTGCCCCCAATCACTCGCCTACTGAGAACAAACTGAAATGGATTAGCTGTTGCCAAAACATAAGTTTTTTGTAGAAGAATATAATGTATGAGTCATTGTACAGCATGAACAGCTGCCAAAGCCAGTTTTTCTATCGGAGTATACCGGAGTTCAGGTCCTACCAAGCCTCGACTAAGATAGTATATAACATGTTCTGCAAGAGCATCGTCCTCCTGAACCAGAACCATACCAATGGTAGATTCTGCTGCTACCAGATACAAAAGGAAATCCCTGCTATAATCAGGTGGACTCAATAAAGGAGCAGAGGTCGATGCTTTTTTCAAAGCATCGAATGAGTGCTGAGCGAAGTCATCCCAAAAGAATGGAACTCCCTTCTTCAAAAATCTCATAAAACCTTTGGTAACTTCAGCATAATTTACGATAAATATCCGAAGAAAATTAGCTTTTCCTTGTAGACGTTGAAGTTGACGATTAGACGACGGGGGAGGCAACTGAAGTATTGCCTCAACCTTGAAGGGATCTACCCTAATCCCTTCCCTAGACACAATAAATCCCAATAACTGACCAGATGTAACCGAAAAAACACACTTTTTCTGATTTAACCTAATCTTGTAGAAACGACATCGTTCAAATACTTGACGGAGGTGAGCAGGATGATCGATTCTCTTGCGAGAATGAGCAACTAAATCATCCAAATACGCCTTGATAATATGTTTGATGTCATGGAAGGCATATGAAATGGCCCGTTGAAACGTAGCCCCAGCATTTTTAAGACCAAAAGGCATCTTCTTGTAAGCAAAAGTACCCCAGGGACAAATAAAGGCAGTCTTATGCTGATCTTCAGGATGGATAGTAATCTGATTGTATCCGGAGAAACCGTCCATGAAGGAGAAAATCTCATTACCGGCACACTCATCAATAATCTGATCTATAAATGGTGTGGGGTAATTATATTTCGGACATGCTTTATTAATGTCTCTGAAATCAATGCAAAATCGAATTTTTCCTTGCTTCTTATCTACGAGAACAGGATTCGAAACCCACTCTGTCAAGGGAACAGGGAAAATAAATCCCACCTTAAGCAGCTTCTCCACCTCGGCTTTGATAGTTGCGGCCTTCCTAGGATTGACCGGACGAAGTTTCTGCCTCACAGGCTTAACGTTTTCGTAAGTCTTGATCTCATGCTGGAAAATAGATGGATCTATACCAGGAATTTTCTCATAAGACCAAGCGAACACATCCCTAAACTATTTAAAGAGATCGGTGTAAATTTGAATCTCTTCAGGGGAACATTCAGCTCCGATGAAGACATTCTCTATAACATTGGGATCCATGGAAATTTTCACTGGGATAGTTGGAGAAATCACAGCCATGTTCCCTTCAACATATACCTGTGTTGGTGCTAAAGGGTTCAGGACTCGGTGAACAGGACCAGGAGACAAAGGAATTGGAAAACTTGATTCAACTCACTCAAATCAGGTAAAAATTAAGACCGATGATGCAAATCATCCCACGGTCTATCTATATCAGTCATAGCTTCCAGGATGGCCTCTTCAGATGGAAGAGTGGTATCAAGGCAATCCTGGGCGGAAGAAGAACTAAGTGTCCAATCCGGAGCCACATTGCCATCCAACTCCTCTGGAGAAAGAGAAGCTGGAATGGACTCTGCAGAGTCAATAATAGATTGATAAGCAATCTCAGCTGCAGACATCGGGAATGCCATTCCACCCACTTGACCTTCCGCTAATGTGGAAGTAGGGGAAGGTAAGGTCCAAGGGTCCGAAAAATAATTAGTTCTGAAGAACTCTCTTTGAATAGGAGCCCTGGAGGATGAAATTGCATTTATATGAACGGTAGGGGGTGGAATATCAAAAGTACCCATCAAAGAAGAATACATTCCAACCCCTAAATTCTCAACAGGCGGCTTGGCATTATCCAATTTTGGGATAGTTGATTCAGTAGATGCATTCGGGTCTACAGGAGAATAGTCCAGTTGATCCAATGTAACAATCCTCCCTTCGTGAGGGAAACAAATAATCCGAAATAATGAGGATGCAACAGCATCCATCTCATAAATCTAGTTTCGCCCCAACAAAAGGTTGTAGTCCAAGCTGCATCAACTATCTCAACTTCTATATTTACAGTTTTTCCCCCAACACAGATGGGCAAAGCTGGGACAATACCATGGGGTCTGTGAGAATGACCATGAAACGCAGTTAGAAGAGTAGCAGATGGAACAGCTGTGGGAAATCCAATTCCCTTCCAACATGTGAGAGACATCACACATGTGGAAGCACCCTCATCAACGACCGTCCGAAAGATATCGAATTTCTGGTACGATGATTTAATATGAAAAGCCATATGATGGGGGAGTCTTTTTTTAAAATTAGACATATCGAATGTAATCACAAGAGAGTTCTTTGGATCTACAGCTCCAATAGCAGCGAGCAAAGCACTGCGCTGAGCCGGACAAGACTGGAGCACCCCAAGAGCCGACATGGCACAAGGACTCTGTGCCAGATCTTCCACAATAGAGTAGTTCTGGGTAGCCTTAGCATTTGGATTAATCGTCGTACGCTTATTAGATGTTTTTGGCATCCGAGGTATAGGCTCAACAGTAGGCCTCGTAATATGAAGCGGCTCAGTAGCATCGGGAGCACCCTTGGCTTTCGAAGTCTCAGCTTCGCCATAATCACGACATCTCGTGGTGATATCTGTGTGAGCACTCATCATATATATGTTTGACGGATTTTCCCCTTCCTGAGTGCCCCTAGAGGAAGCCCCAGTATTTTGATTCGCGCCAACAACTAGCTGTTGCCCTTGGGGAAAAGGGTTTGTTAACACAGCCTGGGAACTAGAAGAACCCTGCTGAGCTAACAAGTGCTGCGCATCCTGAATTTTAGGGCAAAGGTGAGTGAGATGGTCTCCAGCACATAACTTGCATAGAAACTTCACTTTCTTTTTATCCTTTGGACCCTCACCAACATGCTCGTTGGATTTATTTGCATTACCCTTCCCATTCTTGCCCTTTTTCCTATTATTATTCCGTCCCTTCGGATTGTTGATTTCCTTTGGGGTCGGAATTCTGAACGACATTTACCGACAAAGATTGAGAAGGCGATGACTCAGCAGGCATAGCCTGACCAGAAGGAGCAGATTGTATAGACAACTGTTGCAATTGACTAAGTAGGTTAGCTGCACCACTATTGATCGACCCAATAATTCCATCACCATGAGGACCAGGTTTAGTCTTGGACAAGTCTAATTTGGAGCGAGGAGAATTAGGTAAATATTTATGAAGGACACTAGACTGAGAATATATCAATTCAAGCTGTTGGGCCCTGAAAATAGCCTGCTCCTCAGAAAATACCCCGGACAGGGATACATCCTTAGAAATATCTGACTGCAGAGATTTCAAAAACCATTCCAAGAGAAATTCTCCTGAAATATGAGCTTTAATGAGCCTCTTACTTCTCCGCCATTCCTGAATGTGACCAGAAATGTGGGTCGCGTCGTCCTGCTTAAAATTGGCTAGGAGTTCAGTCCCAGCATCATAACGGACATGCAACTGGAAATGGTTTAGAAATGTAGTATCTAGATCTCCAAAAGTAGCAAAACTGCCCCCAGCTAACTCAATGTACCACTTGGCAGCATTTCCAGTCAAGGTGCGTTGAAACAATCTCAACCTAATCTAATCCTCAATCAGGGAGTTATATGAACACCATAAATGGAAAGTGGTGATATGGTCAGCCGGGTCCTCTCCATTCTTGCCTTCAAACTTTGGAATGTCTAAAGGTAGTTTGGTAGGAACCGGAGGCCACCCTAGACTATATCAGATCAGATCATTCGTTAATTTCGAAAAATCTGGCAAGTTCAACGTTGCCAGAAAAGGTAAACGAGGAGGAGCCTGAGGATTCCATCCTTGGTGGGATGGATTCCCAACATTCTGAAAAGAATAACCTAGATTTGATGAGGCACCAGGTTTCCAGAAAGAACTCATAGAAAATGTTGGGCCATAAGACCCATCATTTGGAGAAGGACCCCCTCCCAACATAGAGTTACCAAAGACCGGACCAGTTCCCCCCCCTCGAAGTAGTGAATGAAGAGGCAATCCCCTGATAGGGGTTCCAAGCATTAGAAAGAGGGGAAAAGGTCTGATAAGCACTCGACGAAGGGAAAGAAGCATTCCCTTGTTGACCAGTGTAAAACTGATTCCCTACCCCCACTGCTGTAAATATAGGGTTCCAACCGGTAAAGGTAGTCGAACTCTGACCTCCAGACGAAGGGTGAAACTCTAAGTCTGAGAAGTAAAAGGAAAAGACCCTAAGGAAGGATTAAAACTAGGAATATGGCCACTTCCGAAGGGGAACCCTTGAAAAGAAGCTGACCCACTAGCCATGGAGAACATGGGTGCAGATGCAGTTGCAGTAGTGGAAAAGGAAAACGAAGGAATCCCGCTAGTGGGCATTCCAAAAAAAAGGGACTAGATTGAGAAGCTTGTGCTTGGGTGAAGCCAGAGCCAAACATAGCAGTACTAGAAGCAATCGAAGATATAGCAATTGTGCCTCCTCCTTCTACCGAAGCAGGAGTCTGAATGCTTGCAGCACTCATAGCTGAAGCCGCGTTCCCAGTCGTGGCCATCGAAAGGTATGAATAAGATGGATAAGGACTTCCTGGTCTTTCAGACTTAGGTTCGATGTACTCAACAACAAATGAAGAATCAGAAGGAAGAGGAGATGGAAGTGACTGAGGAGACTCAGGTACTTCCTCTACTTCTATTTCTAGCTCTCGCGGAAATAAGACTCTCGAGGCGAGCGGAGTGCTCCTCTCGGAATCGACACCAGTACCTACAACAGAACCTTCAAGCCCTAGCGGAGGATCTCTCTCCACTGCGTCAGATACCACTAGGTGATATTCACCTGCTATATTACTCCTACGCCTTCTTGAAGAAGGCTCTGCACTCTCGGGAGATAACCCCCGGATTCTCCTCGATTGACGAGGCGCCTAATCAACCACTTTAACAGATTAATTAGACTCAAAAAAAGTATAAAGCTAAGCAAGCTAGGAGCAAAGAGCACTCACTACAAAAAATCCCTAAGATGCAACCAAGTAAGTAGCCTTCAGGTATTTCCACTCCGGGTGATTAGGACCGGACACCAAAATACGAGAAAGCGAAAAATAGGACCTCCCGAAAGTAGTCTGGGATAATTACAGCCCAGGCCTACTAGCGAAGGTAACAGAAATAGTTACGTCGACCTCCTAACAAAAACCTTTGCCGGTGCAAGTACCCAAGCTTCGCCGGGGCACCCTCCAGAAGTACTTCTAGAAGTGATACGACGTCTGCCTCAGGTACCACGGGTATTCCCCCCCGCAGTGACCTGTGTGGAACCTAGGAATGGAAACTAAGGGCACCAATCCATGTCAGTAGCTGGGCGGAACGGTCTTGAGGCAAGATCCAGCAAATCAGAGAGGGGGTATCTCTCTTCTCGGCCTTCACTTCCCCTCGTGCTTGACTCTCAGGAGGAGAGCTTTCCCGATCCACCTAATAGTGTTTGATTTTTCTCAATTAATAAACTTCTATGTTTTAGTTTGAGCGGCCTTGGAGAGTTAACTCTCCACTCACCTAATCCAAGGCCCTACAACCTAGCTAGTTGGTGTATGACACTTAATAAAAAACTTGCTAGTTGTTTTTAAATTATTGCGCTTATTTTAGTTGGTTGTTATATTAAGTCAAGGGAATATGGAAATGAAACTCGTGGTGTTTTATGACGCAGAAAAGAAATTAATGAAAACCAAACTACATGCAGATGCAGTAATTTCTTTTCGATGAAAATAAATTTCTACACGGGTTCTACGAGACTTTTTTTCTTTTTTCTTTTCAGATATCAAACTTCACACTCGCAAAATTTATGAAAAAGACTACAAATGCTTAAGTGCACCTAATGCAAATTACTAAGAGCATGCCAATTCTAAGATACAAAATCTAATAAAGTAAAGAGAAACTTCCACGAATCCCTCAGTTCTATCACTTTTCTGGTTGTCCACAAAGCTAGTTCCCAAATCAGAAACTCTTAGTATAAAGACACCAAAATATGCTTTAAATAAGAGAAATAAACTAATAAAAAATCCTTTCCAAAATCAAGTCAAAAACCAAAGGTAAGAAATCTCAACAAGGCTTCAAAAGATGAAAAGAAACCAAAACAAAAATGCAAAACAAAAGCAAATGGCAAAACAAAATGTTTTTGAGCTTTTGATTTTATAAAAAAGAAGACTGCAAAAAGACCAAGAAAACTATCCAATTACCAAGCCAAACAATCTCCGAATTTCAAGCAAAACTTCAACAAAAATGCTCCAAATCTTATAGTGCCAACTGGTAGCAAGATTCATGCAAGCAAAAGGAAGACAAGAAACTCAGTAACTCAGCCCAAAAGAATAGCACAATCTTGCAGCAAACAAAACTTCAAAGAGCCAAGAATAACTCTTCAAAAATTGCAACAAGACCTAGTCAAATGAAATCAAGAAAACAAACCAAAGAGTAGGAAAAAATTAAAGTGCAAGGAAAAACACAAATTTAGGAAAGAGTATACGAGTAGAAGCTGTCTGTCCTGATTAAGTAGAATAGCCAAGAATCCCCAGAAAGAGATCTTGGTACTCGAACCAGAAATGCAAGCACTAAACAACAAGATTTTCCAAATGAGCCAGTCTTCAACCAAACAAGAGAGAAAAATACCAATAACCACTTTCAACACAATCCAGAGACTAAAAGGACACTGCAAGAACAAGTCACCACAGGCAGACAAGACCAAAAAGTCAAAAAACCAAAAATTTCAAAATTTTCCCAGGCATATGCTACTTAGTAGTTTTGCAACAGGCGTGCATACGTGGCTGTGGCAAAGGAAACTCGCGTATATGTGACTTCCTCTACAGAAAACATTGTGTATACGTGACTGTGTGTAAGAAAACTCACGTATGGAAAGGTAAATAATGAAAAATAAAAATGATCAAGCCTGGATGAAGAACCAGGTCTTCAGTCTGACTGAGAAAAAACTAACTGGACTGGAAATAATGATTAAAATTGTCGGGAACCTTCAAAACAGCTGAAACCACCCAACAGGGGAATCACAAGAATGCGATCCCCACCGGAGTCGCCAGTTCTATTTCGGGAAATAACTCCCTAGAGGTCATTGGGTCAAAACCTCCACAGATCAGGGCATACTATTCAAGAAGGAGTCACACAACCACACTTGTACGCAAAAAACTAGATATAATAGATTGTTGAACTCACTCGTAGATCCTACATTTGATGTAGATCCCGCGGGGTCCAAACCCCAGCAACCCTTCTTCCTCTTCAACCTGAAAACCAAGAAGAAACGTGCACGGAAATCTAGTTGTACAGCATATATCTATCCTAAATGTCAGTGTAATCCATGTGAAACATCATATAAACAATAATAAATGCTTAAATAACAATCCTTTCACATATGCAAGCATATATTAACACGTGAATTCAGGAACAAGGTGGTTTTTCTTCATTACAAATAGCATGTACAGTAATAGAAAGGTGGAGAGATCACCTGAATCCTTCCACGATCTTTGAACAGATCGTCGTCCGGATCCGTCCTGCCCTTGCCTCACTAAGATTCTTCCAAGACTTGTGCACACGAGATGACGTATAAGCTGATGAACATCTCTAGGAAACAAGGGTTTCCTGTATTAAACTGGGAAGTGCAGGAGGCACGGGAAATCAGACTTGAATTGGGGCTCCAACAGAGTATAATATCTATACTTTCTCTCTCTCCCTTAGGCCATGCACATGAGGGGCTTTTATACTCCCTCAAAGTAGTTTCAATCAGTTGGAAACAGTTGGCCACGGGTTGGGGTGGTTGAATGACTGGAATAACCATCAACCCAGCCTCGAAAATAGGGAATTATATATATATTTTTAATGATTTTAATGGCATACGTGGAAAAGTATCTATGGACTCGCATATACACGCGAAAAAGTCTGGGCATACCCACGTATGGGATTTGAAACACTGTTTTTTATGAACTTTTATCCAAGTCTGTGGGAATGGGTGCCCAAGGCCAAAAAGACAATCATGAATCACATGAGGGTGAAAAATGATGCTATAACAAGGAGCGTCACATTTTCCAGCAGAAGAAGATTTAGGTAATCATGTGCAAATATCAGAGGTAAGCCTCAATGATTCATAGTCACAATATGCTAATCTTATATTTTATTTGAAGAATGGATATGCTCCAAATCATCTTAGTTACAAGACAAAACGAGCTCTTAGATTAAAAGCTAAACAATATGAGTTAGTCAACGATGTGTTATTTAGAAGAAATTTCGATTCTATACTTCTAATATGCTTAGAAAAATCTGAAGCAGAGAAGGTCTTGCAGGAACTCCATGATGGACCAGTTGGAGGAAATTTTGGAGGAAATATAATAGCAACACATAAGATCCTGCATGCAGGTTACTATTGGCCTACACTTTTCAAATATGCCCATGAATATACAAGAAAATGTAAAGTATTCCAAAGTACAACTGGAAGACAAAGAAAAGCAGCGTTCCCATTACAGTCGGTCAATATTGAACAACCATTTGAGCAATGGGGATTAGATATAATGGGTGAGATTGTTCCTAACTCTTCCAAACAACATATATATATTCTCATAGCTATAGATTACTTTACCAAATGGGTGGAAGAAATTCCATTAAAAGTAGCTAATTCAGAAAATATCATTGATTTCATTGACTAGAATATCATAACCAGGTTTGTCTTACCTACTGCTTTGATGTTTGATAATGCATCTTATTTCTTTGGAACTGCTATGATAGAATTTGCGATTAAAAGAGGTTTTAAACTAAAATATTCTGCAAATTATTATCCACAAGGAAATGGTTTGGCAGAATCCATAAACAAGAACCTGATTAGAATAATCAAAAGAACTGTTGATCAGAATTAAAGAAATTGGCATAAGTCATTAATTTTTTCTCTTTGGGTAGATCGAATAACTCAAAAAGCTTCTATTGGTACTTCTCCATTCAATCTTGTCTATGGAAAAGAAGCGTTACTTCCCACCAACGTAGTTATTCCTTCTCTTTCCTTAGTGCCATTCATTGATGAGACTCCTACTTCTTCTTTACAACTTAGACAAGGTCAAATTCTTAAGTTAGAAGAAGAAAGAGAAAAAGCCAAACAAACTCATGCTCATCATCAACAGACAATAAAAGCCTTGTTTGATTCAACTTCTGTCACTCCAAAGAATTTTCAAATTGGTGATTTGGTATTGAAATGGGACAAAGCACATGAGGAAAAAGGTAAATACACGAAGTTTCAAAAAATCTGGCTAGGTCCATTTCAAATAATTGAAGAAATAGGCCCATCAATATTTTTATTGCAAGATCTATCAGGAAAAAATGATTCTTTTCCTGTTAATGGGAAGATTTAAAAAAAATATTTCTCATAGAAGGTAACCCCTTCTATCCTTGTATACTAGTGTCTTTTTCTTTTATTTTTAAGAAAATAAAAGTTGGTTAGTATTAATATTTGGCTTTTCAAATATAATCTCAAATGATTTTCTTTGATTTTTTTTTTTTATAAAAATAAAAAAATGTTAAGGAAATAATCGAAAGATTTAGAAATACAAATTGATTTTATTTTTCTAAAAAATGGAATTTCGTTGAAATCATTTATTCTTTGATGAACTCTCATCTTTATATAGCATGAATATTCTATTATCAGTCAAGAAAAGAAAATTTAACATAGTAAAGACCTGTTTACAGAAAAGCAATATGAAACTCAACATTATCATCTAGAATCTTAAAAATACCAATGATTCATCCCATCCAGGAAAAATTATAAATTTTTGAAAGGAATTAAAAAAAAAAAAAATTATGATTAGAAGAAAGACTTAAAAGTTAATAAGTCTCATCACGAGTTTGTTTATCATGTTCATAAGGAAATAGTTAAACTGACATTAGCAATAATGCCTACCAAAACAGGGTAATGACTTGAGATTATATCAAAAGGACTAGGGGTCTCATCAAGAGCCAGCTTGATCAACTTAATTACTACTAGTGAGCGGTATTATCATCATTTGGTTGCCAAGCCAAGAAAATGGCTTTTAAGTAAATAAAATAATATATAAAAGAAAATTCTCAAAGGTTAGAATTTACTTCTGAAAATTATAAGAAATACTGGATGATACAATGAATCATTGCTAGGTAAAAGGTAACCCTACCAAAAGCTCAAATTTCCTATTGGAACAGAGGCTCTATCTGTGATAAAAGAGTAAATTTTTATAAAGTTGATCTGTAAAGGCCACCTACTTTATCCTTTTAAACTAAGTAAGGACTGATATAGATTTTCATACTTATATCTTTAATAGAGGAATTCTTATGAATATTGAATAAGAGAAACTTTCATTGCTTAGTAAGATATTATTTATTTGAAATTTCAAAATTTTTTATCAGAGATATCTGGTTCGCCCAAGTGAATTGCCAATTGTTGTGCTATACAACAACCCCCCATTTATTTTTATAAATAGGGACCCTTTAGAAATAAATATGAAATTCTTTTAATTTTCTAAACAAAAAAACTAGGAAATAAATATTTTCTTTTAAAGTTTTCCACTTTATTTTCCTTGAGCGCATCACAAATCACATATCTTATGAATTTTAAAGACTCATAAACTTTAAAATGCATGAACCGCAATATGCGCTCAACTTTTCTGAAGATATGTTTGAAATTTATAAAAACTTAAATCACCGTTATATTTACTTTATCGCATCACACCTCACTTAATCAATAAAAAACATTAAAAGCAAATCGATATAAGTTGCGACTTCACAGACCCGAGGAGAAAATAAAGAAATGAATATAAAACCTTCGGCAATCACAGTCACTTAAGTTTTGCAAAAAGCACAATTCGCATTTCACGCAACTTATAACATACGCCAAATTGTTATCTTATAAAAGTTGCAATCTACAATTTGCGTAGATCGCATTTCACAATCTTTAAGGGTAAGTATTACGAATGGTTGTAAATTATGACTTTCGATACGAACGTCGACGAAATTTAATGGATCAAGCATGTGAAGTAACTTGTTCCATATCAAAATGAAATTCGAGATCTTAACGTCGTTAACGTGATTGATATAATTTACACATGAAGGTGTATGAGATATTAATTCAAAAATTATGATTGATGATTGATGTTATATCTTGATAGATTTATATCTGCTTGTGTGTGTTTGAAATAAATGATAGATTTGTCTCTTTGATTCTCTATACTTGTAAAATTCGCTTTGTTTTCAGGAAACCAGTTAACGGATTGAAGAAAAGTAAAATGAACGAAAAGGGCAAAGAGATTTCTCAGACATCATCTACCGAAGATACATAAATGTCTCCCTTATTTTTAGATACCTTCTGCAACAAATATTGCGGAAGTTCGACATGGGAGGCAATGTATAAGATTTTTGAAAGCTAAGGACCAACGGTGATAACCAAAGTTTCTTCAACAGGCATGACATCTACCTCCGACGCAACTCTTTTTGACGTTGCATGTTCATATGTTCACATGATAGCTGCAAGACCAAAGATTCTCTCTTACACAGACATGGTTAAGTGGGTAATTAATCACTTAGACATTGAAGATAAAATGTTCAATAATTCAAAGGGATAAACTATGGGCTCTTTCAGGGCAGAAGATTTAACATCAATGTATCATCTACCACCCCTGTGGCAGAAATATGACAAAGAATTTTTGCGAAGCTTTAGAGGAGAATGTACAGATCTTATCAAAGTCATCAAAGAATGGAAGGAGGAATAAGGGAAGTTGAAGCGGGATAAGCTTGGTACGTACCTAATTACCCAAATTCCTAATCCTTACTGTTATGCTGGCGTTATGTTATGTAGATTATTTTCCAAACCTGATAGCAATAGATTCTCAATAGAATGGGTTCCCCTGATTGACGCAATAGTCAATTCATCAATATTGAAATGGGCAAACATCTTATCTGATAATCTAGCCAAACACATTACCGAATATAGGAATAAACAGAGTATTTCATCCAGAGAAATACCTCCCTTTTATATGTCTGACTATGTCATGGACGTTATCTATTTCACTTCTTGTTTTCCTACCATGGGATGGAAATGGACTACCCAAAACCCTACCACAATTCACATTCACCACAGAGAACTCTGGGATTCAGAATTCCACCTACACATCTATAAAATCTGTAACAAAGTCATATTTCCTATGCACCAGATGATTTTCAATAAAAATGCCCCTAGGGTTTCTAAAGAAGCCAATGCATACATTCTTTCTGTAGCTAGATGGTTTGCAGAGGAGAATTTTACATATATTAGAGTATTCAGGAGTTATGCTTCTCCCCATATTTTAGCCTATTACGTTCCTAATAACTTACTTGCAAGAGAAATAACCTATCAGCTTGTTAATGTTGTCACGAAACAACTGAAAGATTCTAAAAAGGCTATTTGGCCTAATTACCCTATACAGTGTGGCACTTTTGCATTGTTTGACATCAGCCATACTTACAAGGAAGTTTCCAACATTCTTTATTGAAATTGGCAGTAATTCCAAAAAGGTTATATGATCTAAATGATGTAATTAAAAATTACATCACATAGCTTAAGTTAAAGCCTTTTGTAAAGGATAAAGATGGATTTGATGATCTCTTCCAGGGCATGGAAATTTTTTCAGACATTATCAAGTATGCCTCCATCCAACTAAGTCGAGATTATTTTGAAGCTTTCCAAACGTACATAAATAGGAGACTTGAGAAAGTCCCTCTCAATTTGTTAACTATTGAAGATGAAAAAAAAACACATTCCTAGTATCAGCTTGGATGATGAAGTAAAATATATGTCTGAAGATGAATCAGGACAGTCACAACAGCAATATCATAATTCAAATCACTCTGAAAATGAATCTGAATCTAAAAAGGAAATCCCAAAAAAGATAATTGAGCAAGTAATCCAAGAGATAGAGATGCTAGAGGAAAAGAGAAATAATGGAACAGAATCAGATTCTCAAGCAGTTCAACACAATATTAATATACTAGATCAGTCCAGTTTACCATAAACAAAAGATCTTATAGATGAATGGAAGGAGTTTTTTGAAGCAATGAAAACTCCTAAAGAGAATCTCAATATTGGTTAGGTAACGAGTTTCTAGACACCTGAACACTCCCAGAAGATAGTGGAAACTGTTAATCCACTACAAAGAGTTCCAACAATGCATGATAAAGAAATCATATCAGCCTACCCTACTGGTCAGATAGTTCTACAAATTGAAGATATTCCTTCGTTGGATATTTTCTACAGTCCTAGTTATAAGGTTGTAGTTAAAAGAAACAAAAGGAGGATAATTGTTGAAACTACTTCAAAGCCTACAGATGAATTGGTTGATGTATTATGGAAAGATTCGTTAGATGATCCTACTGAACATCTAACCAAATTATCTCAGTATGCAGGGGCATATGCTACTGCTACTGTTGATAAAACTACTAAGGTTAGATTGCTGCTAAAACAAAAGGAAGCCATAGTACAATAACTAGAGAAGTTGTTGAATAAAGAGAAATATAATTCGAGTGATCTATTCAAAGTAAACACAACCCAATTTCATAAACATGTTGAAAGCCTCAAATTGCAGCATCAGAAAGAGATTAATGAAAAACAAGCACAACTGGAAGTAGCAATGACCAAGTTACAAAGCCAACCGCAATTAGAGCAATTTATCAAAGAAGCACTGGATTTAAACACTAAGTTAAATAAAGAATAAGAAGTGTTTTTTCATCAAGCTTCTATAATTGACTCTTATTGTGATTCAAATAGAACACTGATCCAATAGATAGCAATCTAGAGACTTGAGAAGAAAATTGAAGAACAAATCTAATGGAAAGTATCAAATTCGGGGAAGGAAGCTAATCTACCTCAAGTAGATAAGCTTCACAAAGAAATTATATTCATAGAATGGGAAGCGCAAATCAAACATGCATATAAAGCAGCAGTGAAGACATCCAAGATATCAAGTGAGATTATTGAATCTATGTGTGAACAACTGTCTAGAGAAAAACTCCTCAAGGAGAACACGTCTGATGTGTTCTCAGAAACAAGACAAGTGGAAACACAGTGGAAGCAGAGTGCAAATACACAGGAGGAAATTATTAAAAAGGTAAATAAGTTTGATCAAGAAAATTATAGGAATTTTCTGATCAAACCTTATCATTAGAATCAGACTATGCAGTCTCTTACAGATTCAATGAAGAGATCTCAATCAGTACTCTCAAATTATATTTTCAAGGGATAGATCGAATCAAAGATATCTGAGCCAGCTCAGCTCAAAGTAGTGTTAGATATTTGTCAACTTCATGACCACATTCAGAAGAAAGGGCAGGACTCATAAATTAGAATTGTTAGTTTAGTCTCCTAGATTTTAGTTTAAGTTAGCTTTATGAGGAAGGTTGTTTGAAACCTCCTCTATATTTTTATAATAATCTATTTTAGTTTATAGTTAGTTTAGTATTTAAACCCTTCTCATGCATTTAGAGAAGGGTCTAGAAATTTGTCAAAAACATTTGCAAAGAATGCACTATTGTAAGTTTGCGAGTGCTTTGATGAATTGATGGAACACATTTGTTATATTTTGATAATTAAAGTTGTTTAACTGATGTTGCACTACTGTACTCTTTAAATTTATTGAAAGTGAGAAGGAGCAGATTCCTTGCTGTCAGTTTGCATGAGCAGAACTTCGTACATATGGTACTTCTATTTAATTGTATTAAATATTACTTCATAGATTAACAATCATCTTTTTATTGCATTATATATTTGAAACGTCATCATATATAAATATTACATGCACTTATGTTCTAATATTTAGCTATGGTTTCTTATTGAATATGTAATCACACTGATAAATGCAATATTTGTTTCACAATTCTTCTATGAAAACTACTTTTCTAGAAGAATAATTTTACATAATTTTAATCTCTTTCAGCTTTTAAATGATTTGTATTACTGGCAATTGAAAGATATCATTTTAGATCACATAAAGGAAAAACACCCCAGGTATATATTAGATTAAATAGTTTAGATAGATGCATATAGATTAAAATCATTATCCATTTGCATGCTATATTCGCAACACCCTCAAAATCATCCTTATTGGGAAACTGGTCCCATTATCCCCATTCGGAGCCACTACACCAAACTGAAAAGGAGCTGCTTTAAGGTTCAGACTGGGTGGTTTTCCCCCATGTTTTGGCAGCGGAATTCCGAGGCCTCAACACCTAAGACAATCTCTACATTCATAAAAAATCATACTCTTCAAGACTTAGTGAGAGATTCATTTCAATGCATTTATTTAAAACTTTACACAGAATGGAAAGAGCTTTCGAGAAATCATTCCCATGAGGAGTGAAGTCATCCATTTAGATTTTAACTGTGTCATGAACGAGATCGCTAAAATACTAAAAACTTCCCTTTGGAAGGTGGCAGGGGCATTAAATAGGAAAAATGGGAGGAATTCATAAGCAAATGTCCCCATTGGACATGTGAAGGTGGTATTATCCTGACCCTTAGGAGTGATCTGGATCTGATTATATCCACTAAAACCATCCAAGAATGAAAATAACTTCTTCCCTCCAAGACCATCCAAAACTTGATTAATGAAAGGAAAGGGAAAATTGTATTTCTTTGTAGCCTTATTGAGTTCCCTATAGTCAACACAAATACTCCACTTCCAATTCTTATTTGGTATTATAACAAGAGGGGACACCCACTCACTATCTGAAATGGGTAAATGAATCCTGCATCTAATAGCTTTTGTAGTTATTCTTTCACAATGTCTTTAAGGGAAGGTTTCATTCTCCTCTAAGGTTGGAACACAACTTTAAATCCCTCTTTAATGTAGATATGATGGGTACAAATTGAGGGATGCGCCCCTTTCATCTCCTTATAGTCCCAAGAAAAAGAATCAAGATGTTGTCTTAGCACAATGCATAATTTCTCTTCTTTCTCTGCAGAGAGGGAAGGATTGATTTTCGGAGTTTTGGATGGATTGATTTCCACAATATTAGCATGATCTTGATCAAAATTAGTAGTTAAAATTTCTACCCATGAGTTATTCTTAGGTTTCCTTAAGGATTCTTATACTATTTCATCAATTGGCATGGAAACATGAGGTTGGTTCTGCAAAAAGTTATCAATAACATTATCCTCATCTAGTTGCATGCTTCCCATAGTAGTGCTTAATGTACAAAATAAGTAGGGGATGACTAATAAAAATATTCCTCTTCTTCTTCCTCTACCCACAAATGTAAGTCATGCTCAACAAATGGTTTATAAGGGGGGTATAATACAAGCTTCTTTGTGAGATTCCCATTTTTAATTATCATGTTTCCAACCTTGCAACTAATGTAGTCATCAACAATGTCCAACCAAGGTCTTCCTAAAATGAGAGGGTATCCATTAAACTTGGCATTGGTTTGGAGGACAAGGAAGTCTGTGGGGTACTCAGTGGGGTACTCCCCAGGAATTAATGGAGATCATCACATCCTTAATAACTCCCTTAGGGGATACCATGGATTTTTTTGCAAGTTGCAACATTGTGGTGGTTTTTATTAAGGATCCTTGGAGGCTGAGTTTCAACATAGTTTCCTTCGTCATGACATTGATTGAAGCCCCAAGGTCAATAAGTGTGTTGGGACTACAAAAATGTTAATGTGCACATCCACTACCATGCTACTGCGATCCAAGTACTTTTGGGAGATAGCCTTCCTAAGCATTAGATCAAAAAACGTTCCAACAAAATTGATACTGGGGGGATCTCTTTTCTTCTTCTAGGCCTCTTGAAACATTCTTCCCTGATAATATTGTTGTAATGAGGACATCTTTGATGGCCTGGAAAATGGGTATTATAACACACACGTTCTTCAATTCTCGCAGAAGGTCAACCTCTTCTGGGGTGTGTTGTTTAGGTTAGACCAACCTTCCAGGATAGGGAGGTACATTGGCTTGAGGTTCACTATATTTCTTTTCTTCTTCAAGATATTATGTGGAGAAAGTGGCCGAGCATTTGGAATTACCTTCCTAGACCTAAGGTTTATCTCTTGGATCTCCATAACATAAGCAGGATAATATTTTTTCCCACTATAGACCTGTTGGTCGTGCTTTTTGTTCAAGTTCAAATTGGGTTGGGTGGACATATAAGGCTTCTTGGGTGGATTATTTTGGGGTAGTTATGATCAAGGTGGAAGAGGAGGCAATAATGTAGGGGGTTGGGCTTCCTGAGGGGTCCATAATTGCGAAGGATTTCCCCATTTAGGAGGCTGAGGTTGATATGGATGGAAGGGTGGATTGAGAGGCCAAGGAGCATACTAAGGAGAACAGGGCTAAGGAGAGGTCATTTAACAAGGTGAGTGAGAAGGAGGATACCAAAGATGAAAGGGTTCACTCTAGTTTGGATTGAAAGAAGGATAATGTGCACCTTGCATGCTTTGTTGATATGACTGAGGGCCTTATGGCCTCCTTTGGTTGATGAATACAAGCTGATCCAAGCCACTCTCTGCCCCTTGATATATATCTTCCAGGCCTGAAAGAGAGGGACATTTTTTAGTTGCATGCTTCTCCTCAGAAACAGAGTAGACTTCTATGACATTTAATGGGAACTCATTTCTGGGGTGCCTCTTGGTGCATCTAGGGTAAAAGATAACTAATGCCATTTTTTCCTCCTCTTTCTTCTTTTTAATCTACATAGTACCCATATACAAGGAAAAGGTGTGAAACATATCACTCTTGAATTACTCTAGCATACTCCCTATTTCATGTTTGATGGTTGAGGTAGAGGGAGAATGGTTGGCCAAGCCTTGACTAGACTTACCTCTCTTCCTTGCATCCCTAGAATGATTCTTGAATATTGTATTGATGTCTTCATAAGTTAGCTAGTAAATTTCTCCATCATAAACATATTAAGGGTCTCTATTAAATCGTCCCTAATCCCTCATAGAAGTACAAGCTTCAAGGATTCTAGGTCATGAGTGTAGTTACATATTCTATAGTTGAGTTGGAATGTTTCTTCATAATCCTCTAACTATTCATTTGGACCTAAGGTCATCCCAAAAATATCCGTTTTTGGTTCCCTTGACCTACAATAGTCCTTGTATTTCTTATTAAGATATTGTTTCATTTAAGCCCAAGTGGTGACATTGCGTCCTTCCAAGCTCATGAACCAGTGCATGGATTCATCCTTGAGGGTAGAAGGGAACAATCTTAGCTTGTACTCATCAAAACTGTAATCATAGGTTCTACAAACCAAAAAAAACTAAAACATGAATGTATCAAGGTATTCAGAGGCTAGGCCATGGAAGTGTGGGAGAGTAGTGGGACTTATGTTCTCCATTATTCCTTCCCCATTGGTTTCTATGATAGGAAAGAGCTCAGTCTAGTTTTTTTAAACCATGTTTTTGGTGTGTGATGTGGGTTCTTCCCCCCTATTGGTTATTCAAAGATCCTTGGCTTCTCACCTAAAGGGTTTTCTAGCCCCTCTGTGGTCAGAGTAGGATTTTCACAGTCACCAAAGAAGAGTGATGGTTCACTACTTGAAGGGGTGAGGGTTTTTGGCATAAATTTTCGTAGGTTATCCTGTTTCCTATGAGGCATGAAATAAATGTGTGTGATTTTTTTGTTTTCTTCTTTATTTGAACTTTCAAGACAAGAAAAATTGATGCAAACAAAAATTCAAATGAATAAGAAAGGAAATGTTAAGAAGAAACAAAAACTACATGGAAACCTCCCCAGAAACGATGCCAAAAAGTGATGAGTCCTAGTATTACAACAAGACTGTTGCAAATTCCAAGGCTACCAACTTTAATTATCAACATGGGGTTTGTATAAACTTAAGAGGTGGTAGTTTTGTATGCACAATAGGCTAAGTTCTACTCAAGTTACCCTGACACAATGGAGAAAACCAAGGTATACAAAGACTAATATATCAAATGAGTCTAGAATTGCAAGAAAATGAGATTGCATAAAGGAAAGTTCTAATATACTTGCAGAAATGGAAATTTTGATCTATTTTTCAAAAATGTAAAGGATAACCTACTTGCATAAATGTAAATGCTAATTTAATTGCAGAACGTGAACATCAATATATTTTTAGAATGTAAAAATTAATCTACTTGTATAATGTAAACATTAATATACTTGTAGAATGTAAAAATTAATCTACTTGTATAATGTAAATATTGCATTAAAGACAAGCCTAATCTATTAATAAGAAATAACATTGCTTGAAATGGAAACCCTAGCTTAAGAAGCATAAAACAAAGAAAGAAAACCTAATATAACTTGCATGAAGTAAAAATCATGAAATTAACCTTCAATCACTGCATTCAAAGAGATTATATCCTAGTAACAAAGTTCATTAAGTGTTTCATTAGGTAGTCATGTAAATTATCATTATTTCATTCAATTCATGAACTTGCTTACTAACCCTAATTGCAAAAATGAATTATAGTGGTGGAAATGAAAGTCCTAAGTGGTCTCTAATCTTCCTCAATCGTGGCTTCAAAGACTAAGGGGAATTATTAGGGGAGAGGAGGAAAAGAAAACTTTAAGGGTAAATTTGGTAAAGTTTGGAGAGCTTTTACATGGTACTACAAGATGCTCTAGGATTTCTATTGGATGCTACAAATTGCCCTATTTTGCTACAATATTGAATTAATAAACATTTTGAGTGCTAAAAAGGTGATAAAGGTGGGAAAGGGTAGTAGGAAGTAGAAGAAGGTTGTATGAGGTCCTTTCCAAGCTTAGTACCCCTAGGAGCCCATCTTGCACAAGGAAAAATGCAAATGGTGGCCTTCAATATAAAAAATTGAATCTCTCAATGAAAAATGTTTTTAAAGGAGTTGTTGAGGGAGGAAGGGAGGAGATAATGGTATGATGAGGAATGTGAATTATAGTAATATACCCTGAAATATAACAACAGGACATGCAAAACACAAAATTTACTCACTCTTGCCAAACATCTAGAGCATGCTAATAATGCAAATTGCATAAAATTGAAATAACAAGGGAAGGATGAGTTGAATTTTATTCAAGGTATAAATATTGCATTAAAATTAAATCTATGTTGTAGTTTGCAAAGAACCTATAACCGCAAGAGATAATGCTTACTATGCTTGAAATAAACTACTAAACAAACTATCTATTTGTAAAGAAAAAAGATGTAAAAAGAAGGCCAATAAAATATATAACTATAACAGAAGAGAATAACTATATTTTTTTTAGCTTTCCAACTGAATATCTCCAACCACACCTCTCACAAGAGAGGTGATTGATATAATTGCACAATAAATTTTCTCATAAAGAAATAATGATAGAAAGGAGAAGGAATAGTGCTTGTTACAGGCCGATTTGGGCATCATCCCAAAACAAAGATCAGTATTCATTAGGGTCTATAATAATCTAGATTGGTTGCTACATGCCCTAAATAAGTCATCACATTGATGGTCATCCTTCATGAAAGTTTCACTGCTTAGATGCCAGTTGAAGTGCCCCATTGAGCCATCAACACATCCTTATAAAACTATAATTGCTTTGCAGAGCATCTACTCCCATGCAAGGCTATGTTGCAGAGGATCTAGGCCCACTTTAGAGTGCATTGGTCGAGTGGGAGCGAATTTTTCATTGTATTTCGGGAATATTCCCAACCTCTAGTGACTTCTAGAAGTTGTTCCAACTTCAACTCATCCGATAGCCTCGAATTTGGAACCCATAAAGTAATTAAACCTATTATCCTCCTATTCCCATGAACAAGGAAATCTCTTCATCCATTTTTAGGAAAGCCATTAAATGATTCATTTATGTCAAACCACCCTCATATACTTATAAATAGAGAATTGAACATAGTGCACATGAGAGAAATAATTTGTGCTAAGTAGAGTTATGATGGTGAGATATCAAATCTTGAAGGTATTGTGCATGTACTGTGATACTGCAGGATTGTTGATGTTGGATGTGATGAGGATGGGACTCAAGCTGGATGAGTGATAGAGAATCGATCAACTAGTTGTAATATTCCTTATACTTCATAATAAAGACATTTTTTCCTTTCCTAATGCATGTGTCAATGATGTTATATGTGTATTAATGAGTATAATCGATTCAATTTGTTTAATTTGAATAGATCATATTGCCTTTATGTTGTTTTTGTCTTTTGTTTGCCATGACAGGTATCAATTAAGCGAGTTAAGTTTGATTGATAGAGAAGAAAGTGACAGAGGGAGGCGAGGGAAAGCGAACATATTACAAGTAGGTTTCTCTCCCTTTATCTATTAATTTTAAGGAAAAGGTCAGATACCTTTATTTCTGTTGTTATAAGTGAACCACCCACTTAGGGAAAACATACTTATCCATAGGTTTGTATTTCTGTGAAAAAAATTGGCGACCATACTAGGGATCGACAGATTGTCCCTGGTGTTTTTTTTCTTGTCCATCAACATCTAGTAGACTTTGACTGCTTATTTTCAGTCATTTGAATGTGTCTTACAAATCTTAGTGTGATTTCTTTCATTTTCAGAGAGTCCTCTGGCACCAACGCACTGTTGTTCTTGACACAGTTCTCTGCATAACACTATTGGCTTAGGGACATTGCTCTGCAACGCATTGTCTCCCACTCAAGGGTGTGCTGCCCTTGTGATCAACCAAAATCTATCTGTTTTGTCTTTTTCCAATTCATGTCAATGCTTGCTTGCTGAAGTTTTGAGTGACTGAATACCTCCAGAGACCAGTTTTCCTTTACTCTTCTTGCCTCACTTTGGATTTGTATGATCAATGTTTCTTTGTGTTTTATTTATCATTGTTGAATAGTTCCAAAGTTAAATTTTACATTTAATCAATTCATTATTTTTGAAAAGAGGAATTGTTGTTTCAGTCTTCATTTCTCTTGAAAGTTTTGAGTGATTGTTTGTGCATTAATTTCTTTTTCGTTCATCTAAACTTAAAGGAAACCGGAAAGAAAAACATGCATTTGCATTTAGGTATTGTGAGTGCTTCTTAAGGAATAATTTAGGGAAAAATTTCATTTAGATGTGCTCATTGATGATTTCATATAATTTTATTTCTCTATCCCTAGTAGCTAGGTTTTCATTATCGAAAATAAATTCGAAATGAATGCTTATCATTCTAATTTCATTCTAGGAATGTTCAATACATATCTTGGTGAACCTGAAAGACAAACTGATAATCAAGATCAACATAAAATTTATCTAAATTTATCTAAGGAAACATTGTAACATTAACAATAACATTTAGAGGTCTAGGTTAGAAGACGTGTTCTGACGTCGTTAAACATAACAGCTGTGGTTAATTGTCTGTGATACATTCTAAGTGTGATACCTCATTCCACGTATGTAATTATATCGGAGCTTGTCCATGTACTTTTGGGTATATCGGGTGGTGTTCTAGTATGAACAGTATAAGGGGATGCTCTCACTGTGCGGTTTCGCATTAGACAACGCTAATACAGATTGTGCCTCCGTGTATATTTGGTAGGAAAAATTTAGGTTGCTTACTATCCATAGGTAACTAAGTTGACTGCCTTGTACCTATGATACACCAAGCACACAATTCGGGGAGGTTACCTACATGTATAATAATTCTTTAGTTTACTGAGGCAATATACTGCAGTTCATAGTTGCTTGGTAAACTTTTTTCCTAGAATCACCCTCTTTTTTGTTTATTTGTTTTTGTATAAATCAATCCGAAATCATGGAAGAAGATCAAACCATTACCCTTTGTTTGCATAGGACAACGAATAAACCTTTGTTACTGCTAGAAGCTACTCATAGTAGATGAAGGTGCACTCGCCCTACCGAGTTCGGTACCTCTGGAACTCTTGGTGCTACATCATCTGATATACCAGAGACATCTGATCCATTGAGCACCGAGTCTTGAGTAGTTTTGAATTATCCCCATTTATATACTATTGCTAAGACGAAAATCTCAGAGTTACCTAAGGAAACTAAAATTCAATCCAGTGAAACGGTCAATCTTGAACCTGATCTTGTTCAACTGGAAGTCAATCCAGTAGTTGATCCCGAATTAAAACAACAAGAAGTTGTTCCGGTGCAACTGTCTAATCCTTATCCATCCGTAACCGTTGAGTCTTCCTCTTTACCGCAGAGTTTACTGCCTGAAATTTATCTCGGGCCTGATGGTGAAGTGCTTCCACCTCGTTTCAACTACCCTGCTCCTGTTGATCCTATTCGCTCTCAATTTCCCATAGATTTGTTAGAGTGTTTTCTAGGTTATTTAACCATGGAAAAGACTGCATCCCATACTGTACCATCTGTTACAGCTATGACAACATCTATTTTTTCTTCATCTTCTATGTTTTGACGACACCTGAGTCTCTGACCATTGGTGTAGGACTCTTTAAGGATCCTTCCCTAATAGGCACCTTTTTAAATCATGGTTGTCATTGATGTCAATATGGCATAGTTGAAGGTGTCAAATATTTTTGTGATGCATGATGTTGCCCTATAAAATCCTAGAGGTTTCCCTTACACTATGAAGATGATGCATATTTCCTAAAGCCTTAGTTTCGAGATGCCCTAGTCTAATGCCCATGGAACTCTAAGAATAATTCATATGTATAAAGAAAAACCTTTCCATGCTAACCCTAACTTCATGAGAAAAACCCAAATTCCATGATGACCTAAACCTAACCCTAGTAAAACCCTAATCCTTAGATTAAGAATCTCTAAGATTCTCTAATACACATGCCAATTAAAGCACATATAACTCTAAGACTTAAATACCTAAAGCTCTAAAAACATACACCAAATACATAAATTATAAATCCTAGAAATATATACAAGATAATAAAAAGAAATAGAAAATTATAAATGAAAAATAAATGCATACTTCACCAAACCACACGTAACGCTCTCATCGTAATTGGGCGTTACTTAATGAACCTTGCATAAAATATTTCCAAAGCAATACATCGATGAAAAAGAATACCCTGGAAATTTCATAACGCTATAAACTGAACATATTACTCCAAGGCTCCACTGTACAAGTCGGCTTTAACTCTCTTTTTTTTCTTTGATGTCGGCTGACCATATGACGACCATACTTTATAAATTTATATAAATACAGCTGGGTTCCCTTTATTTCGGCGTCGAAGTTCGATCAAGTCAGTCGTATATATAAAAGGGAAGACACAAGTCAAAACATAGATAAGGTTAGAAAAGAAGCAATACAAGTCGACGAGTTCACAACTTGTGAACTAAATAAGAATAACAAAACAACGTTTGATATTTTTCGACTCAGCTATTACGCATCATCTGAAATACATAGTAGAACCTGGTAGTGTTTTTGAACATCGTGAACTTGGGATTGAGGCAGAGTGAACCATTTTTAGAAGAAGCGTTTCAAATGTGGAGCAATGTTTCAATTTTTTGAGTAGTATTTCATCTTTGGAGCAACGTTTAAATTTTGGAGTGGTATTGGAGATGGAAATTGAAAAAGAAAAAGACGAAGTTAACAAAGATTGATTCTACAACTTATAAGGAACTCAGAACTACCTAGATATTTGTGGTGTGGATTTAAATAAAAAATCTGTTGCAGATATGAAAAAAAAAATTGTTGTGCGAACTTACCTAAATATAATTGCAGACATATTTGGAGCATAAAAACCCCAGGTGCGAGTCCTGTGGAAGAACAATTTCGAAATTTTTGCAGATTTGTGACCTATGGAGGAATCTTATTTAAACCTGTGGTTGCACCTCTTAGGATCTACGTTGACATACCTTTTTGAACCATACACTTGTGATCATTGCCTCAGTGGTGCTCGAACCTGTGACTACTAAACATCTCAGACCTGTGCTATATTTGAACAAGTATCTTGCAGAATTTGGGTCAGTCATTGAGTTAAATGAGAAGCTTATTGAGAACTTATCAAAGCTATTTTTAAGGCTAAAATTGGACATCACGTTGGAGCAACTTGGAGCAAACTTGATATATATCTTGTAATGTATTTGAAGTTGTGCTGGGGATATTCTTTAGCATACCTTGGAGAATACTTTGGAGCTGACATTGAAGATCCATTGAAGGAAATTGGAACCATAATAGAGGCAGACCTTGAAGGTACCCATGGAGACATGATGTTGTGTAGAAGCCCTCATGAAGTGATCTTGGATAAATTGTTTGGGAACCATGAAGAGCTGTGGAGAAATCTTCATGTGAAGACAAGGTTGTCATTGATGAAGTGATTTGGAGAAGACATTGCTGAAGAGATTGAAAAGGCTCATTGAAGAACATATTGGGAGCCATGAAGACTCATCAAACATATCTTGACGAATTGAAGTTTAGGGTTGGAGCCCTAGAGGTTGGTGCCTCAAATTGGCAAGGTTGGAGCCTTGGAAAGACCAAGTCAGTGCTTGGCACAATACAAGTTAGAGCCTGGAAGATTGGTGTCTTCATCTAGGGTTGGAGCCCTATATCATTATTGTACTTTACTTATTGTAAAGAAGAAATTAATAAAAATATCTATTTCATCATTGTTTATTTTGTGTTCTAAATCTAAGTGATCTAACTCGTAAAATTAACAATTGAAAAGAAATACTGATACACCCCCCTCTCAGTATTTCCAACAACCTTTTCATTACAGTCGCCTGCAACATCGGAGGAAATAAAAAATATAGAGACTTTCAATATGATATCTTTCGCTTCATCTGACTTAAGGAATATTTCCAATGATTCTGAAATAGATAGGCTAGGTGAATTATGAGGATGGTTCTTTTATTGTGTCAACCTCACTAAAAAATGAATCGGGTGATGAGGATAGTTCTTTTATAGTGTCACCTCGTTAAATGAAATAGGTTCCCTTGAGGATAGTTATTTTCTGTGTCAACCTCGTTAGAAAATGAATTAGGTCTTGAGGATAGTTCTTTCACTATGTCAACCTCGTTAAAAAATGAATAAGGTCTTTAGGATAATTCTTTTACTATGTCAACCTTGTTAAGAAATGAATAAGGTCTTGAGGATAATTATTTTACTGTCTCAACCTCATTAAAAAAATGAATCGGGTCATGATGATGGTTCTTTTACTGTGTCAACCTCGTTAAAAAATGAAACATGTCTCCATGAGCATAGTTCTTTTCTTGTGTCAAGCTCGTTAAAAAATGAAACAAATCCTCTCCTAATTAAGTTGACTCTTTCATATGATCTCGTAAATGAACCTTCATTCCATCCAGATATTAGTAACTAGTAGTCTACTTAGGTGAATGAAATGAAGCTTGGGGGTCATGTGCTCTTGCAAGTTATGATTTGGGGGCATTGAAACTTATCTCAAGCACAATTTCCTTTTTTTCAATCTTGTGTAAAAATGAAACCAATATCAAGCACATTTTTCTCTGTTTCAAGTTTGTGTAAAAGTGAAACCACTCTCAAGCATAGTTCTCCTTTGTTTCTAGCTTGTATAAAAATGAAACCTATCTCGAGTCCATTTCAGATTTATTTTCAAGACTCGTTAAACTCATGAAAATACCAAGCTTCTTTTGCTATTTTTTTCATTCTTGTAAAAACATGAAAATGCCAAGTTCTTTCCATCTTTTCCTTCTTGTAAATTAAATTGAAAGTCGGTGATATGAGTACATTTTTATCACTTTTTCGAACTCGTTAAAACTGACGAAAAATCAAAACCACAAAGCATAGTTTTATCTCTTTTTCAAGATTTTTTAAACATGAAAAAGAAATTCAAAGCATACTTTTATCCACTTTTTTTGAGCTTTGTTAAACATGAAAAAGGAATTCAAAGCGCACTTTTATCTATTTTTAAAGCTTTGTTAAATGTGAAAAAGGAACCCCCATGGAGTTTTATTTCAACTCTTTTCAGACTCAAAATATGAAAATATTGCCGAGCGCTTGTCCTTTTGAGCTCATTAAAGGAATTGAAACAACATCTACTCAGTATAAGTTTAACCATTTTCTGGACTGAGATAGATTATGATTACGACAAAGGAAAACCTTAGTTGAACATTGCTAGGAGGTTCTCTAAGGTATTATTTTACATTTTTTCAGATACGAGGGACAATTATACGAAAAATAACTTGTGGAGGTTTCTTTTCGTCCCTTTTTCAAACTCTCTAAACATGAAAAACGACTGATTTCTCATTGTCGTTAGACTCGTTAAAGAATCAAATAGCGATGGACTTGTCCATCATGACAAGATCGAGTTTCACCTTCGCTAGACTCGTTGAAGCATCAAATAGCGATGGATTTACTCGAAGGGTGGAATTATACATCAAGCACATGTTATCCTCCTCAATCTTGTTAAAAAATAAAAAGGTATTGGTCAGCAATGGCTGGGGAAAATTGACAGGATAAAACACTTTATGGTATCAAGTCTCTCTTGAACATGACACTTATTCACTTCATCTCCGTGATTTTTGGTTTGGGTAATATGCTTGACGGTCTATCATACCATCCATCACTTCAGTTTTGGGTCAAATGCTGCCAATTCATTTAGTGTTGCTGATATGTTCAAGAGAAGTTACTCAGTTATTCCTCATCCTTTGAAATAATCATAAGCATTCATTTCATGACCACCATCCCTAACATTGCTTCATCAGTCATATTTTGTCTCCAAAATCATTACTCTAGTTTCGTGTCGTTGATGAGGGAAGCATCAATGCCCTCCTCTGATGAGTCTCTTCCTGTCGACATCAACCCATTATCCAGGAAGTTGACTTCGAATCAACCTTTCAGTACCTTGAAGCTTGCTTATATCAACTGTAGTTTTCTCGCTTCCAGTGACAGGTTGACATCACAAGCCTTCGACTGAAAGAATTTTTATGGTGTTCGACATCAAATCATCTATTCACACCATGCAGAATGTACTGCAATATATTGAGAGCCATTATCATCAATGGTGGTTTCTCTCACATCTTTTAGTGGCTCACATCATTGGCTGGTAATCAGATGGGGTCTTCCCATGTTCGACATCAGATCATATATTCACATGGTTAGACTCATACTTTAAGCGATCGAGTGAATGAGATAGAAGACCCTGGATCTAGTTTCATCCATCCAAGCTGCGATTTCAGGAGAAGTACCAAATCATCCATACGATGGTCATTACTCAGATGGTCATCCTATCATGGGTCTATCTTTGTAGACAGTTTATATCTGTAGATGAATTTTTGATGTTATGATAGTTTATGTGCTGAGTATGGGATATGCCTCTCTTAGCAATTCATATACAAGATGAACAAATATCATGATGTAATGTATTTTAATTAATGCAGGTCATTGTCCGCTTCGGTGCCTCCTCATCATGTCATAAAGAAAATCACTCAACATTATCATTTTTTACTTCATGCTTTAGGGGGCAGCTGTTATAGGTCTATTTGGGCATCATCCAAAAACACAGATCAATATTCATTAGGTTATATCATACTCTAAATTGGTTGCTACATGCCCTAAACAAGTCATCACATTGATGGTCTTCCTTCATGAAAGTTTCACTGCTTAGATACTAGTTGAAGTGCCCCATTGAGTCATCAACACACCCATGGAAAAATGTAATTGCTTTTCAGAGCATCTACTCCCATGCAAGGTTGTGTTGTAGAGGATCTAGGCCCACTTGAGAGTGCACTGATCGATTGGGAGCGAATTGTTCATTGGATTCGGGGAATCTTCCCAACCTCTAGTGGCTTCTACAAGTTGTTGCAAATTTCACCTCATCTAATAGCCTTGAATTTGGAACCCATGAAGTCATCAAACCTCTTATTCTCCTGTTAGCACTCCATAATCCTAAGGCTGAAGACAAAAATGTGGAGGTAACATCAAAACCGCTTTTGAATCTAAGATCTAGCCCTCATAGACTAACAGAGGGATCTCTTTATAAGTTTTAGCTTTGTTTTAAAGAATATATCAGGCTAGCTATGATAGCAAAGAGGCCTAATTCAATTGATCCAGATTTATGTAGGAACACAATAAAATAAAGAAATGAAAATAAACACAGAGATGCAACAGAAATAATACTTCATTTCATTAATATCAAATAACAGAAATATGCTTACAGACATAATAGAAATAAACTAGCTAGGGTGCTGGTAGCTTATCTCTGAGAAGAGATGTGGCGACTAAAAGCCTTTGAACTGTGTTAAAATGAGTCTCGAGGGCCTATTTATTATTTAGAAACAATTGAAAACCCTAAACATCAAAAAACCTAATCCTATGAGATGAAGCGCCAAAACTATGGGTCCCGTTTGGGTAAATTGGTGTTTCAACTTTCGGGGAATGTAACTTTGGCATACGATCTCTGTTTGACACACTCAATACCTCATTAAAAGGATATATCCAAGGAATAAAACTTTTGAGTGAGCAACATGGGTCTTGCGTTTCCCAAATAATGTCATTTAGGGCCTCAAAATAGCTCTAGAAGTTCAGGACCCAAAAAATGCTAAAAATAGTAAGTTGTACTGAAACTGAAAAACTAAAAGAATTGACTGTGGGGGTCCAAAATGAATAGGTGGGTGGCCACCAATATCCACCTAGATCATTCCTCCCACCTTAGGAAGCAATGGTCCCCACTGCGTTGAGAGCCTCCATGAGATGAGACAATTTTTACTGAACTGGGTATTGGATTTGTCGAAGATAACATGGATCTGCGGGCATACATGCTGGATGTAGATGTGCCGTTGGTGGGAATCCATTGAAGGATCTGGGCAAAGTTATCCATCATCACGTTCCTTTGTTTCTTAAGGGCCTCCTTGAGCAATATTTTGATAGGATCTCCTGCTCCCTCGCCTTTATTTTCTTCTGCCATGGGAGGTCATTGGGGTTTGCAAGGCTGATCTTGCATAGGTTCAACTAGATCGAGCCCTAACTCCTTACATCCTGACCACGGTGGGGACATGCAAAGAAAAAAAAAAAAAGAGAAGACCGCTCTGATACCACTGATCCAAATTTATGAAGGAACGTAATAAAATATAGAAATAGACATAAACAAAGAGATGTAATGGAAATAATACTTCATTTCATTAATATCAAGTAACAAAAATATTCTTCTAGACATAATGGAAATAAACTAGCTAAGGCGCTGGTAGATTGTCTCTGAGAGGAGATGTGGCAGCTAAAAGCCTCTGAACTGTGTTACAATGAGCTTCAAGGGCCTATTAATTATTGAGAAACAATGGAAAACCCTAAACATCCAAAAACATAACCCTAGGAGATGAAGCGCCAAAAATGTGGGTCCCTTTTTGGTAAATTGGTGTTTCAACTTCCCGGGGACATAACTTTGGCATATGATATTTGACGCGCTCAATACCTCGTTAGAAAGATCTATCCGAGGAATACAAATTTTGAGGGAGAAACATCAGTCTATAAACCCATGTTGTTCTCGGTTTTCCAGAAAAAAAACGTCGTTTAGGGCCTCAAAACGACTCTGGAAGTTTAGATCTCGAAAAACTGCTAAAAATAGTAAGTTGTGCTGAAACTGAAAACTGAAAGAACTGATGGTGGGGGTCCAAATGGAATAGGTGGGTGGCCACCAATATCCACCTGGATCATCAATCAAGGCATTTCTACATGAAAAATTATAGGGCAGGATAGGCACCTTTGTTGGTTTCTTGAGATTGTTGAGTGATGTGGGAGAAAAGGTGAGGAAAGAGGATTGTAACAGAGCAATTAATAATTCCAAAACTAACCCTCTAGTAGAAAACATAGAAATTATCCAAAGCCATAAACAAAGTGTTCTTTAAACAACTTCTGCTCTTAATTTTATATTGAATAATTCAAGATTTATGGATAACAAATGAATAATAGTGAAAACAAAGATACAAAGTCAAATGAACTTCACCAACATAAATGACACGAGAATCTTGTATGCTGCAACGGTATAACTGAAATTAATCGAAGGAGTCTCTGTGAGCTGCTTTATAACATTGGTCCCATCTTACCAACATATTTTTCCACTGAATACTTTGAATACATGAAGTATTTATGCTAATCCTACAAAGAATGTTGTATCAAACAGGAAATCTGTTATCAATTATAAAAGTAACAGTTTTTGACTAATGTGACCAAAAAAGTGGAGTCGTTGAGAACATCTTGACATCTGACACTTTTTCTAGGAAACAATTACTGAATGATGTGATCTGATTGCACTTTTGAAGGCCCGATTTTATCCTTGTTTTTCTGCCACAAAATTAGGAAATAAATTGACTCATCATTCTTTGCTGTCAACAAATCTCATTAAAATATACCTTCGACTACCACTTGTGCTCAAATTTCCATGTGTACCCTGTAAATGAATTTTTTGTTTGCTATTCCAATGACTAGAAATTTGAAATTTCGTTTCATCAAAATCTGGAAAGGATAAAATATCTTCACTGCTAAATCTGTCGAAATATTCTAACTGTTGATTTGGTTCTTTGAAATATGTTTTTCTGGCTTTAATCATCCTTTATTTCGTCAGAACTATTTGAGGAAAAATATATTGAAATTAAATCATTAAATGAATTTCATGATTAAATTTTTCAATATATTCATTTTAATTTTTTAACAAAAATATATTTTTCCCATCCTTCCTCTTCTCATGGATTTTGAAAAACCATATGTTGTTTGCAAAAAAACCAAGCCTTGTTTATCCTTTTACCTCTCTAAATGTAATTCAAAATTTACATGTACTTATGGATTTATAAAAACCATATGTTGTTTGCAAAACCATGTCTTGTTTCTCCTTTTACCCCAAATTTACATGTACCTATAAATTATTTTTACCTCTGTCTCTTTTACTTGGACCTTTTATCATCAAATGAACTCAAAATCAAACAATAAATTTAATGGTTTTTGGAGGGGGCTAAGGTAGTATGAGGTTTAGGCTTGGGGGGTGAGAAATTTATACGAGGTTGAAAGATATAAAATGTGGTAAAAAGGGAAATAACTCAATAGCCATTTGATTTATTTTGCACACATCTCGAGGGTTATGAAATAATGGGCATGTTAATGCATGAATGCGGGTTGGGCCATGAAATTAAAATTATTCTAATGTTTTAGAATTTATATTTATTATTTATTTTTTGAATTAATTTAATAATTCAAAATAAATAATTTCATAATTAAGCAATTTTCTCTGTTTTGTTGTTTACAGGAGCAAAATTCATCCTTCTCTATTTTGTGATCCAGGAATTGGACTTGGGCACAGATATGAGGAATTTTTGATGGAAACACCTGCATACTAATATGACCCAAACATGTCATGCAAAAATCTCCCTAATCTTTCAGACTTGGCCTCTTCTTGGAAATAATTTTCAGGATGAAATATTATCTATAATTTCATATAACTGATAGAAAATATTCAATCACCTTGTGATCCTATAAATTATAGGACCCTAACACCTCCTATTCCCATGAGCAAGGAAACCTCTTCATCCATTTTTAGGAAATCCATTCAATGATTCATTTATATAAAACCACCCTCATATACTTATAAATAGAGAACTGAACATAGTGCACAGGAGAGCAAGAATTTGTGTTAGGTAGAGTTATGCTGGTGAGATATCAACTCTTGAAAGTATTGTGCATGTACTGTAATGTTGCTAGATTGTTGATGCTAGATGTGATGAGGATGGGACTCAAGTTGGATGAATGATAATGGATTGATCAACTCGTTGTACTCTTCCTTCTACTTCATAACAAAGACATTTTTTCCTTTCCTAATGCATGTGTCAATGATGTTATGTGTGTATTAATTATTTTAATCAATTCAATTTTTTTAATTTTAATAGATCGTAATTCCTTTATGTTGTTTTCCATCTTCTGTTTGCCATGGCAGGTATCAATCAAGTGAATTTGAAAGCGACGGAGGGAGGCGAGGGAAAGCGAACAGATTACAAGTAGGTTTCTCTCCCTTTATCTATTCATTTTAAGGAAGAGGTTAGATATCTTTATTTATGTTGTTCTAAGTGAACCACCCACTTAGGGAAAGCATACTTATCTGTAGGTTTGTATCTTCGTGAAACAGTGCTATCTAGGTACAAGAAAGAAAATGCATGAATAAAATACACAAAGGAGAGAGACTAGGGCCTCTGGGTTGGGCCCTAACCAAAAGGGACTCAACCCTCTAAATAAAAACTCATATTTAAGATAATAAAAGGCTTCTAATCAATATAAACAAATGCTGAAGTACATGATTAAATTAATGCAAATGATAAGTGCAAGCTCATAGCTCTTAATAGTCTCTATCTTCTTCAAAAATTCAAATCTTATTGATCCCTTAGGCTTCCTTATTTATACAAAAATGATTGGGGGGAAGACTCCATAGGAAGAGGGATGCTTCCCTACAGAATCCCTAAAAAGGTGAATCTAGCTCCCTGAGATCCACACAATCTTTGAGTGCATCAGCTGTTAGTAGATCCTCGAACTGTGGGTGAGTAAATGCAAGGAAAAAGTCTCCTACATCTTCTCCAATTACCTCCAACGCATTTCTACGTAGTAAATGCACTATTTTACTACAAATTAATCATGTTAGGCCACAAGATATGATAAAAATCCTTTAGTATTCCTAATAACCACATTACAATAAAAAATATGTTATCAAATGCAAGGAAAGAGGTAAATGTATGCTCAAGGATGGCCAAATGGGCCTTTTTATATACCTATTAATGAGGCCCATCAGCAAAGGTTTCAAGTTCGAAACACATTCGGGTCACACTAGGGGGAGATTGTTAGGCATTGGATAAGGCTAGTGCTTCCTGTGTGTTTCGTGACATGTGCTTAACTACCTCTCAAGGACCCATTATATCTGAAAATGTGTATGTTACTAACACCTACGATTTTTGGTGTAATGGAAATAATTATTCCAATAGGAAGGGAAGAAAATCCCCATTCAATGGGAGGAATACTTTGAAGTATCTGGGATCAATGTTTTAGGCCAAGGTACATAATGGTGACAATTAAATTGAGTGCAGGGATATATCAAGAAAATGTAGTTCATTTTCCTTATTAATACATGTATTTATGTAAATAACAAGAAAAAGGTATGAAATAAATGCAAAAAATATTCTATAAACAAGTGCGAGGTACTTCAAAATACACACATTTGTGCAACAAAAAATTCAATCATTGCTAGACACCTACACTTCTTGTTCACTCAATGTAATTCCCTGGAACCTTTTGGCTAGCGACCACCAATAGGGGTCTTAATATCTTCAAATGGATGGCACTCACATACTTGGTGGAAACTAATTATACCGATGGAGACTAGGGAGTGTGCCAACATCCATTGAAATCAAATCCAAGTACCATTGCTTCTCACAATAGTCACCTATAGGGTAGGAAAATTTTCCGAAGATTCGTTAGTATGGTACCTTCACGAGATGAGGAAGAATTAATTCACCCTTAACAATAATTGATCAAATCAGAACCAAAGTGGTGGGTAGCCAATAAGTGGGCACACTAACCAACATACCTTTGGTTTAACCTCGTTGTGACATGGTGTCACTTCTCCCGGGTAATATTTTCTATCTGGTTATAAAGGATTTTTAAGCACCCTACTCAGTTGAATTATGTTTCATATGTAACTTCAAAGGGGTATTATTTGGATTCCTAACCCTAGTGACCTACATAAAGTAATTATTTCTTTTGTATGTCTCCTCTGGAGGTTTAATGTTCGTGAATTAAGATAATGGGTATATTTTAAAGAAAATTTTGAATTAAGGAGTGTTTTGTGGGAAGAGTGATATGTCTTAGAAAAGAAAGAACCAAGAAGCATATACAAAATAACTAGTGAGAGTAAAAAACTTTTCCTATATTAAGAATTTATTGCTTTATTTAAATAACACAACAAAAATCAGATTACGTGAGGGGAGTCAAGTCCAAAATAGAATACAACTTTATTTTACAGATATCACTCATTAGAGCGTAGGGAAAAGAGCACACGTGGTATTCTCCTTTGAAGTGAGACATGTTTTGTGAGTGAGGTTCTTTAACTAGAATCATTGTAGAAATTTACAGGGGAAGTTCCTTGGATAAAAAACCAAAGGTCACCAGTATATCACGTGGTTAAAACCCTCAAAGAGGGAAACAGTCCACGGCCTGAGCCAAAACGACCACTTCAGGAAATTTATTAATATAAAAAGAAAGTTTACATATGTTTCTATCATAAACGGTTACCAGACAAATGACCCTCCATTCTCCTTACACTATAAGGAAAATACCCTCTAGACGATGTTTTTGAGGAACGCCTTATAAAAATACCCCAGACATCCGTTTGTAGTGGAGGTTACTAGAGGAGGTTGGTGAGCAGAGGTTTTTGCAGATGTATTTTGTCCGGTGTGCTTATCACCATAAAACGCACCAGTGCATTCAACAAGAGAAAGCACCGGTGCACACAAAACATTGGCACACTAGACACCATGTGCTCCGTACACACCCGCCCGGTGCATTGTATTACTGTAGCGCACCGGTCCTTTACAACACTTCTACATTGGTGCCTCATAAAAGGCACGTGAAAATAGAAACCACCTGGTGTGGAATGAAGCAAACGCATCAGTGCGCCCATAAAACCCCGCACATCGGAACAGAGTTAAAAAAAAAAATTACGACCAAAAAACCACACAAAACATTGGCACACTAGACACCATGAACTATGTACACACCCACCCGGTGCGTTGCATTACTACAACATATCAGTTCTTTACAACACTTCTGCACCGGTGCCTCATAAAAAGCGTGCGAAAACAGAAACCTCCTAGTGTGGAATGAAGCAAATGCACCGGTGCGCCCATAAAACCCCGCACATTGGAACAGGGTTAAATAAAAAAAATTACGACAAAAAAACCACATTTTTCACTTTTGTTAGCGCTCCAAATATCTCAAGCACCGGTGAAATTTATCCTTGTCTGAGCCGCCCTAACATCGGTGCTCCCATTGCACTCATTGCACGCACTACTGTTGTGAATTTCCCTCCAATCTCTAGCTTGAACTTTGCAAAACAGTGGACAAATTTTCTTTTGCAAATTGTATACCTAATATGCCTCCTCGACGGCCAAACGTATAGGTTATTTTCTTGTTTTTCCATAATTAAGCCTTTTAGCGGATTAGAATTTCAAATAAACTTAAAATTAACCATTTAAAAGAAAAAAAAAAATTGTGTGGTGCACTTGAGCCGTTCGGCTCGCATTAGTTTGCGGTGCTGCCTATAAATTTATAGGCAACACCGCAATCGGTGCAAACGGTATCCGCACCGGTTTCGAGGCAATACTGATAGGCACACCATGTTATTTTAATTTTTTTAAAAAGTTTGGTGCAGTCGTTTACCAGACCACACCGTTGACAATGTGGAATAGTGACAACACGGTGCGTTGACTGAATTCTCTGCCCCGGGGTGGGTAATATTGTCATCTCAGTGCATACAGCATTTCGCCAAGGTCAACGGTTCAGCCTGGTAAACCGGTGCTAATGGTATCCGCACCAGTTCTGCGGTGGTACCGAAGGTGCACCGTGTTATTTTAATTTTTTTTAAAAACCGCGGTATGGTCGGGTACTGTGTTATTTTAAATATTTTTAAAAAGTGCGATGCGGTCGGTTACCTGGCCGCACCATTGACCTAGCGGAATAGCGGCAATGCAGTGCGTTTACAAAAATAGCCGCCCCGGGATGGCTATTTTTGTCAACGCATGACTTTCTTTATTTCGCCTGGGTCAACGGTGCGGCCTTGTAAAAGATTGCACCGTTCACTATGTAATGATGGGAGGAGGTCAGTCCGCTGACTTAACTATACGCCCCGGGGTGTAGAGTTTAGTCAACACACCGCCCTCCTAACACCGTACATAGTCAATGGTGCACTACAAATTTTTTTGGAGCATCGCCCCCGGTGCGCTAAATATTATTAGGTGCACCGACACCGGTGCGATCCATAGAAAGACGCACTGGGACCGGTGCGTGATTGTGTTTTTGGCACACCGACTATTGTTTTATTTTTATTTTTTTTAAAATTATATATGTATATTTCTAAATACATGTCTCATTTAATAAAAAAATTGTGTTTAATATGTCAATCATTCAGAGATGTGAAATGAGAGAAGAGGGGGAACAACAACAACAATAGGCAGAGCAGTATAACATGGATTGCCTATGGGAGGCACGAGAGAGGGAGAGAGATGCATACCCTTGCCCTATTACGGCAGCTACGTAGGGGCTCCTAAGGCAGGTAGGCCTCCTCAAGTTCTATGAGGAGGCTACTTCCATAAAGGGCCATGGTTTGTTTTTGAGACATCTTATCCGAAGGTGGAATTCCCACCAACAGGCTTTTCGGGTAGGTATCGACTAGTGGTACACGCCTACTGAGGAGGATATATATTTCATTACAGGGCTATCAAGGAGAGGGGTGGATTTTCCCTCATTCCCAGAGGTTCCAATTGGCTGTGTAATAGGGATTCAGTTAGTTTACTCCCAGAGATACATTGGAGAAAATGTACTGTCTCCTGCAGAGATTCAGGTCGCTAGAGGTCAGTTACATATTGGTGCATTTAGTAGTGAGGAGGTGTAGTGTCTCTCACTTATCATTTTGACCATTTCACACAACACCAGCGACGAGAAATGCATTAGTTTCTTGCTTCTATATTATGTTGATTCTTTAGTACAGGAGCCATGAATTGTGAGGTGGTTTGCCATCTTTTGCGGCAGTTATGTACAACCTTAGATAGATGTTGTGCTCATGCACAAGGGAGCATCAACATCCATTTTTCTTCAAATATTTTTTGTTTATTTTTTGAGAGGTTTATAGAGACGAGGCCTAACTTTTTTCAGGAGCCTCGTAGGCCGATGTTTGAGGCACGTATGCACATGTGGGGGTAGATGATGCCCAAGAGGGATGAGACTCTATTTCCAGCGAGGATATTGCATGATGCACTAGAGTTGCTAGCCAGTGTTGATGAGAATCCCTTCATGATGGTCCCCTGTCCTTATGCAGGTTTGGATTGGCGAGGGCGTGCCAACATCCTCTTCATAGCTGATGAGTCACCAGATGATAGAGGTAATATTACTTTTTTATTTAAATTTATTCTAGCACGTTCTTTAACTTGTTTTTATTAAATTGTGTAATGAAATTGTCTAATTATTGTTGTGTACTTGTATATATTTTGTAGACATTAGCTCTTTTGATGGCGAGGACATGCCGCCACCACCACATGATCTAGGTGTGGATCTTGATGATGATCAGGGCATGCCAGATGCCAAGGATCATCAGGAGGCTGGTGTAGAGAGACCTGCTCCTGCTAGTGTGCCGGTACCGCCTTTTGCTAGGTGTGGTAAACTTGATGCTAGATACAGGATGGAGTCGGGCGACCAACTTAGTGCATTGAATTTTGAGGTGGGCATAAGGCCCACTCATTACAGAGACATACAGGTTGATGATAGGCTATTACAGATGTGGAGAGGCATGCCGCATGACATGTACAACCTGATGCGGCATGTCGTAGGAGCTACGACAGCTATTATGCGGCTGAGGAGGAATGTTGCACGTTATAGGTGTGATCGAGATGCAGCACGTGATAAACAGTCTGTGAGCAATGATTCATCATCTCATGATCATTCACCTCGCGTCGTGCCAGATGAGCAACCTCCACTAGCATTTAGCAGCAGTCATCATGGAGATGAGGCTGGACCATCGGCCATGTCCAGTCAGTAGCCTGCAGCATTCATGAGTGCTCATGATCATGAGAAGGTTGGACCATCGACCATCAAGGCTGCACCATTGACTGAGCAGGCCTCCATGAGTACTGCTATTGATGTCATATTACCACCAACTGATCCAGGACATTTATATTACAGTTGTATATTTTACATATACATATATATATGGTCCATGTATTTTATGTTCATGTTGCAGTTGTACTTAATTTACATGTTGGTGATCATCATGATCTGTATATTGTTAGGTCGTGTTAGATATGTTCATTTAATGTGCAACTTGTAGATAGATGTGTATGTGATAGCATGAGTTATTTGACATGAGATGTATATTTGATGTTTGTGTTGTGATGATGTTAATATATAATGTTAATTGTGTTTTGTTAGATGATCATGATCACGATGATGTTAGTTATTTTGAATGTGTTTTTTAGTCAAATATGATGTTTGTATGATGGTTATCATGAATGTGATGCTTATTAGTTAATTTAATATTCAATGATCATGATATTGTAAAATTGTAATATTTGTAATTCTATTTTTATGTAAAATTCTAAAATTGTAATTGTAACAGTATATGTAAATTTGTAAAATTGTAATTGTAGTTGTAAATTTTTAATTTGTAAAATTTTAATTGTACATATGTAAAATTCTAAACTTGTAATTGTATTTGTAATTTTACGTGAAATTGTAAAATTGTAATTGTAATTGTAATCCTAATTATAATTCTAATTGTATGTAAAATATTTGTAAAATTTTAATTGTATTATTGTGAATTGATTGTAATTGTATGTAAAATTCTAAAATTGTAATTGTAATTTAAATTGTAATTATAATTGTAATTGTAATTGTATGTAAAATATTTGTAAAATTTTAATTGTATTAATGTGAAATGATTTTATTAAAATTTGTAAATTTGTAAATTTTAAATAATTGTAAAATAATAAATCTAGAATAATATGAATTATTGTAACATAATAAAGTTTAGAAAATAATGCAAATAAATTCATGTACTTTAGAATTATCATGATTTTATTATGATCTTAGATACAAAAAAAGAACCAATTCATATAGTACGCCATTGTTTTGAGATCAACATAATTGCAAATTATCAAGTGAATTATTGATTTTAACATTAACACAGTGAAAATTACCAATTAATTCAAAATACATATTACAATGTTTCGAAAAACCCATTTTAAAAAGTATAAATATTGATGAAATAAAACATGTACCATATCACTCTCGGTTCTCATGATCACCCTCATTATCTTCCAGCTTGCATGTCATGATAACACTATTTTTTTCAAAAATATGTTTTGATCTAGGGTCATGTGTTAATACGAACCACCAATCCCTATCCAACACATCTGGGTAAAAAAAACACCTGGTTGTAGTGTTTGGGGAAAACATATGGCTTCTTAGCTTCATCCCACATCTTTCTAGAGTTTATACATGTCAACCTACTATCGTGATCTTCCTTTATATTATTCCAATCAAAGGTGTCCCACCACTTGCACCTAAAAATAACACATTGGAAAGAAGAGAAATCCACTTCAATGATCTCTTGTACCATTCCGACGTAACCTAACATCCCTTGTACTAGTTTTTGATCATGGTGGCTAGATTGACTAGATTGATCAAAATTGACTTCCACTCAACGGTCTTGTGTGATGTTTCTAGCATCGGCATTTTCTGTGTGAAAATGGTGTCCATATGCCCACATAGATGGGAACAAATGCAACTATTATAAAAAAGTTAAAAAAATCATAGTGTCATGTGTCTTATAATAACCCAACAATTAAAATATGAAGTATAGATGTCTTATAAGTTTCAAATTTACAAATAAATTAAAAAGATTATTACCGAGTTGTTGCACCCAATCCCTACGTTTAGCACATCCTCTTCATCACGTGGGTAACGACTGGTAGCACCGTATTTCTCTCTGACTTGGTCAGCAACCCAACTGTTGGGGCATATTTTTGGCATATTTCTTTTAAATGATTGGGATAAGGTACACTTATACCATTCAACAGTCTGAATTATTTCCTGTCACTATCCCATTTCATCCTCTTTTGTTCGTACAATGTGACCCACGGTTGTGTCGCTTCAGAATTGTAAAGAACGAATTTATTGATTGCTTCAATTTCTGCATTCGCTGATGAAATCAAACGAGCATTATATAGTACTTAGAGATCAAAATATACATTATATCAAAGTTCAACATGAACATTAATTACTTTTTGTAAATTTGAAAAATTATAAGTTGCTAACCCTTTATCAAGTGCTTTTTTCCACTCGTTGGGAGAAACTCCCATTCTCTTTTTTCTTCATCCCTTTCATCATCCCAAATCACCACACCTGGTATGTTTTCGATCTGCTTGATGTACTCACTGGAATAATAGAAAGACTCGTACGATATGTACCCCTCTGCCATAGACCCCTCGGGTTTTTCCCTTTGTCGAAAAAAGCCTTTCAATTTCTTCATGTACCTCTCTAAGAAGAACATCCAATGACAAGAAATCACCCCAACTAATTCAACCTCATCTACTAGGTGGATTAGAAGATGAACCTGTAAGTCCATGAAACTCGTTGGTAGTTACTTCTCAAACATACAAACAATCTCAACTATATCTTGACGCCACCATGGAATGCTAGCCACATGAATCTCCTTTGATGTGAACCAACGTACAAATGCATATAATTTATATATGGTATGTCCTATTTCTTGAGGGAATTCATGTTTCACACACCCACGCACGAAAAAGGATAATGACACTGCAAAGTTATAAACACGTGCAATAATATACAAAATTAGTTATGTTTTATGATCCCCGCATGGGATAAAATTTATTGATATAAAAAATAATAAAATAATGATTTTGACATTATACGTACTCTTGGAAGATTCAAATGGTCATGCGATTTCAACCCTGAAAAATGGTCATCCATGGTGAAGTAGCGCCGTAATGAAGACCCGTATGAATTTGGCACCCTCACACCCAATATAAATTCCTTTGCTAAAGAAATATCATCTTTTTTAAAAATCCATGGGACATCACCTTCTTTGAAAAACCATGAATTAGAGGGACCAGCGCCTGCCTCTGATCCCGTACTTCTAATTGTCTTGGCCAATGTTTCTTTTTAGTTTTTGAAGTAATAATATCTTTCCTAACAGCCAATGTGTCACTTTGTTTCGTTGATATGTGCCTCCATAAATAAGATGAAACATTTTTAAATATATGCATGGGATCTAATATGTGGGTAATCTTAAGATGCTCCCAATATGGGAGGTTATAAAATATATATTTCCTTTTCATCCCAATGGGAAGTTTCTCAACATAGGCATCGAAGAAATATGGATCGTCGAACATAGGTTCCCCATTTGAATCAAACATTTCTATGAATTCCTTCTCCTTCTCTCTCTAATATTCTCTAAGCCATTCAATTGGTGTCATTATTAGAGGCCTTAGGGTTCTCTCTCGTTTACCATTGAAAGTGGATGCTGCTCTTCTATAAGGGTGTTCTTCTGGTAGGAATACCCTAGAGAAAACATACACTAGCTTTCGTAGGTCCTTGGACCATCTAGCTTTCAGAGAAGGTCCACAACATTTACATCCAAAATACCCTTTTGTTACAAGACCTGCAAGATTATATTTGTATACATTAATTAATATGCATGACACGTTAAAGAATATCATGAAGATCAGAATAAATATTACAACGAATTAAATAACTAATATGTGAAAGAATATTGTTACGTATATAAACAAATCAATAAATTAAACATGTAATTTACCAGAGAAAAATCCTAAGCCTGGATAATCATGTTTCATGTAAGCACATATGCCATACAACGTAAAACTCCTCTCTCCCGCGATGGGTCTTGATATATCGTATACATTTATCCCATCCCATAATTCCTTCAATTCATCTACCAGTGGTTGTAAGTAGACATCCATATTCTTCCCTTGTCTTCTACCAGGGACTATGAGAGCCAACATAAGATGTTCATTCTTCATGGAAAACCATGGGGGGATATTGTTATCGATCACTACTACATGCCAAACAAAATAGTTGGTGTTCTAGAGGGAATATGGGTTGACACCATCCATGGCTATGCTGAGTTGTAGACTTCGTACTTCACCCTTGAATTTTTCAGGCCATGTATCCTCTAAATGCTTCATGGCTATTGAATCAATTGGTATTTGCATAACTCCCAACTCACTCCACGTCGGTCCTTGCATAAATTAAAAAAAAAAAAAGATTTTTTTTCATCGGTACGCCCTGTGTAACCTAGCACACCACTGTGCTCTATTCTCCCAGTGCACCGCAAAAGTACTGTGATAAAAAATAAAATAAAAATTATTTTTCTCAGTGTGCCATATGTAGAATATGGCGTCGATGCGCTATTTCATTATGGCGCACCGCGAACGTTTTGTTTCGCACAAAAAACGAAAACCATTTTAGAAACAAACCCTACATTCTTTTTGTTTCTGCCTTTTCTTCTTCATCTTTATGTGATTTCAAAATTAGGGATTTTCAATTTAGATTTATAGGGTTTGTATTGCTAAATATAGACCTAAGACATCCAACCGATGGGATGATTTGCATAGTCGGATCCCAATCCATGTCGGCGCTTGTGTGAATTTAAAAAAAAATATATTTTTTTTCATCGGTGCACCCAACATGACCTAGCACATTGTTTCTCTATATTGTACAAGCGCATCATGAAATTACAGTGATAAAAAATTAAAAACAAATTTTTTTTATCAGTGTGTTATATGTAAAATATGGCATCGGTATATGCTACAAAAACTAACACTGGAAAATTTTTAGTATTTTATCATGGTTAATTGGTGTGGTGGTTGACATGTAACGCACCGGTGCTCTTTGTTGACATATAGCACCGTACGGTCTATTATACTATTTGTGCGGTGCATTTATAAGATCGCCACGCACCGGCGTCGGTGCATACACCATGAATGGCGCACCAATTTCTTGAGATTTTTTTTTTTACTTGAAAAGTTGACAATTTATTTATAAATATATTAATGAATGATATGGTATAGCTTTTATATTGATAAATAAATGATTGACAAGAGATCAAGTAACAAAAATACTAATAACACATCAAGAAAAGCAAAAAAGGCAAGTTCTTTGTAAATTCTTTAAAAAAATATTATTTTTGAACTATATGTAAGTTTAACTAATATGTATTGTTTATTGTGTATCATGCAGAGCCACAAAATGATGAAGCTCGATAATATTATTTCTGATCTAGGACCCGAAGAGCGTAAAAGCTTGATGGAAAAATTTCAAAAGGATGAATCAGGTGAATGAAAAAATACCATCGATCCAATATGAGTTTCTTTTTTTAATTTTCATTAATAATATAATTAAAATTATTAGATAACATGTGTCAAAAGTCTATTAATTCACATATGTTTAATGTTCTACGGGGACCAACAACTCAGAAAAGGAATTTTGTTCTAAGAAAATAAAAAAAATAGAGCATGCAAATGAAAATGAATTTCTCCTTAGCTCATCTGGAGTGGTGCTAGAGGTTAACGAAACAAGGAAACTCTTTTACAAAAGTTTGAGGGATTTAGTGGAACGAATGTATAGACATTCTTTCCACTTACAATACAAAAACCAATCCAATGATTCCAAGAACCAAATTTTATCTAAACTACAGGAAGAGTTTCCAGAGAATTTGTCAATGAGACAAGTCAGACTTTTAATAGCAAAAATGTACAACAACAAAAAGAAGGAATGAAAAAGTAATATTCCTTTAAATGGTTGTCTAGAATTATTTATAAATATCACTTTTGTTATGTTTACTTTTCATATATCAATATAAAAATTAAATAGTTTATTGTCATGTTACATTTTTAGGAATATTATGAAAATCTCAAAAGATGAGCAAGCTTATATCAGAAATATGCCAGTAGGAATGTCCAAAAAGGTGTACAAGGAGATGGTCAAAGAAATGGAAAAAATTGCATCACAGGAGTGTTGAGAATGCAACAAGATGATAGAGCTTAGTGGAAAGGAGTCGCCTTCACTAAGTGGGCCCGCAGGCTATTTTTGGCGCAAAGTCTATTTTTAGACTATGTCTATTTTTAGACATGTCGATCATGATTCTATGAGTTGTAGGATGCTATTTGTGGAGGGATGTTCAAGTTGGAAAAATAGATGGACTTCTATTTTTAGACATATTGGGCGGAATCTATTTTTAGATTGCCAGTCTAAAAATAGGGATGTCAAATATTATTAGCTCTTAATAATATTTAGACTCTAAACATTATCTTATTCTCTTGGAGCACTTCAGTTTGATGCCTAGAAGTGGCACATGCAGCTGACAGAAGGAATTATGCTATTCCTAGGGTTTAGTGGAGCTATTGCATGATGGATTTCAGTTAGAACTCATGTGATAGAGTTTGGTGGAGTTGATTGAGGAGTTAATGGAGTTGTGTTCAGTTTAACTAATATAAACATAGTTGAGCTATTTGTATTCAGTTAAACTAATTGATACAATTAGTGAGAGTGGTGTGAATTAATTATTAATTAATTCACTAATTAAATACTCATTAATCAACTAAAGAATACATCAGTTAACTTCAGTGCATGGACAGTTTCAGTGGAGACCAGTGCAGAAATAGGTGAAAGAGCAGGTTAACTATCAGTTGTGACTATACAGTTGCTATTTGCAACACAAAGATAGGTGGAGAAGCCCATGAGGATTGCGCAGTACAAGCCAGGTGGTTTATCTATTTAATGAAGCCATCCCATAGCATTGATTACGCAATAGAGGCTGGCTATCAAGTGGCAAAATATTGGAGCATGTGTTTTGCTAGATCTAGCTCGATAGTGTGTAGCAATTGAGGGTGTGCATGAGAGCTTGTGAGGAGCTTTTGTACTATGATTGTTACATGATCTCCATGACATATAATATACAGATAGTTGGGGTTTTCAGCTTTAAGCTTTCCCATTAAATACTGTGTTCATATGTGTGATTGTTTGTGATTTTAATGTATGCATGCAATTGATTTTATTTCCGCATGTGATGATCAATGGTAGAAGAGATTATGTATTATGCATGAAGCTAAAATAGTGTGTGATCAGGGGAATCTCGGTGAATAAGTGATCTATTATTCAAATTTCTACAAGGAGGAGCCATCTGAACAACAACGTGCTTCAAATGTAATATGTAATCATTGAATTTTTCAATCATTAGGTACAATAAATAAACAATTTAGCATTAAATATTAATTTTCAAGTATTTTCTTGCAGAAAAGAAAAGAAAATGGAACCCATTCAGCACATAAAACAGAACGACACAGAAGAAAAGGGTTGATTTCTAAGTTTGTGAGTAATTGTTACTTCCTTATAACAACTTAACTAGATTTCATTTTTGTATTTTTTAAGTTGTTTTACAAAAATCATCAATAAATGTCTTCAAACAAGTGCTAACATACAAAGAAGAACCATCAGAGGAATTGATTGAAATTGGGTTAAATATGGGTTGTGAGTATATGTTGGCATATCAGAACTTAATTGTGGAATTTGTAAGCATATATCGATCTTGTTTTACTTAGCTCCATCTATAATTAATAGAACAAAACATATTTTATATTAAATATATGATTTGTTATGGGGTATGAAACTTGCAAGAAACAAAGTATGGAACTGTGCCAACAGATGAAATCTTGAAAGATGGCATGTTACATGGTTTTGAATGAATGTGTATAGTTTATGAGTCAATTGTTGCAATGGTATGTCATTTATTTTCAATTTACATTGATGTATATTATTTAATATTGCAATTTTCATTATTCTCACTAATGTATATACACTCATTACAATTTATTTTTATGTTTGTAGATGGAAGGTGAAGAAGAAGAAAACAATCAACACCGTGAACAAAACATTCCTGAAAATAACCCAAGTCATGGAAATAGCTCTAGCAGTGACAACAGTTCAAGCGAAGAATGATGATCACTATGTTTGGATATCAAAGCAAGGCGTTGAATTTTTTGAAATATTATCCTGTGAAATCAGACATTTTGTTTAATGTAATGGAAATAGTGTCCCAATTGAACGACAAATGGATACCAATAACTGTTCCATTTTGTATGAAACAGATTGTCTTATATATATATATATATATATATATATAATAAAATATGTTTTAATTTATTCTATTGAGTTCTCCATTGTCGCTGTGAAATATAACACCACTGATTAAATTTATGGATGATTAATTACAATGATGAGATGTGAAATTTGATGATATGATATAACAAATTAATCCAAACGTCACATTCAAATGCACTAATAAAAATTTAATTCATATGAATGTTGTTATAAGATATATATGTGTCGACTTTTGATGAATAATGAATTTTTAAAAATTACAATAATTATGATAGGATATAACAAATTAATCCAAACATCACATTCAAATGCATTAATAAAAATTTAAATAATATGAATACTATTATAAGATGTGTCGAATTTTGATGAATAATGAATTTAAAAAAATCATAATAATTGCACTATCACAGGTCGATGTTTCTAAACAATAAAAAATGAAAACCGGTGCATGTCAGATACTGTACACTAGTGCGTTTGTATTCTGAAGCACACTGGTGCATTTCTATGACCTCTGGGCAACGCACAAATACCGCTACCAATTATAAATCTCGGTGCGTTTGTGCGATACTGCGAATCGATGCGTTTATGTGTCTATACGCACCGGTGTCATTGTACGACCTATGGGCGCCGCACGAATACCGATACCAATTATAAATCTTGGTGCGTTTGTGTGATACTATGCACCGGGGCTTTTATGTGTCTATACACACCGGTGCATTTGTACAACCTATGGGCACCGCAAAAATACCGATACCAATTATAAATCTCGATGCATTTGTGTGATACTGCGCATCGGTGCGTTTCTATAAGTCTACGCACCGGTGCATTGATACGACTTATGGGTACCGCACAAATCCCAAGACCAATTAGAACGTCCTCGTGCATTGTATCTCCAACACTACGCCCAATGTGGTTTTATACCTTAATGGCCTGATGCATTCTCATTCGACTTCCCCAGAGCACCTTCTACATTTATGCACCGGTGCGTTAAAGCTAGAGTAGCACACCTGACGAAAAAAACATCAGTAATAACCTTCGTCCGCCCCTTTTTTTTAGTTGTGTTGAATTTCCGTAAAAGCTCCACCAAAACCTCTATAACCATAAATAGATGTTGTAGCAATTTTTTTTTTTTTAATCTTGGAAAATTTTATAGCACTAACCTTTATAACCTCCACTAGAGGGTCTTTTCCTTGTAGTGTTAAATAGAGATCATGGACCAATTAGGTGTTAAGCCAAGAATCAAGTGTCATTAATACTGAGGAGAGAGTGAACCGTCGGATCACTACAAATCGTGACCGTCGGATTATAAGTTACAAACGTACATAGTAAAGAAACACACTTTACCTAACTCTCCACTAGACCAAGTTATACTTAACTATTTCCTATGTGTCGGAATATCATAACATCCCCCCTTAAGAATAACTTGGGATATGATTGAAGGATTTACAAAGGTGACAGAAAGGGAGCCTATATCCTATGTGTCGAAATATCCTAACATCCCCCCTTAAGAACAACTTGGGATAGGATTGAAGGATTTACAAAGGTGACAAAATAGGAGAAGGAAGGAGGCATTAGAGCCTATCCCCCCTTAATGATAAATTTCCTGAACTCCAAGCATGGATCGATGTTTGGTAAAATTCGCTTCTGTGAGAGCCTTTGTAAAGATATCGGCAACTTGATCATTGGTTGGACAATATTGCACTTCAAGAACACGATCATGAATGAGCTTTCTGATGAAGTGTATGTGGAGCTCAATGTGTTTCATACGCTGATGCTGAATTGGATCTTTACATAGTTTAATGGCACCCTAATTATCACACCAAAGTATATTTGGATGCTGCCGATGAAGAACAAATTCAGACAGGATCTGACGAAGCCACATGGATTCCTTACTGGCTTCAACTGCACCATGATACTCTACTTCTGCTGAAGAAAGAGAGATGGCACTTTGTTTCATACAAGACCATGTAATAGGTCCTAAACCAAGAGTGAATACATATCCTGCAGTAGACTTTCCATCATCAGGGTCACCAACCCAATCAAAATCAGTGAAACCAATCAACAATGGAGATGCTCCTGTACTGTAATGAATCCCGAACTGAACTATACCTATAATATATCGAAGTATTATTTTAGCTTCTTTCTAGTGAATTTCATGAGGTTGGTGCATAAACGGAGCAACATGACCAATGGTAAAGAAAAGTTTAGGAAGGGTATGGGTTAGATACAGAAGTTTACCAACAAGTTGTCGATATAAGGTAGCATCAACTTCAGGGTTAGTACAAGTGACTGAAAGCTTGAATCCAAACTGAAAGGGAGAAGGGGTTGGCTTACAGTTTTCCATGTGAAAGTGGCATAGAATATCATAGGCATACCTGGACTGAGAAAGGGTAATACCTTCTTTGGATTGTAAGAGTTAAAGACCAAGGAAATAATGCAAGTGTCCTAATTATGTCATTTCAAACTTCATTTTGAGGCTAGAATTCACATGGTTTATATGGTTGGGATCACTACCAGTAAGGATAAGATCATCAACATAAAGAACAAGGATGGTGAAGGACTTACCCACTTTCTTGGTGTAGAGAGTGTTGTCAGAATGACATCTAGAAAAGCCATTATCTAATAGAAATATATCCATTTTGGCATACCAAGCCCAAGGAGCTTGTTTGAGACCATAGAGAGACTTCCTAAGGTGAGAAACAAGGCTAGAGTAATTTTGGATAAAGCCAGGGGGTTGTTCCATGTAGATTTCTTCATGAAAATCTCCATGTAAGAAGGTTGATTTAACATCCATTTGATGGAATTCCCATTTAAAGGAGGCAACAAGGGAAAGAACAAGGAAAATAGAATTCATTTTGGAAACACAGGAGAATGTTTCAGTATAGTCAATGCCTTCAACTTGTGAAAATCCTTTAGCAACAAGACGAGCTTTATGTCTATCCACTTTTCCATCTGGTCCAAACTTTTTTTTGTAAACCCATCTCCTTCTGACAAGTTTTCTTCCTTTTGTAAGAGGAACAAGATCCCAAGTACCATTTGCTAATAAGGAACGATATTCTTCATTCATAGCTTCATCCCAATATGGATGACCGGAAGCTTCTTCAAAGGTGTCTAGATCAGGATTTTCTGGAACTTAAGCCAATAAGGAAGAGGCTCTTTTGAACTGAGAATGTGTACGTTGTCGATTTGCAGGGTCACCTGCAAGATAACCTACTGCATCCCGAGTAGAGCGGACCCATATTGGAAGTTGTGGAGCGTAAGTAATATCTTCAAGTGGTAGAGGAGGATTATCATCATTTGAACTAGAAGGAATGCTATAAAAAATAGAATAGATAGAGAGAGGTGGCACATATGCCGAATCAGGCTCGCAGGCCAAAGGTGGTACACCTTCTGAACTAGGCTCACAAACCGATATATTTTCATCAAATTTTACATCTCTTCTAATGATTATATTTTTGGATTTTGGTTGAATAAGTCTATATCCTTTGACATCTTCAGAATATCCAACAAAAATGCATTTTACACTCTTAGGTTCTAAGGATTTATGTTTCCAATATGGAATATCGGCCAAAGCATCACTTCCAAAAACACGAAAGTGACTTACATCTGGTTTGATTGAGCTCCAAGCTTATTTTGGAGTTAAATTTCTTAAAAACTTAGTAGGAGTGCGATTTACTATGTAATTTTCACAGTTAATTTCTTTTGCCCAAAAATTGAGACTAATTCCTTTAGATTGAAGAATACAATTAGCCATGCGCGATTCTTCCTTTCAGCTACACCATTTTGTTGTGGAGTATATGGAACAATATGTTGCAATTGAATTCCATGCTCAATGAAAAAGTTGATGAATTTGTTTTTAACATATTCTTCTCCATTGTCTGATCTTAACTTAATAATTTGATGTCCAAATTGTTTCTCAACAAAGGCCTTAAAGGCCAAGAACATGTTAAAAAATCCACTCTTGATTTTTAAGAAGTATACCCAAGTGCGTTTCGAAAAATCATCAATGAAAGTTAAGAAGTACTTGCAACTAGAGAAAGAAACAACATTAAGTGGACCACATAAATCATTGTGCACAAGCTGCGAAGGGGCTGAAGCGTGCCAAGAGGCATGTTTGTCAAAAATATCCCGATGATGTTTTCTGAGTACACATTCGGAGCAAACACCACCTCAACAAGATACCATAGGAAGACCTACCACCATATTTTCTTTACATAGAGTTTGAAGAGAGCGATAGTTTAAGTGACCAAATCGCTCATGCCAAAGTTTGCTCACTTCATCATTATGAGAAAAAAAAATTGAGGGAAGACATGGTGACCCAAATTTTTCAAACTCATACAACCTTGTGGAATCATCAACAATACCAGGAGCTAAAATATGTCTAGGATCTTTGAGGTCCTTTATTACAACATCATGAGGTGAGAATTCTACTATTTTCCCTTCACCTGAATGAGTTATCCGATAAACAGATAGAAGGTTGCATGAAAAGGTAGGAACACATATTACATCATTAAACTGACCATTATCTAGATGAATGGTTCCAAATCCTACAACACTAAGAGATCTATCATCACCAACATAAATATGTTTGGTGTTACAATCATTTAAAGAAGAAAACATGACTTTATTTTTGGCCATGTGGTAAGAAGCTCTAGAATCAATGAGCCATTCATGAGAATGAGAAGAAGAAGATACATTTAATGCATAACCAGATATTTGAAAACCAAAACCAAAAAGTGCGATTCCTGAAGATGAAGTTGAAGAGGTCTCCAAATTGATGTGGTTATTCTTGATTATTGCTTCCAAGGCTTCCATCTTCTTAAAACATTTGGACTCTACATGGCCATCACGATTACAAAAGTTGAAATGTTTATCTATTTTCTTCCCTTTTTTTTTTGTTTCCCTATCAGTTTGGTGAGTTGATTTTTCAGTTTGTGGCTGAAATTTCTTAAGACCCTTGTTTGGTTTAGGACCATACTTTTTAGGATATTGCTTCTTGGGATTCTTTTTATATGGTTGCTGTTGGGCTACTAAGGCTTTCTTAGAAGCATTTCTAGAAGTGATAAGTCCAAGGTGTAAGAGTTTTTCTTGTTCTCTTATCAAGGAATCGCAAAAGGCATCAAAAGAGGGGTTCTTGTAGGATGTTCCTTGAGAAATGATGACTTCTCTAGTGGAATGGAAGGTGGAAACAAATACGGAGTATGCAGGGCCAAGCTTAGCAAGAATGGAATAGATGAGGCTACCATCTTCCTTTTTGACCTTACAACCTTCTAAAATAAGTTTAAGGGTCTTGAATTTGGACAAAAAAATATTCAATAGAGGAGAAATTATTGGGGTCCAAAGTAAGCAACTCATTTTCAAGCTAGTGGACCCTGATTTTATTTTGAATGCCAAAAATAGTATTTAGCTTTTTCAGGGCTTCATCAGGGGTGTCAATTTCAAGGATATGAAATCGAAGATCTTGAGCAATGGACATTCCTATCAACCCTCGTGTTTTATCTTGTTTATTTTCCCATTTAGCAGCTTTATCTCCATCGATAAGTTTAGTTTCTTATCTTGTGGCTATTATATAAAGCCCTTTACTTCTAAGTAAATCTTCCATGTGATGTAGCCATTCAAAATAATTGGTGTTGTTAAGAATAATCGAGCATGCACTTTCCATTTTAAAAAAAACACTAAAGCTAAAAAGAGTTGAAACTAACTTCTCCAATGGAAATATCTTGAAAAATTAGGCTGATTAAAAAAAAAACGACTTGAAAAACGACTTCAGATGAAGAAGTTATGCCTTTTTGAAAAAAAAGATTTGTAGATGATGAATAGTTATGGGAACAGTTTGAAATTTGATGATGAATTTCTACTTTTCAAAAAAATCATACCCCTTTAACAAAAACGTTTTACAAAAGAAGCTTGAGAAAGATACTTGAACCTAAGATCTCTATTCTCATAAACTAACTTTACACCAAGTGAGCTAGTAAAAAGATTTTGTAATTGTTTGAAAGGAGGAAGGGGTTTTTATTTTTATTTATTTATTTATTTTATTAATATTATTTTTTTAACTCTTCGGTGTGCGTGTTTGTTCCTGCAAAAAAAAACACAAAATCCATGCACCAAAAAAAAAACGAAATGCAAGACTTATGGCAAAATGTTAGATTTTCGGTTAGCCTTACCGGCAAATATCCCTTTTTCCGCTATTTCTGATTTCCCGAGAACACACATAGACGCGGGGAAAGAGCATATGTAGCAAAAAAAATCCCTTCCTCCTGTTTCTCATTTGAAAAGATGAGAGCAGAGCAAAGATCATACATAGGGAAGAGGGTATAGATCTGACAAATAAATAAAAAATATAAACCGAAATAAACAGAGGGAACCGAAATAAGAAGAAAAATTAATAAAAATAACTGCAAAGAAGATACTTTATACCTCGAGTCTAAACTGACATAACTTGGGCAACCAGAAACCTTTTCGCATGAAACGAAAGGGGTTCCTCATTGTAACAGATTCTCTAGACATAACATATCAGTTCTGCAGGCCTGAAAAAGTTCAGAAATAGTAGATCTAGAAAAGGGCAGTCACATGCAGTCAAACCGGCTTCAGATTTGGATCAACAACGGATGCGACCCTCAAAATAGCTCTGATACCATGTAGGAATTTACAGGGTAAGTTCCTTAGATAAAAAACCAAAGGTCACCACTAAAAAATAGATCACAAATCAGTACACCAGTATATCACGTGGTTAAAACCCTCAAAGATTGAAACAGTCCACGGCTTGAGCCAACGCGGCCACTTCAGGAAATTTATTAATATTAAAAAAAAGTTTACATATGTTTCTCTCATAAACGGTTACTGGAAAAATGACCCTCCATGCTCTTTAAATAGAGATCATGGACCAATCGAGTGTCAAGCCACATATCACGTGTCGTTAATACCGAGGAGAGAGTGAACTATCAGATAACTACAAATTGTGACCGTCAAATTATAAGTTACAAATGTACATAGTAAAGAAACACAGTTTACCTAACTCTACACTAGACCAAGTTATACTTAACTATTTCCTATGTGTCGGAATATCCTAACAATTATGTGGTTTCTTGAAACAAAAGATACACTTTGTTTGAAAATAAAGGCAAAAGGAATCTAGTTAGGGTAGGATTAAACCACCAATTAAGTAAAATTTATGAATCTATGTATATTTTTCCCCTACTTAGACTACGTGAGATAAATTTTTACTTAATTCTTGTTGATTACGGTTTTTGAATGTATGGGTTGCAAGAAAAAAATAAAATAAAGGAGCTATGACTCTCAAAGAGGGAAACAACCACTGCTAGCTGATACCAAGTCAGACCGCACGATTTTATCTCAATCACGCGACTATTACAAAGACTATCCGACGGTATCATGCAATGTCTCATGAATATTCAAAGAAATTGTGCATGGTCATGCATTAATTGACACTTTTCCCGCTCGATGGCTTTTGGTGGGTAATTAAGCTCTAATTTCTGCAGAACATTAGAAAAACAACACACGAGAGGAAAAACAGGGTACTTGCAAATAAATGTGAGAAAGAAAAACTACAAAATATGGGAGGAGAGGAGGAATAAAGTAGAATCTAAGACCAACAGAGTCACCACTCTTGTTGGAAGTTATTTCCCTCAAGCGCGTATGGAAATATGAAATAATCACATTATTCAATGATCACATGCAATAAGTGGATTTTTAGTTAGAAACTAGGTAAGATCCATAATCCATAAAATAGTAAGGACACATAAATACTTTATTTAAAGTAAGTAAGTAGACAAAAAATACTATTTTATAAATATAACCCAATAAAAAGGAAAGAAATTCTAGTAATCACTAAGTTTATCGTAAATTCACCTCGCTGTGTAACTGGACATAAGGGGAGAAACTCAGTCTCTTCTGAGGGATGGAACTTTGTCTCCTTCTCTCTTACTCCTCCTTAATTTTGCACTATATTTTTAGCTTAACCTCACTCTAGATATCTCCTTGAATTCCTTAGCATGACTCTTCTTTTATAGACCCCAGTGGATGGGATTTTCGAGAAAATTTTCCATAACCACTGTAGATCATTCTTATGGAAAAAAGCGGAGCTTGGGGTCGATTTTTCCCTTGAAAAAAATGAAGGAATCCTGATGTGTGTGATAGAGCATCATTAAATCCACCTGTTGGAGATTTTAAAACAAAGAAAAAAATTTTGTGCGGATTTTCTTCTAGCATCCATGCAGTCGCAAAAATTTACTTAAAAATATTTGTGTGGTCTCACGCAATTAGTTAGAAAGTTGCACGGTGAATGAAATCCAAATTTATTCCTATCTATTTTCATATTTCAGGAAATTATTTCACCTAGGACATATTTCTATGATGTTTGAACTTGTTTCTGGCAGGCTACTATGATGTTATCGTTTGTATGAAATTTTTGGATAAAAATGTGTTTGGAGCTTATCCCTATTTACCTTTTCATCTCCTTCATAGATTCATTGAAGCTTGTTCCAAATTTATTTAGCTAAGTCACATTTCATTACCTTGACAATTTTCGAATTATCAATACCAGTTAGAATGGAATTCGTTGCTTAGCATTATTTATAAAATCATTTTTCACATTTACATATGTTGGAGGAATTGTTGGAACTTTATAGTGATCTATCATATAAAGCAATACATCAACACCAAAACAAATTATATATGGCCTCATCCTTATCTTCTAGAAAGCCTAATTTGTTCCATCAAAGAGCGAGGATCTATTTTAGAAGAAGTTGTCCTTGATAACCATTTGTCCCTCTAAGATTTACCTTCTAGTGGCCAAACTACTTCTAAAGGAACCTACTCTAATACAATTTGTTATATTCACAATTATACATAGTGGTGGGGGGGGAGGGTGGGGTGAATCAATATAATGATTTTTTTTTATATTTTTAAATATTCAAAATCTATAAAATATAAATCTCATAAACTGTACAAGTAACACAATATATATGTGGAAACGTTCACGAGAAAAAACCACAAAAATCGTTTATATGAAATATCTGATAGTCACCAACCTAAAGAGATACCAATCCCCTCTAATACTTTGTAGGCACTAGCCTATAGGAGACACAAGTCCCCTATGTTGCATTGTAGGTTCCAATCTATAAGAGACACCAATCCCCTTTTCTACTTTATAGGAACCATCATGCACGAGACACGAATATCCTCTCCTGGTTTTTAGGCACCAACCTATAGGAGAAACCAATCCCATTTGCATCTTTGTAGGCACAAGTATACAAGAGACACCAGTCACCTTTGTCAATTTTTAGGAATTGACCTATAGGAGACACTAATTCCCTTAGCTACTTTGTAGGCACCAACCTACGTCACTGAGGCTGCCTAATTCTTCACAATGTTTATTAGTTGCTTCTCCTTTTACCAAGTCTTCTTGTTACATTTTCCTTCACTGAGTTTGTTATTTGCTTCTACCCTCACCATGTATATTTGTTGCTTCTTCCTTCACAAGGTCTGCTTCTCTAAAAAATTGTTGCTTTCGACTTCTTCCCAAGAACCAAATTGCAGAACATGCTGTGTATTCAATTTTGAAAATATGGTTATGAAATTTATAATACAAGTTCCTAGAGATATCTTCTCTTTATTCTCTATATTTCCTAGTATGGAATATGTCATAAATAAAGTTATATAAAACATTCCAAGTTGACCTGTTTGAAGCATGTTTCACAAAAATTCATTAACACTAACTTCCTTATATCATATCTCTAAAATTATAGGTAAATAAGGTCTCAAAATTTCTACCACAGGTATCTTGATATCTCTTCTTTATTACTTCGAAATTTCGCATTCTAAAACATCACAAAAATAAATTTATAGAAAAAATAATAAGCTGATTAGTTTGAAGCATATTTCAGGAGAATTAAGGAACACTAACTTCCTCAAATCATATCTCTAAAATTATACTGAGACAAGGTCTACAATTTCTACCACAAGTACCTTGACATTTCTTTTGTATTTCTTTAAGTTTTAACAATCTAAAAATTCACAAAACAAAAGTTATAATGAAAATACCAACCTAATCTTGTTGAAGCATGTTTCAAGAGCATTTAGGAACACTAATTTCCTTAGATCAATACCTCCGAAATAATAACGAAAAAAGGCCTGTAATTTCCATCATTGTGATCCATAAACATATTCTTTGTCTGCTCTAAATTTCACACTCTAAAACATATTATAAAGAAATTTATAGTGAAAATACCAACATGACCAATTTGAAGCATGTTCTAGGAGCATTCAGGAACACTAAGTTCCTCAGATCGTATCTATAAAATTATAGCGCAACAAGGCCTATAAATTTTACCACAAGTATATGAATATATTCTATCCATATGCATCAAGTTTCATGGTTTGAAACATCCTAGAAAAAATCTATAGCGAAAATTCCAAGTTGACATGTTTGAAGTAGATTTCATGAGTATTTTGGAAGCCTAACTTCCGAAGAGAATATCTCTAAAACTATAGTGAACCAAGGTATGAAAATTTAACACAGGTACATGAATATATTCTATCAGTACCGACCAAGTTTCATAGTCTAAAACATCCCAGAAGAAAAGTTATAGCATAAATGCCAAGATGACTATTCACCCCATAAATCACATTTTTGATTCCACCTTTAAACTCTAAAATCACTCCAAAAATATTCCTCATATCCTCTTACGAATATCAAATCTCTTCTTGCTTTGATACACCTCAAATGAACTCATATATCCTTTATTTATAGTATTTTATGTTCACTAATGGGGCCAACTTGTAAAATTGGTTTGGCTGGTCTACTTGTACTTTTTGGTTGGGCCATCCTAAAAACATATTTCATATATCCTCATTCCTATGGAGTTAAATGGAGTGCCTTATAATGTTGGAAAGGTATCAGAATAATATTTCTAACCATATATCATATGTTTCCATTTGAGCTACGTAACTAGAGTAAAAATGCATTAAAATATAGGGTATATTTGAAAATCCTATAGTTGAAAGCCCTAAAATAATATTTCTAACAATCTTCATTTTCAAATCTTTATCTTGGACATACCCTGTCTTTGAAATCAATGAAAACAATATTTACAACAATACCAAAGAAGAAAAATATAATAATACCCTCTTGGAGTGTTTGGAATTTTAAATCCAAAAATGAAAACATCATTGAAGTTCATATGACTCTAAAATAGAGGGAACAAAAAACTACATTTTTTTCAATAAATAGGGAGAAATCCCAAAATTTGAAATCATTTATGCTTTTTAAATTTGGAGAGCCCATGCACTTGGGTAACAATATTGTGGAGGTAAAACATGTCATATAGGAGGCATTAGAACCCATATCAACATCATAAGAAAATGTTGTTTGGATCAACCATGAAATTCCTATAGATGAAGACATAGTACACGTGGAAGAAGTCTCAATCAATAATGATGTCAAAATGATAAGAACCATAGGATGGGTTATAATTTGAAAATATGATGAAAATGAAGGGTATTCTAAGATAAATAACCAACATAGTTTTGAATGTAATAAATGTTCACTATATTCACATTAGGTTTCTTATGGGGAGGTCCTATTTCAATAGTCAACTTGCTATCTTATTGTAAAAAAAATGTCAATGAAGGAGAAGATATTCTAAAATAGGTGAAGAAGCATCTTTAGGAAAAGTATCGAGATGATGAAAAATGGTGAGATAATCCTAGCGATAATTGGTCCATAAGGATTTGATGCATTTTGTAGATGACTTAGGGAGAGAAACTTCCACAACTAGAGTGAATCATTCATGTTCTAAATCATTTGAATTAAGCATGTATCACAATTATGGGATTGATGGATAATTATTGTTCATGTGGCTAATGAGGTCGCATAAATCACAAGGAGGAATGATGCTAGGCATGGTGGTCAAGGCGACAATAGCTTCTCTATAGGTATTGGTGTCCCAACATTAATAGTTTTACCCCGAGTCTAATTTTCTTTTCTATAATTGGTCATGATATGCTAGGCCTATGTGGAATCTAAGGATGATACATGGGTAGAATTCATTGAATGCTCAAGCATTAAGACTAAAATAAGATTTGGTCTATATGGTGTAAGAGGGATTGGGGGCTTAAGGACCACAAAAGGATACCCAACATGATATTAATATAATAAAGGTGGCATCATTGTGATGATCACTACTCGAGGGGGAGGAAACAAGAAGGGGAATCAAGAAAATATATTCATGTGAGTAGTACTCCCTCCCCATGATGGTGATAGAGAGATAGGAATAACGAATTATCTAGTTAGTTGTAATGGTTATGCCCATGATGCTGAAGGTGCATAGGTATAAAATTTCTTTGATATTATCATAGTACATACATTCAATGGAACATGAGGTGTCACTTTTGATGGGGATTGTATTAAGTGCTAGGCAATGTAGATTCTTTGAATACTTTCAAACATACATTTGTGAATGAAGACTCAAGTTTTTTCCTTTTGACTACAAGCGAGACATTGCTTGGGTTGATTTAAGCTTTTGGATTGTAATAAGTTAGTCGATGGTAATGATTTTCCCTTCAAGTGGGAAGCTCATCACATGGAAGAAAAATGATGTAATCACCTTCATAGCATTATTACATGTACGTGTCACCTAAATGAATGTTATAATCCAATGAGCCATCTACAAGCTCATCATCAATGATAAATCATTTACTAGATAAATAGATGAGTATTTTCTAATACAATCCTTAGGATGGAAAGATCATCATCATACACATAGAGGGTGATCACAGTTGGCACAAGCTTATGAGATCCTACCTTCCTCCAAACACTAGCATACATGATTTGCAAGTGGATGCGACCTCTTCAACGACGCAAAAATCTCATTTGATCCTCTCTCATTAGAATTTGATAAAAAATGTAGGGGTATCTCACTTGGTATTCCCCATATTAACCATGATATACTATCATATACATTGATCTTTCCAATAATGAACAATTCATGAGATTCTTTTGTGTAATCTCAACCACTATTATTTTTTGTTGATCTCTCCTCCAATTCAATGGTAATCAAGATTGTGAGTGTAAAGCTAGTACGTCCCTCCTAAAAATATTGATATGAACTTTATATTGTTGATATATAGTAAATGAAATGACTCCCATGGTTTCAAGTCCATCTCTCCTTGATCGCAAATGCCACATGTCATCTCAATCTCCTTTGAGCAGTGGAAAAATTTATAATTTTGTTCCTTAAATAGAAGAATCATAGGATGTGTTTCCTTCTTTACAAGTTTTTCATGTGAATATATACCTTTGGGTTTTCTAATGGTAGATGCTCTTGCACCACATATTGATTTTTTCTTAAAAAATTAACAAAGCTAATAAATTATGAAGAAATTATTCAATACAAACTTCTATTTTATTTAGTTTGTTCTATCTAATTTGTCTTGAGAGCCTTATTATATACATGTGTAGGTCATCTTATCTATATAATAACAATTTAAAGACCATAATTATTTTAATCGTATTTGTTTTTAATAATGAAACTATTAAATAGAACCATTTGGATAATAAATATTTTCTTGTAAAAGATATTTTAAAGAAAAATGAAAATTAAAGAAAGAAAAATTTATAAAATAATGTTGAATTGCAATTTAATTTAATTTGAAAGGGAACTTTATAAACAAGTCTAATCTCATATAATTTATATAAATTTAAAGATACAAATATTATATATTATTTCACATATAAGTATCTACATATTCCACAGAAGAAATGTACATATTCCTTTTATTGCAATAAAGTTAATCACACCACTTGCTTGAATTGAACCTCAGAGGGGAAGATCCCAATCCTTTCTCCAAATGACCCATAATACTTCCTCCCAATTGAAGTATATTATTTTAAACATTAAAATTTATATTTTTACAATCATATTTAATATGAATAATTTAATTATACTAAGAGAGTAGAAGATGAAAACCACTTTCTCTTGAATTTTTAGGCCCTTACTCATATCATTTGTCATTCACAGTGACCTCCCAACCCTTCTTTCCCTCATTTTTGATCATAGAAATAAAATTTTAAATAATCTCAATTAACCTCTTCTTTCTTAAAGTCCAATTAACTATATCAATAGACATTAATCATTATTATTATCATCATATATAATTTAACAAACATCATAAACAATATAATTTGGATTATTTTTAACTTTATATAAATTTAAACATTAAATTTTATATTTTGTTGTATTATATACCTATATAACATTAAAATTATATATGCACATTTTTCCAAAAAAAATAATAAAAAATATTAAAATTTGTACATGCTTTTTCCTTTTTAAATTTCGGTTCTTGAAATAAATAAAACAAAATTTCATTTTTAAATTTTATTTACAAAATAATTTAAATTATTTAGATTTCATATAATTATATATTGAAATACAATTTCATGTATGGAACTTCTTATTATATGTATGCAAAATCAACTTAACAAGTATATAATTTAAATTTATAACCTTCTCTCTCCAAATTTATTACAGTTGGAAATAATTAATATTATTTGTATATTAATGGAGAAATGGTTACATTGTTGTAACGTAGCTCCTTAAGTTAGGATTAGTTCCTAGGATATAGGAGTTTGTTTACAACTCTCTGATTATTTGTGATGTACTTATTGTTGTATCATTCCTTTAATGAATGTAGAGTGTGTACTCTCAGTTTGAGTGTAGCCTCCAGGTGCAGTACTCACCTGTGAGCTGCAACTTCTTTTCAGTTCAGTTTTTATCTTGGTATCAGAGCTCAGATTGGGTGAGCCTGATTTGTTTATAGAGAGCCCTAGTGGCTACAGAGCCTTCGTGGCTATGGTGTACACAGGAGCGTTGTACTCACAGGAGCTTCGTGCTCTCAGGTCTCGGATGGTTAATTGATCTCTGAGCAGAAGAGGGTTGGCGTGATTTTTCTGCTGACAAGCGCGCAAAAATGCCCAATTGGGGCGACTGTTAGGGCCATACCCGCGCCAGCGCGCCGAAACACGCGATTGGTGCGATTGTGTAGGCCATACCCGCGCCAATTTGGTGACTCACACTGATTTTATTTGGGCGCGGATTTTTTGGCTCGGGAAAGCGCCAATCTCTCTTTGTGGAGGTTCTGCACATCAGATTTACCCAGTGGTGGTAGATCAAAGTTGCCCGGTGGTGGCAGATCGGAGTTGTCCGGTGGTGGCAGACTGAAGTTGTGGATTTACCCTGTGGTGGTAGATCGGATTTGCGCGGTGGTGGCAGATCGAAGTTTCCTGGTGGTGGCAGATCGGATTTTCCCGGTGATGGCAGACCGAAGTTGTGGATTTACCCAGTGGTGGTAGATCAGATTTTCCTGGTGGTGGTAGATTGAAGTTGCCCGATGGTGGCAGATTGAAGTTGTGGATTTACCCAGTGGTGGTAGATCAGAATTTCCCGGTGGTGGTAGATCAAATTTTCCTGGTGGTGGTAGATCAGAGCTACAGACATATTTTCTGGAGGTTCAGCACATGCGATTCGCCCGATGGTGGCAGATCGGAGCTGCAGACATATTTGTTGGAGGTTCAACACATGCGATTCGCCCGGTGGTGGTGGATTTGAGTTACAGTCACAAGATCGGACCAGATTGGTAGCAGATCGGTGATCAAGATCTGGTATGTATTGAATTTTCTGTTAGTGTAGCTTGTAATTATTCAACTAGTTAGAATCATCGGAGGGTCTAGAATCAGATCAGTCCAGTATGAATAATACCATAGAAACATATCTTCTGTTTACTGATGATTGCACTAGATTCTCTTGGATATATTTTTTGAGTAAAAAGAGTTAGACCTTTTAGTGTTTCAAAGAATTTAAAACTTTGGTTGAAAAGCAAATAGGAAAATGTATAAAAATTCTCCGCTCGAATCAAGGGGGAGAATACAGGTTGGGAGAGTTCATGAATTTTTTTAGATATCATGGGATTGTTTAACAGTTTACAGTGCCTCATACACCACATCAGAATGGAGTGGCAGAATGAAAGAACATAACTCTTGTGGAGTGCGCAAGGAGTATGCTTCAAGGTAAGGGTCTATCAAATGGTTTTTGGGCGGAAGCCATCAACACTGTTATTTATTTAAAGAATAGGAGTCCTATTAAATGTCTTGGCTTCAAAACTCCGTTTGAAGAATTATATGGATTCAAACCAGTAGTGAGTCATTTAAGAGTATTTGGGTCAAAATATTTTGCCAATATACCTAAGGTGGATAGAAAGAAATTAGATCCTAAAGCCATGAAATGTATCTTTGTAGGATATGGTACTGAGTTTAAAGCATATAAGTTATTTAATCCTGTCACTCATAAAATATTTGCAAGTCGAGATGTATTATTTCATGAACAGGTTGAGGAAGGAAAGGATGACAGTGATAATGATTGGCACATTCCATTATTGATGGAAGAAATCAGCAGGGATGAGGAGCAGGAGCAGAAAGAAGAAGAAGAAACAGGTGATGTAGCCAATAATGCAAGCCCGTATAAGTCTGCAGTAGACAGATTTGAGGTAAGTCCCCTACCAAGGAGATCAGGTAGGAAGACTCAATTACCAGCCTAATTGAAAGACTATGCTTTATTGACAAATATTTTAAACATTGTAGAACCCATAAATTACAAAGAAGCAAGTCAATCTGATGCATGGAGGGCTGCAATGAATGAAGAAATTGAATCAATTACTAGAAACGATACTTGGGATTTAGTTGAACTGCCTGAAGGAAAAACACCCATAGGTTGTAAGTGGTTGTATAAACCTAAAGTAAATGCAGATGGGAGTATAGAAAAGCTTAAAGCTAGACTGGTAGCAAAGGGATATTCACAACAAGAGGGAATAGATTTCGATGAAACCTTTGCTTCTGTAGCGAAATTAAATACCATTAGAATGCTAATCTCTTTATCTACAAAATATAAGTGGAAGCTACACCAGTTAGATGTTAAGTCTAAATTTCTGAATGGTGATTTGAAAGAAGAAATTTATTTAGTTCAGCCTGAAGGGTTTGTTAAAAAGGGGCAGGAACATCTTGTTTGTAGATTGAAAAAGGCATTATATGGTTTAAAACAAGCACCCAGGTCGTGGTATGAGAAGATCGATTCATTCTTTGTACAACATGGTTTTCATAGGAGCATGAATGATCCAAATTTGTATACCAAGTTTAATAAACAGAGGCAAATTATTTTGATTTCTTTGTATGTGGATGATATGATTATAACAAGCAATGCAGATACTCTAATCAAAGAAATCAAATGATAGATGTCGCAAGTATTTGAAATGAAAGATATCGGAAATATCCATTATTGTTTGGGTTTGGAAGTATGGAGAGATTTTGGACAGAATTTTCTTACTCAAGGGAAGTATGCCAGGAGTCTACTAGAAAGATTTAGGATGGAACAGTGTAAGTCAGTAGCAACACCATTGCAGTAGAATCTGAAGTTGTGCAGTGACGATGGCACTAAGGAGGTGGATGGCACTAAGTATAGACAACTAGTTGGTAGTCTGATATATCTTACTACAACTAGACCAGTTTTGGCATACTCTGTTAGTGTGTTGAGCCAGTTCATGTCTAAACCTCTCGAAAGTCATTGGGTTGCAGTAAAGAGCGTGTTGAGGTATATTTGTGGTACTAGTGATTATGGTATTTTATACACTGACACATTTGATGTTACTTTAGCAGGCTTTTTAGATTCTAATTGGGCAAGCAACCTAGATGATCGAAGATCTATCACAGGTTATGCATTCAGCATTGGATCCGGGGTCATAGCATGGAACAACAAAAAGCAAAGTACTGTAGCTTTATCTTCAGCTGAAGCTCAGTACCAAGTATTGTGTGAAGCCACATGTGAAGCTATCTGGTTGAGAAGACTTCTCAATGATGCAGGAGAAGAATAGAAAGAGAAACTACCATTAAAAGTGACAACGAGAGCACTATCAAGCTAGCATACAATCCAATATTTCACAAAAACACCAAACATATCGATACTTAGTTCCATTTTGTTCGAGAAAAACTTCAGTCAAAAGAAATATGTGTTGAATATTGTAAATCTTGTGACAACATGGTAGATATTTTTACTAAGCCTCTTGGGAGAATAAAGTTGAATTGTTTAGAGGGATGTTAGGAATTCAGGGTAATCCTTTCTCCATTAAGGGGGAGAGTTGGAAATAATTAATATTATTTGTATATTAATGGAGAAATGGTTACATTGTTGTAACGTAGCTCCTTAAGTTAGGATTAGTTCCTAGGATATAGGAGTTTGTTTACAACTCCCTGATTCTTTGTGATGTACTTATTGTTGTATCATTCCATTATCGAATGTAAAGTGTGTACTCTCCGTTTGAGTGCAGTCTCCAGGTGCAGTACTCACCTGTGAACTGCAACTTCTTTTCAGTTCAATTTTTATCTATTACAATTTTAATTTTTTTTTTATACATTTTATAGTTTGGTCATGTACAAGCACTTTTGTCCATCGACAAAAGTTTTACAATTCTACATTATGGATAACACATAAAGTCGAAAGCAACCGTTTGAATATTCCTTTATTGTTTACTTCTAACTCCTTATCTACTAAGCCTCAGACATTTCAACTTATATGATACAAGTGATATTTTAATGTATTGTCACAGCTCACACTTGCACTTTTCAAATTGTATGATCTAAGTGATATTTTAATGTATTTTTATAATCCATTTACTTCTAACTCCTTATCTACTAAGCCTCAGACATTTCAAATTATATGATACAAGTGATATTTTAATGTATTGTCGCAACTCACAGTTGCACTTTTCAATGATCTAAGTGATATTTTAATGTATTTTTATAATCCAATTGTGGGTTTGTTCTAGATTGTCTCGATTTGTTTTGATCACTAAATCAGAAGTTGCCTCGTGTTTTCTGATCTGATAGAGTCAGATTATTATTGCCAAGATCTGTTTAATTAATACTATTACGTTTAAGAACAAATCTTGGAAAAAAAACTATAGCTGGAAGGAGAACAAAATCACATGGCTCTATTAAATGAAATGAGCAACTTCAGTGATTATTAGACAAACATACAGTATGCTTTTAACTTCTTGTTCGAGTTGATGTTGATATTGATGTTAGCTTTCTCTTTTTTCTAAATGAGTGTGGATGTATAATTTTTTGAGTAAAGAATCACATAAATTATATAATTAAATGAAATGCATAATTTTAGTGATTCTTTTACAAAGCTGTAGTATGTTTGTTTTTTTGGGATCAGAATTGAATTAGAATTATTATTGTTATTGATATTGGTTTTTTTATGAATTGATAAGAAATTGGAAAGTTAAAATCAAACTTACAAGCTCCAAACTATAATACTAAAAGTATAACTAATGAAAATAGACATATCAATAATTTATGATTTAACCAGAATAAAGAAATCTCATAATAAACAGACCAAACATATTCCTTGGAAGTGAATGTAATAACTAACTATATTCCTAATCACTAAAACTACTAAAAAAAAATTATAAATTACTAGAATATTACTAAAAGCTCCCCTGGTCAGATCTTCCTTGAGAATTTAGAAAAAATTAGGATGCGTAGTGTGTGAACAAAACAGCACAGGATATACATAGAGAAGCACATATAGAATGTGTGGTTTTGAGCGTTTTGAAGAAAAGCTAAAAGGTTTAAGTGGACAGTAAAGTTTGAGTTATTCAAACTACATTCCAACCGACACAAAAAGTGCAGATAGATATATGATTAGATAACCATCCCTTCATATAAATGTTTCGACTCTTCATACTGTAGCTTGTCTCAAGGGGTGGTGGTTACGGGTGTGGTTGAGCCCTCTTAGAAGTGTGGACCCTCTCAATAATGCATATTGTAACCTTAGAATTATTTATGTGTACAGGGTGGAAAGGAACATTAATATACTGCAATTCACATCGAAGGAATTATTAGTTTAAACTAACAATAGTAGTACAGGCAGAAGGAAGTGTCCCATCCAGAGAATGATACATATTACAACAATAGTAGTACAAGTAGAAGGAAGTGTCTCATCAAGAGAACGATACATATTACAATTTCAATGATCCTAGGAGTTAAAATAAAAAGGTTTCTGGCAGTATCTTGACAACCTAGGGAAACAATAATCTAAACACAGCTGTATATTAGCAGGAATGAAAAGGTTGAGATGAAGATTGCATGTGCACATGCCGACTCACTCACAGTTCTTGTTTTTTCAATACCACTATTTTATTCAAGTCCAATTGCCTCCCCACATTATAAAAGGACTCCCATGCATTCCTAATTCTTCAGGCTTTAGCATATCATTTGTTTGCAGAGATTTGTTGGGTAAGGTATAAGCTTTTGAGTTCACTTACTATGCTTCATTTCAGACTTCATCAATGAAAGTTTTTTTGTTTTTCAAAGACAATGAATTGCTTTTGGAGTAGCGTATTGAGTTTTGTTTGTTACAATTTTGTTCTAGAACGTACTACAAGCCTGTTATACAAATTAGTTATATAGTGACAGTCTCAGGGAGAGAGAGTGGTCATGATGTTTTCAGAAAGGTCTTTACCATTAATTAATTAATTTCTATGGTTCTGATCATTATAAAATAAGCTTTTAGGTCACAGGCTGTGAATTACTAACTATTCTGGTCTCACTTTCAGTTATTGGCATTGCTAAATTGCTCTGTGGGAAATTCTTTATTTTAACAACATACATAAAGTGTCAGCCATTCCTATCTCAATTGCAATTTCTAGGAATATTTTACAATTTGATGGAAAGTAGTGAAGTCAAATCATGCCCACACTCCTGTCTAGACTATGACTATGACTATCAGTTATTTCATATTATCATATCAGAGTGTTTCAATGGTTTTCTTCCATGTTCTAGCGCTTTCTTACTGTACTTATGTTTATAAAAATTTAAACATGCAGTTAACATAGCAGGAGGCTGCTGGTTTTTTAGGCTAATGTTGATCAAGATGGTACCAAAACTGTTGCTAGTGCTCTTGGTAGCTGCAATGGCTGCTATGGCTGCCTCACCTCCTAAGCCTGTGGACGTACCATTCCCAAAAAACTATGTACCCACTTGGGCTACTGATCATATCAAGTACATCAATGGTGGAAATGAGGTTCAGCTTTCTCTGGACAAATGGACAGGTATTACCTAGGTCTTTCGTTATTTGCCAGTTCACCATTATTGTTTTTATCAGTGATGTAGTTCCATTAGATGTTGTGTCTATGAGCTTTGTTTAGTTGACTCTAAGAACATAAGAATTTCTTACTTTATTCCCAAGCATTAGACTGAAGTAATATTCAACATTCATCAGTAATGTTAGGCCTTAGTCCAAGTTTAGAAATTCAGAATGTCTCATTGTCCTTTCTACATTGAGCATGAAGCTTCAGTGTTATTATCATGGTATTCTGGCAGGTACTGGCTTCCAATCCAAGGGTACCTACTTGTTTGGACACTTTAGTATGCAGATAAAGATGGTTCCTGGTGACTCTGCAGGCACTGTGACTGCCTTTTATGTAAGAAATATTCCTATGTTTCATATCTTCATCACTTGCATCTCCTCCTCAACCTCTCTGCATCTCCTCCTCAACCTCTCTGTGTTGGCAAAGTAATCATAGAAGTTCTTATTGATTTATATTTTTCCATCTGCCTAATAATAGAGTAATATGCTTGTTTGAACAGCTATCCTCCCAGAATTCTGAGCATGATGAAATAGATTTTGAGTTCCTAGGCAATAGGTCTGGACAGCCTTACATTCTCCAAACTAATGTTTTCAGTGGAGGAAAAGGAAACAGAGAGCAGAGGATATACCTCTGGTTTGACCCCACAAAAGATTACCATGCCTATTCTGTGCTCTGGAACATGCATCAGATCGTGTAAGTTAAATGTGTTTTTTTGGGTATTGGTTTGACCCACTGATATTTGATCTTTGAATTCAATGAATCTACAATTTAGCTACACATAAAAATTTATATTGATTTTGTGGTATTTCATCTACATTCTTAGCTAACAATGTATTTGGATTTCAGATTCTTTGTGGACGATGTCCCCATCAGAGTTTTCAAGAACACCAGGGACTTAGGAGTGAGGTATCCATTCAACCAGCCCATGAAAATATACTCAAGCCTGTGGAATGCTGATGACTGGGCCACAAGGGGTGGGCTGGAGAAGACAGATTGGAGCAAAGCACCATTTGTTGCATCATACAGGGGATTCCACGTGGATGGGTGTGAGGCCTCTGTAGCTGAGTCGACTTGTACTACTCAGGGTCGTCGGTGGTGGGATCAAAAGGCGTTCGATGACCTTGATGGAATGCAGTGGAGAAAACTGAAGGGGGTTCGTGACAGTTACACCATCTATAACTACTGCGCTGACAAAGTGAGGTCTCCAGCAATGCCTTCAGAGTGCACCAGAGACCGTGACATTTAATAGCAGCCTCCTAGGGGCTCATTTATAAATATATTAATATATCTTCTGGAATCTGTTCTTATTAGATATGCTTTGTTATTTATGTCATCGTTGTTGTTTTGCAGTAACAAGATGACTTATCTCTGTAATGTTTGGAATATTAATAAAATCAGCAACGAATAAGGTGTTTCCTAAGTTTTTCATTGTTTCCTCTTCAGAAAACAATGTCATTTTTACCATAAATGTCCGATCACAAATAAACTTTAAGCGACCTGTATTCTTAGTTTCGATTCTCACAATCCGAGACTTTGAAATTATTTTAAAATTTTAGAACCAGGTGAAACACTTAATTTCATTTATATATTTTTATTCATCAGAATGTTCACTTCAACTATGAATAATATATCCAAAACTTTGTCTAACATAAAAATTCAAAACTTATATTGTAAATCGTAATAACATGTGCTTTAGATATAGAACTTGAGAGTAGGGTAGGGTGGTTATCTCTGATTAGTTATATTATTTTTATAATATATATTATATTTATATAATTATGTCAATAGTATGTTTATTTTAGAAAATAGATTTTATAATTTAAATTCAATTATCAATTAATTATTAAATAAATGGTATGATTTAACTTTTTACTCTGATTATTATTTATCTGTTTTTTTTCAGATTATTCATAATTTTGTCATGAAGATGGATCATTCATAATTTTGTTATGAAGATGGATTCCAGGTGGAATTCGAAAAGTCTACTACTTTTATGATGATACTGTGGATAATCTGAATCTTTCTCTTTCAATTGATAACCACAATGATAACCACAAAAGCCTCAAAGCCATCTTCTATAAAATATTCTAGAATATCTGTAATAGTATTAATAAATCAAAGTTTAAGATTTATTTACAAAATATTTATGCTCCTTTTACTTTTTCAATTAAATTGATTATTTAAAGTAAACATTTCACATGAACAAGTGTACTGTCATATGAAATGAGATATAGTTTTTTGGTCACAGGTTTAAAACTAGAGGGGTAGAGTATGTAAGCATTCTTAGACTTAGCACTCAAACTGCTGCATTGAGGTGGTCCCTTGTCCCACAAACAAGGGGGTCTCATACCAGAGGGGGCTAGAGTATACATGCCTTAGTAGACTTAGTAGTCAAATAGTTGGGGAGAGGTGGGTCCCTTGTCCCACAAACAAGGGCCTCTCATACTAGAGAGGGGTAGAGTATGTATGCCTTCTTAGACTTAGATATTGTACCACAAGTAAGGGGGTCTCATACGAGAGGGGGGTAGAGTATGTATGTGAGTATATATGTCTTCTTAGACTAGCAATCAAATCATTGGGTAGAGGTGGGTCTAGTCTTGTCCCACAAACAAGGGCCTCATACACCAATTTGGTGACCTGACATTAAAATTGAATAATAATAATGACAATAGTGATAAGTCATGATATTAGCCCATAATATTGTAATGAAATTTATTTAAAGATTAAAAATCTCTATGGGAAAGTGAGAGAGTAAAGATAAATCTCCAAGATTGAAAATATTGTCATATGTCTTTTTAAATGTATATATATTTAATTTATATATTAAGTCTTTTATATTTAAAAATAATTACACCATAAAATTAAATTATAATTAAATGATTTTAAAATTTTAATAATGTATTATATACTATTTTGTTATTTATTATAAATTAATATCTATCTCAATTTATCACTTAATTTATATGACTATACTAATATATTATATTAATATTAATATTAATATAACTATTTTTATATTGATTCTGAAATTTAGAATTTTTTGAAAAATTAATTAACATACCAAAAAAAAATTAAACACTTTAATGTAAATGTAAGTAGTTGTACTGTCTTCAAGATTCGCACACTGAGCCCTTGCTCTAGCTGCTACTCCAGTGTCTTTGCTAATCTTCAAGTTAAAGTTGGTTGTCTTTGTCAATCTTCAAGTTTTAAAGGTAAAGGTAAAATTGGTTTTAAAGGGAACCACCCAGCACAATTTCTCTTACATTTATTTTTTCCGGAAGTGGACTTCATAAATAATTTGTTTTATGTATGTATCATAAAATATTTCAAATCACAAAATCTGAAATTGTTGGAGTTATTTCAAAGTATCATAACTCTTGAAAATATGTATGTGTTGTTATTTGGAGAAATTTTATAGCTGCTACTCCATTGTCTTTGTCAATCTTCAAGTTTTAAAGGGAACCATCCAGAGAAATATGTATGTGTTGTTATTTGGAGAAATTTTATAGCTGCTACTCCATTGTCTTTGTCAATCTTCAAAAATTGGTTGTCTTTGTCAATCTTCAAGTTTTAAAGGTAAAATTGGTTTTAAAGGAAACCACCAAAAACAACTTCTCCTACATTTATCTTTTCAGAAAGTAGACTTCATAAATAATTTGTTTTTATGTATATATCATAAAATATTTCAAATCACAAAATCTGAAATTGTGGGAGTTATTTCAAAGTATCATAACTCTTGAAAATATGTATGTGTTGTCATTCGAAGAAACTTTATTATCTTTTTCCATGAACGTTTATCATCATGTTGTATATACGTTTTGTTATGTTTTTTGGTTCTTTCTACTAAATCAATGATCGTGGATTGATTAGTCTATGTGGACATTCTTCTCTTGACATTTTTATATTCGCGTGGAGTATTCCCTGCTAATTATTGTACATATCTCTTTTTGTTCACAATGAATAGTTGGAATATAAAGTGTTTTAGCTGGAATTGAAGTGATAACTTTTAGTCACCTTTTATCCAAGGTAAATTTATTGAAAACAATATTAAATCTAAGAAAAAAAACCATTTTACTATACGAAACTATAATTCTCTGAAAATTAATCCAATAATGATTGTGAAACGGTCAAAAAGAGAGAAATAGTTAAAAGGTCAGGTGACTTTGTTTCATGCTTTGTCGGCTTTGATTTGAGTTCTGAGATGTCGGTTCTCGTCGGTGTGATGCTCAATGGATTGCCACATTGTCATCGCGCGGCATAAGTTTCATGGGGCAACGACGTTGAAGGTCAATTTCTTTAAATTGCCGAAGAAATTGATTCTCGATCAGTGGTGTAATTTATCATAATTTATTTGTGAATGAATAGGGTTTAGAGTTACTATCAACTTTTTTAACAAATGAAATAGTTATTATCAATTTTTTTTCTTTTCACAAATAAAATAGTTACTTTGATGATGATGATGGTTAACATCCACTTCTTTGGTGTATAAGACTTAAAGAAAAGTTATTTAGTTTGATTTAGAACTTTATGCTATGCTCAAAAAGCTTGGAGAGAAGGCTCTGAGGTCATTATAATTTTGACATCTTAGATTATGAAATTGACCTCTAATATGGTTGTATTGGAGCACTCTAAGAGGAAGTGATTTTCATCCTTGATGTTCATATTCTCACAAAATCAACTTAAAATATATTATTAAAAACAATGATATAAGCTTATTAATAAAAACAAATGAGAGCATAAGGAAAATTATGTTATTTGGAATAAATTACTGGGATTTGAATAATTAATTTACATTTTAAAATATATATACACACTTTGAGAAAATGTTTAGATAGAGTTTAATATTAATTTTAGTGAAGTTTTAGTTAAATAAATAGAAAATTAAATAAACAAATATTTTGTACCATGAAATAAAAAATTAGTGTGATAAAGAATTAAAAGATAAATTAAAATTAGTGTGATTATAGTAAAAGTTATTATTTTATTTTTTTACATTACTATTTTCTTTTAACTTATCAAAACTATTATGATTTAAAGATATTTAATAAATTTGTAATGTGGACAAAGTAATTCTTTATTTTTTCTTAAAGTTTTATAAACCAAACTAGGTCCCAATTAAAAGTAATGAAGTTTTGGTTAAATAATTAGAAAATTAAACCAAAATTTTTTTTGTAAGCCATAAAAAAATTAAAAGATAAAATAAAATTAACTCTTAGTATTTATAGTATAATTTTTTTTAATTAAAAATGTTAGTCTGCAGTTATATTAAAAGTTAATAATTTTTTTATAATATTTTTTTTTAACTTATCAAAACTATAATGATTTAAAGATATTTAGTAAATTTGTAATGTGAACAAAGTAATTCTTTATTTTTTCTTAAAATTTTATAAACCAAAGTAGGTCCGAATTAAAATTCAAAGCAATATCAACAAAGAATATAAATGCTACTTGTACTAATTGAATCTAAATAGATACCATAATAATTATTTTTCTTAATTATCAAAGGTAAACTCAATTGATAATAATAATAATGAAAGTTGTTTTTAGTGTGACTTTTTGGAGTTTCCGGTGTGAACTGAAAAATTTGAGGTGAAATCTTGATTTGTGTTTTTTAAACTGGTGAAATCTTGATTTGTGTTATTTAAATTAGTTTTTTTAATGAAATCTTGATTTGTGTTACTTAAAATGGCCTTTTTAGAGTATATATAGATTGAGCACCCTCAAAAACTCTAAGAATCAAGGTTACCCATCAAGCTTATGATTTCAATAAATTTTTGCCGGATTTTAGAGAAATTAGACCGAAGCAATCCATCTAAAAAAATTCCAAAAAATCACACTAAAAACAACTCCATAATAATCATCATATTATTTCTATATAAAATTTAATTGAACAAAACTCTAATTATATAAAAACATATTGGATTTCCAATGACATTATAATCTAATTAACACTAATAACTTTCATCAACACACATGTATAGCTTTCCAATACCATATGAATATTGTATTATAACCTAATTAACATAAATAACATTCACCATATTTAATAACATAAAAATAATATAATATAATAAATAATTATAATAAACTAATTAAACAAACATTGCAATTAGAAATAGTATTATACTATTTAATTAATTAGGTATGTACTACCAAAGTATAACAACCACTTCTTCCCAACATTTTGATGGGGTTTATAATGATATTGTAATTCATATTTAAAAAAAAGGTTATGGAAACATTTTGAATTGGATAAGTTTATCTATTTATGTATTTTTATAAGGAGTTTTGATTTTATAGTAGTAGATTAATAGTTAGATATTTGACATGTTGCTATTTTTTTTAGCAAAATATAGTAAAAATATTGTTATTGATTTATATAAATTAAGTATATAGTAAAAATATTGTTATTGATTTATAAAAATTAAGTATACAATAAAAGTGAGTGAAAAGAAAACACATTACAAGGGAAGATTTTTAGTGGGCATTTTTGTAAAACCTTTCCAAAAAGCTTCTTCCTTTTCAATTTATAGTTGAGGTTGCTAGTCAGCGTGTGAAATAAAGATTTTAGTAAAGGTTTTCTTGGATGGTGCACTTAAGTTATATTAGGTAAATCAATAAGCTCATATATATGACACATCTATGTGTTCAAGAAATATGTGCATAAGAGGTCATTATTATCTCGTAATAAAACATCAATTTAAATATTATCTAGAATGTATCATTATATGATTTGTCCTCTATCTTGGTGTTATCTAGGTGGAAAAATTGGAGGAAATGGCTTGCAAATCCCATTTGATGGCAAGTCTAAGTTTGGAAATTTGTGGTCCAAAACCTTTGTTAGGATGAATCCTTAGTGTAGGTGTACGAAAAAAGACCCTTTTAGCTGTGCATAACAAACAGCCTTAACAACAAAATATGGCTGCTAATATCTTCAGATCTGTAGTTAGTTGATCAAGACAAATGCTGCAAAAATCCACATCTATGCATAAAAATACATTAAGCAGTAAAAATAAGGTTTTTCTCCATGCATCCCATAAACAAGACAAGAACAATATTTTTTGAAGAATTTTATATTAATGGCACCTGGGAGGAAAACAAGAAAGGTGTTTCCAATTCTCCTCAATGGGATGGGTTCTTGGAAGTCCTCAGCACTTCAGATCTAGAATTTCTTTCTCTTGTTGGTGTAGAAAACCCAGACAAACATAGAACTCAAAGGGAGCTCACAAAGCAAATAATAGAAAATATGACAATGATAATGGCTCAAAGTCAGATCAAGAGTATAGATCCAGAGTGATCTAAAAGGCAACAAAAGGTGATGAATGGTAGGAAAAACCCTTCTATTTATAACAAAATATTAGGTCATTCTAGATCTTGGTGCATGATTAAAACAATATTAACCAAATCTAGATCCACCTTTTATGGAATATTTTATTATATTTGTTGGAGGGGAAAGGAATTTGACTTGGGTCAAATCCCTTTATTTGTAAATAATAAATAAATAAATGATTTATTTATCATTTTAAGGAAGTGGTTGAATGATAATTAAATAAATAATGATTTATTCAATTTTTTATAAATGATTTAGTCAAATTTAACAAGGAATATTATTTAACTAAGGTTTAAATAATTATTCCTAGAAAATAATAAGATAATTAAGGATCTATCTAATTAATTTCCTTGTTTTGGGTTAAATATGACTAGGAATAATAATTAAATTACTGTTTAATTAATTATTCCATGAGAAAAACCAAACAAGTATAGATTTGTTTAATATTTCCCCTTGGGGTTTCCTGTTTAGACCATAAACAACCTAATAAATGTGTTTTATTAAGTTATTTTACATAGTGAAAGAAATTTTACTTAGGGTAAAATTGGTCTTACATGGTGTACTTGGGTCCATCTAATGATAGTAGGTTAGATGACCAAAAAATGGTGTAACAGATTGCCCCCCAGCGTGTGAGTGTTAGGAGCAAATCGTATGACCGAAGTACATTGTAAGAACTCAATCACCAGACATCAAAAGGGAAGTCAGAGAGAGAAATGTAAGGTAGACTAATGTGCTGAAGAACTAGACCCTGAGGAGACGAGACTTACAGGTGCAACAAGTCTCTTTTTATGAGTGGGTACCTGTGCTAGAGGCAGCGGGGGAGGCATACCTATGCCCTCCGAGACAAAGTACAAAAGAATAGTGTGTCCAGTAAACAAGGGACCAAACTGTAAAGTACATGCTGGCATAAACATGAGCTAGATAAGAGAAATAATGATAAATCCCACATACATGTGGTGTGAATCCCACCCATACATGTTGTGCACAGGATAACATCTTCTAACAGCCGGGACTTATAAAATAATATCTGTGTACACGAGATACGGAATACAACCCATACTTTGTAAATGAGAAGGGCTGCAAAATACGGCGATACATGCAAATAAGAGGTGCTACAAGCGCTAAGGCCGACATTATCAAAAATATGGAGTTGCATCGAAGGCTGCAATGAAGAGGTCATCCGGGCATGTGGGGGGCTACCTTTAGGGCCACCCCCTCATGAGGGTTGAGACATCTCACACACACCCGAGAATCACCAATATCTGCTGTTGCATCGCTGGACCATCAAGTATACGGATCTCGATCATGCCAAAAGGAGCTGAAGGTGAGAAACAACCAATTCAAAGGGTGATAAGTAGTCCCTTTTCCTGATCTGAGGCACCGAACAAGAGTGGAATCTAGAACCAAGGTACACCGCCCTCTATACCTGTCTTCTGGAATGAATGAGTTGATGTCAACAGAAGGAGGTCCACCATAGGTGAGGCAATAAGGAATCCTCAACTAAGGCACGAGAGAAAATAGTATAGCGACTAACAGACTAACACTAATGATGATGATGAAATGGGAGATACTGAGTAGCGAATGGACGACTTCCCTTGTTAAAGCATAAAGGGCATGGATGACCTGGCAGCAACTCACACAATATCATGAGGATATGGGACAATGGGACTGAAGGCTATAATGTGCAAGACGAGAAAGGGACCAAGCAATGAAGGATGGGGAACTATAGCAGGATACAAAGGGACTCGGGATAGATTCCATGAATGCGATGATGACTCAACTCGGATGCTCTATACATGGGCGGCTCGATGGTGTTGCCCCATAGTAAAGGTCCAATGGGGGACCATAAAAACATGAGTACAAGATGGTAACTCATGATGAACATCAACATGAGAATGGAAAAGTATGGAGGCCAAGTGGTGCCCCTAGTATGAGTGTTGCAAGTGAAGAAATTTGATTTTTAGGAGGGGTGAAGTGATGCTTCCTGGATGTTGGCCGGATAAATCGATCTTGCAGAAAAGACCGATCTCCCTAGTATCAAAAGATAGTGTAGCAACAAATAGAAAAACAAACCTATCTTTCTCTAGACATATGCGATTTATAGGTAAATACAACAAAGGTGTTAAGGTCTTACCTTAGATCCAATGCTTGTTCGTAGTAGTCATCCTCCAATCACTAGAAAGAGTTATCTTTGCAGAGCTGCAATCACAAAAAAACAAACATTAAATAGCACCTACATAGTAAATATTATAAATCATGCCTATCATGGTGATCAAGGAATCCATAAAATAAACAGTTAATTAATAGCTTATTGAGAAAAACAAATTTATTTGTATTAAATTTGAATAGTAGAAGAACCTTACAACCTTTTTAGCCTTGATATTTAATAGGTGTTCTCGAAATTTCGAAGCGAGGAATGCTTACTATACTCGGGAAGCAAGCCTTGCACTCTTCCAACCGAGACACATAGAGGTATGTAATCTTTCCTCATAAAATCTCAGCTAAATGAGTCTAAGTTCCAACAGCACTTTACCTCAAATAATACTAAAGCTTGAACTCCCCTTTGAGGCTGCCCAAGGCCTCTCTTTATAGTGCAAAAGAGGAGGTTACAGTTTCAACTATGAAGGGATAAATTCCTCCTTCAAAGGGATAAGCTCCTCACATCAAGGGGTTAGCTCCTTAAGGTATGGGATACATGAACATCAAAAGAGCGGAGTTGCCACCGCAATATTTCTTCCAGAAGCTTCTAGAAATGACTGAAAGTGAGCTTTTGAGTTTACTTTGTGCCTTTTTAATCTTTTACAGGGGTCCGCACCCCTAACATAGAGAAATTTCATTCAGGTACGCAGGAGTCATGAACATTAGGTGCGGGACCGCAGGTAAGACAAAGCGAAAGTGCGATACCAGAGTTTTAGAGACTTTTGAGAGTTTTTCTCTTATTTTCAAGGCTTGACATGAGGAACTGATGTTTTAGACTTGCAAAGGAGGAAATTATGAGTGATAATGAGCTCATACAGATAGCAGAATGTCAAGATGACAATTTTCCGTGCAACAGATTGCCTCCTAAAGTGCAAAGTCTGTAATAGATGAAGATAGAGTCTGTCATGTATGAAGAGTGAAGTACTTTATCATTTCAAGGATCATCTTATGGACACCCCAGTCAGAACCTGTAAAAACATTCAATGCAAAATATATATATGTAGACATATCATCATTGAGGTAGGCATTCCCATGCTCAGATCAAAACTAGCTAGAAAATTGGCTTAAATTGTTCTGATATAGGAATGATTTTCAATACATAAACATTATAGACATGTGTAAATACAGTATGGACGCAACCATATGTTTATGAATAGTCCACTATAAAAATGAATAGTAAAATTCCTCACAGCCTGGATGGTAGAAACTAGATCCAGGGTCTTGATTTCCGCTTCTCGAACCAGTACGATTCTATCCATGTGAATGAATGTGTCGAAGTCGAACATGGTAGAAACCACTTGATTACCAGTCAATAATGTAAACAGTTAACAAGTGTGAGAGTAACCACCAGTAATTTCAATGGCCCTCAAAGTACTCAGTACAATCCATGAAATGTGAATGAATGAGCTGAAGTCGAACATGTCACGGAATCATTCGATCGAAGGTCAATGATGCAACCTGTCGTCGAAGGTGAGAAACCTACCATTGAGGCATGCAAATTTCAAGGTATTGACGATTTCTAGATCAACTTCCTAGATAACGAGTTGTCGTCGATAGAAAGTGATCCATCATAGGCAAGCCCACAACACGAAATCATAGATCAAGTTTTGAAGAAATATATTGGCAAGGACTGACTCAGGTATGGTCAAAATGGAAGACAAATATTTTGCATATGAATGGTTTGTTTGAACTGTCCTCTTGAACACATAACGACATTGTAGATGGCTTGGTGACAATTGACCCAAAGCTAATACTCAGAAACCGGCTGAAGAATTTCAGTATGGTTTGATTAAATTTTAGGCAAAGGATTTTCCCAATCCAGGTGAACAAAAGTGTCGTGTTCAAGAGTGGTTAATGGCTTTTCAAATAATCAAAATGTAACAAATAGGTTCATTTTTCTCTCTTTTCCCCCACCATTTCTGGCAAGTACCTCTTTATTTTAGACAAGCTTGAGGAGGATAACATTTGCTTTTTTATAAGCTCATCCTTTGGATGAGTCCAACTTAGTTTAAGATTCGAACCCTAAGAAGGAGTGGTTCGTTCCTGCTTAAAAATTGAACAAGTCCTTTACTATTAAATTTTAATGAGTCCAGTATAGGAGAAACTCGGTGTTTTTCAATTTTAGGGAGTCAAAATAAAAACTTAAGAAAACTCCATGGGTGTACTTTTTCGTAAATTTAGTCTCTCGAGCCTGAAAAAGGATAAAATAATGTGGGAGAGAACTCTATTGACCGTAATTATTCAACGTATACCTTTTTCGTAAATAGTCAATTTCAGTCTATAAAAGGGGTAAACTTATACTGAAGGGATGATCATTCATTTTATTTTAACGAGTTTGAATAATCAAGTGCTCGGCAATATTTTCAATTTTCGAGAGTCTAAAAGGGGCTTTAAAGAGGACTCCAATGTTTCTCTTTTTCGTAAATTTTTGAAAGAGCCTGAAAAAGTGATAAAAGTATGTTGTTCGTTGAAAAAACGATCAATTTTCCTGAAAAATCCAATTTTCTTCACAAAAACTTGAAACATTACACGTACCTCTTTAAGATAAATAAAAATGTTTTCAAAAATTACCTTTTTAAAGTGAAAAATAAACAAATTAAAAATTCATTTATTCGAAAAAACTTATAAAAAGGGCTTTTTTAACTTCATTTTTACCATTTGAGTTTAGAGTGAAAAGTGAGAGCTTTTGGGTAAAAAGGTTCCTGTGAAGATTCTGGAAAATCCGTCCGTCAAAATCGAGAACCGTCAGCTCTAGGTAATCCACGTCCCCCTTAACTTTCATTTCATCCATTTACATTTCATTTTTAGGCTTTAAATTTCATTTTTTAAGGAAAAATAGGTCGAAAAAATCGCTTGCGGGGGTCCGCAGGTGCAACACGCGGGCCCTACGGACCCCGAATTTTTTCTACATAGAAAAAAGTCTTGGGTTCGCACCTATTGCATAGCAACCGTGCGTATCTACGCACTGTGTATGAGCAAAGGGTGCAGACCCTACGCAATGAAATTTCAAACTTAAATTTTTCAATTTCCGCCCAAAATGTTTCAAACAAGATTGTTCTAATATGTCTTTTTGTGTATTGTAGGATATTCAAAATGCTTACTTGGAGAGAACGCAAGCACGAGGATGTATATGACGCCGCAATGAATCATTTGCCTACAATGCAGGCATTGAGAGCATGCGGTTTGTACAAGTTCTGGGCCATACACGACATGAGGGCTCAAGTAGACCTCATGACATGGTTGGTAAACAAATGGGACACTCAGGACCAGTGTTTTGTTATTGGCGGCCACCGGCTCGAAATTGAGCCAGAGTATATATATATTTTTGACTAGTTTTTCCAAGAGGGGAAAACAAATATCTCTGTTTGGGACTAGGCTAGGTGGCCAGTCTGTCGCTAGTCTTCGACTTGAGTTTTGCGATGATCGAGAAAACCCCAAGGATAAACGGATTGATATTAAAACTATCATCCGACCTGAGCTTAAATTCATTGCATTCACTATTACTAGACTGTGCGGGAGTGTAGCATTGCATGTGGCTACCGGTTCCCAGATGCGTATTGCAGTAGACTATTTTCAAGGCACCATTTTCAACTGGTGCGAGGCTGTGTTGGAAAATGTTAAAGGCCAACTAACCAGAGAAAAGAATGGAAAGCTAAAAAACTTTGGATATGGATCCATTGTAGTCACCTTTGCTCTGGAGAGGATCCCCATGTTAGCCCCGCAACACATTCTTGTCGATGTTGGTCGACCTCAAGAGCCTAGGATGGTTCGTTGGTTTGCTTTGATGGCCCATCACGCTGAGGGCATAGAGGTTGTTATATTTCCTTCTACATATTTTCGTTAGCTAGAACGCCAAATTTTTGTTATAAAGGACTTTTCATACATCGGGATGGACTTCTGCGGTGACTGAGACATGGCTCTCCCAACAGGAGAACAGTGGGATGATTCAGGTAAAAACCATTTTCAACATTTTCTAAGTTCTATTTTTTTGTATTTTAATCATCCAAAACTAATAATAAAAAGTTTAAATGCAGATGTGGGCCCACGATGACCAGCCTCTCTCCAGCCTTATGAAAGGATACAACTAGCTACAGCAGCACCGGCCTCATAGGGCCAATCAGCAGAGGTCCTGACTGACTTGGAGCATCATCTAGAGCGCTTGAAATTAGATATTCCAGAGACTGATATAGATGATATTCCACTTAGGTTACAGAGATATGTGATTGGTGTCCCAGGACCTTTTAGGAGGTTCCCGTGTAGGGTGGGCCAAGCAGTGGTTTCTTATTGTGATCATCACCAGGGATAGGATGATCGATTTGTAGACTCATAACATTTTTGACTTTTTGTATTATTATTTTTTCCAATCATAAGGTATTTTTCAACCTATGATCGAAGACGATGTATATTTTGAAACACACTTCTATGCTATGATATATTATTATTACCGGCTATCTTATGTAACATGTTATCGAATGTTGTGTAATTTACTTTTTTGATTATTGCAAATGTCTATTTATCATACCAGAAGCAACTACATCTGCTAAAGTATTTAAACGTCTTGGAATATGTTGATATTCAATGTAATCAAATTCCTGTTCCAAGAGACGAAATCTTAAAAATGATTGTAATAATACCGGATTTCTAATGGCATAAACCCTGTTAAGCTATAATACAATGAGTTCAGAATCCAACCTAACAATCAAACTCCGAATTCCAAACGATATGGATTCAGATAATAACTCAATCACTGCACTATACTCTGCAATGTTATTCATTGTTTGACCAAGGCTTACCCCATGTATGGACACTAACTCATCAAAGGGTGAATAGATAACCCAAGCTGCGGAAGAAATGTTCCTTGTACTACGACAAGCACCATCAACAAAACTAATGTAGGTTTGAAGAGACGTCGACATCTGCAATATCAAGAGTAAAACCTAGATACGCAGGAATAATGATAAGAGCACACTCTAAACTAGGCATGATTTTCTAATCTAAGACACACCAGCAGTAAAGAAACTAATCTAACAAAAATATCCACTCAGAAATTAAGCATAATATCTCTTCAGATAAAGTCCATTTCTAGGTTTATCTAAGGAGACTCTGTCAAAATCTATCAGTTCGTAGTCCCCTTTTGCCAGTTTTCGCTTAACAATGTAAGGACCATGCCACATAGGTACAAATTTTCCAGCCCCTAGTTTATCGTTTTCTTGATCATATACTAAAACTAGGTCTCCTTCTGAAAAATTGCGAGGTGTAACAGTTTTGTCGTAATGAGCTTTCATTCGTTTGACATGAGCCTCGTTTGATAATGCAGCAGTGCGTCGATTATCATCTAGTTGAGCTAAGTACAAAAAGCGTTTCTCCTCTTCAGAAGTAGCTGGGAGTAATTCTATGGTTAATTTTAATGACGAAATTTCTCATTCAATAGGTAACACAACTTCCAAACCGTAAACTAGTTGAAAGGGAGTGAAACCAGTTGATGTTTTTACTGAGGTCCGATATGCCCAATGTGCTGAAAAAAGCATGGAATGCCAATTCGACTTATGAATACCAATGATTCGTTTGATCATAGTGACTAAAAATTTATTGATAGCTTCAACCAGACCATTAGCTTGCAGTTAATATGGAGTAGAACTATCGTGTTGCAGGCCAAGTTGATCTGTCAGTTTAGTCATCATGATATTTCGAAAATGACTTCCATGATCCGTAATGATAGCTTGAGGAATACCAAATCTAGAAATTATATGATTGAACACGAAAGTTGCAGCAGTCTTGCCGTCTGTTGAAAATGTAGGCATCGCCTCGGCCCACTTAGTGAAATAATCTACCGCTAAGATAATATACACATGCCCCCCTGCCGAGTGAGGGTTACAAGTAATAAATTCAATACCCCACTTTGTAAAAGGACTGACAACAATTATAGGGTGAAGAGGAGCGGGTGGTGCATGCATTTTACGATCAAAGATTTGACAATTGTGGCATTTCTGGACTGCATAGATACAATATTTGAATAAGGACGGCCATAAATAACCAACGCGCAATATATTTTGTGCTGTGGCATACCCAGACATATGACTGCCACATGCTCCAAAATGGCAGTCATTTAAAACCTTATCAGCTTCTTCATGAGTAATACAATGTCGGAAAACAGAATCCGCTCCATGACGATAGAGTGTATCACCAATAATATTGTATTGTTGGTATTGGAAACGTATTTTCCGTCGCTGAGATCATGAGATTTCAGGCTGAAAATATTGGGTTTGGAGATAAAAAATAATATCCCCTTACCAAGGATCAAGAGTACTGATAAGAAACAAGAATTCGTCCGCAATGGGCTGTTCCGCCACAGTTTCAATATCAGTACATGGGAAATCACACATTAGTTCGGCAAAAACCAAAGATTTCTTTGCCTTGGATTTTTCAAATTCCAAGTCAAATTCCTGCAGGATAACTATCCATTTGGAATACTTTCTCCCTAGTAATTGTTTGGTGAAGATGTACATCATAGGGTTACAGTCAAAAATTACTATGGTTTTGCGTAATAAGATGTAGTGACGAAATATTTGGACAACTTGAACAACCGCCAGGGCCAATTTCTCCACATGCGTGTATTTGATCTCAGTCGGATGTAGATTTCGACTAAGATAGTAAATCACTTGTTCATTGTTGAATTCATCTTCCTGAACTAAAACCACCCCAATGGTGGAATGAGAAGTGGCGAGGTACAAAAAATATCTTGGTTGTAATTGGGAGGACGCAGTAACGGTGCATGGGTTAATGCATGTTTTAGTGCATCGAAATATCGATCAACAATCTCATCCCAAAAGAATGGAACGTTCTGTTTTAACAACCTGGTAAAACTTTTTGTTAACTCGACATACTTAGGAATGAAACGACGTAAAAAGTTTGCTTTCCCTTGCAAAATTTGGAGTTGGTGCAGAGTCGAAGGAGGAGGTAGATTAACAATAGCTTCAACCTTCGACGGATCAACACGAATGCCTACTTTGGAAATGACAAATCCCATTAAGCGACCCGATTCTACACAGAAAACACATTTGTGTGGATTCAGCCAAATTCGATAATGCCTACATCTCATAAAGATAGCTCGTAAGTGAGTTAGATGATCGACTCTACGTGATGAATGGGAAGGTAAATCATCGAGATAAAGCTGCACAATGTGCTTGATGTCATGAAATGCGTAAGACATAGCCCTTTGAAAAGTTGTGCCAAAATTCTTCAATCCAAAGGGTAATTTGCAATAAGTAAATGTTCCCCACAGAAAAATGAAAGTTGTTTTAGGCTGATCAACAAGGAGTATGTTTATTTGATTGTAACCAGAAAAACCATCCATAAAGGAGAACATTTCACTACCGGCACAATCATCAATTATTTGATTGATATAGGGGGTTGGGTAATTATCTTTAGGACAAGCTCGATTAATATCCCTATAATCGATACATACTCTTATTGTTCCTTGTTTTTTGTTAACAGGAACAATATTCGATACCCAATCGGTTAAAGGAATTGGATAAATGAATACTGCACGAAGTAATTTCTCAACTTCGGCTTTGATAGCAACAAATTTTATTGGATGTATTTGACGTAAGCGTTGTCGGACAGGTTTAGCATCCGGGTAAGTCTTAATTTCATGGACAACAATTGACGGATCAATTCCTAGCATTTCTTCATATGACCAGGCAAACACGTCACAGAATTCTTGAAATAGGGCTTTATAAGTTTGGATTTCCTCATCTGTACAGGAAGCACCTATATGAATGTTTTCAATTATTCCTGGCTTAACTGAAATGTAAAGAGGAATCGTTTTAGAAATATTTTCCAAATTCAACTCAGAATCAGGATGTTGCAATGGATTCTGCGGTTTTTTGACATAGTCAGCAGTAAAAATAGAAGAGAAATCATTTTCAAAATGATCCAGCTCAGGTAAAAACGAAGATCGGTGATGTAGATCTTCCCATAGTAAATCATCAACAGACAAAAGTTCACGAATCTGCTCATCAGTATGAACAAGATCAAGAAATGTCGTTGAAGCTGAGCTAGATATAGAAAGTGATTCCTCATGGATCACATTCATTGGATCCGTTTCGGTTGAAGAAGGATCAAAAAATGACTGTACAGCCTGATATTCAATTTCAAAGGGACTCAAAGGCATCGCGCCATCAAATGAATCCACCTCGGAATCGGAAGGTACGATCCAAAGATCATAAAAAATAACAGTATTGGATGAAATCATATGAATATTTGTGATAGGAGGTGATATGTTAGTAGCAGGAAAGGAAAAAGTTCCCAGTAAACTAGAATCTTTAATCAAACCAATGTCGACATCATTGTAAGGGATAGTCGTTTTATCGATATGATGGATAGTTTCTGTAGAGGCTGGATCAGATGAGAAATAAGTCGGTCTATTGTAACGATATTTCCTTGATGTGGAAACTTGATAAGCCGAAAGACCGATGAAACAACAACAGTCATAGCATAAGACCAACTGTGACCCAGGAGAAGGTTGTAATCTAGAGGGGCATCAACCACCTCCACATCTAGATTTACGGTTTTGCCTTTGACCCCTATAGGTAAATCCTGCAAAATACCAAAAGGATGGAACCCTCAGCCATCAAAAGCCTTTATAATTTTCGGAGACTGATCGAGTGTAGGAGAACCAAGCGATTTCCAACACTGGATTGACATAATACACGTAGAAGCCCCTTCATCAATCACAATCCGAAAGACGGGTCTATTTTTGACTAATACTGGAATCTGAAAAGCCATTTGATGAGGTAGGCGGGGTGTAATATTCTCTAAATCGAATATTATTAGGTTTGAATCCTGAATATCGACAGCTCCTATAGCAGGCAATAGTAATTTATGCTATGTTGGGCATGATTTCAGCCCTTCCAAAGCCGACATTGCTGAAGGGGAAATAGCTAAGTCCTCAACAATGTCGTAATTCTAAGCAGCTCTCGCATGTGGATTGAAAGCTAATTTACGAAGTACACCTTTAGCAGGCGGTTTGATTACTAAGTCTGAATTGGTTTTCTCGATCTGTAGTGGATCAAAAATAGGATGAGGTGTAGTTGATGTGTTTGAATTAGAAGATTCTGCTTCTTTACCACCAACAGGATTTTTACTACCATAATCTTGTGATCGCGTCGCAATCCTGACATGAGACATCATCATAACGGGTTCTTCTGAGGCATTTGAGGTAGAACCAATCATCTTACTATCTTGAGTAGGAAAAGGATCCTTCAAGACAATAGGTTGTTGAGAACCTTTAATGAATTTCGAAACCTCTGCTCGATGTGGGCATTCTTTAGTAAAATGATCCTCGTCACAAATGAAAGAAGGATAGCGAGGTTTTCATTTTTCGTCATTAGATTCATTTTTATCTGTTTTATCTTTTGAATTTTGTTTTTTTTTATTCTTCCCCTTCTTTTTATTACTAGATTTGGATTTGGTCTTAGATGACTCTATGACATGAATGTCGGCAGAAATTTCAGCCGAAGACTCTCCTTTCGGGGAATCAGGTAAAGTTATTATAGGAGAAGAGTTATTTGAAGATTTATTCTTGCTTTTAGTACTAACTGAACCAATCATACCATCAGTGACATGATACCCTGAAGGAGCTATAGTTATTTGATCGTGTTTTGGAAGATCAGGGAGTTTTTCATGTAAAGTACCAGACTGCGTATAAACGAGGTCAAGGTACTAAGCTTGAGCAATGACTTTCTCCTTAGTAACAACTCCTCCCTTAGCTACATATTCAGTGATTTTGGGTAACAATTATTTAATGAACCATTCTGCCAAAATTTGATCCGGAATGAAAACTTTCACTAAACGCCTTCTACGTCGCCATTCGTGAATATGATCAAAAATATATGTGGACATGGATTGTTTTAGTGAAGTCAATAGTTCCATGTCATTGTCGTATCTGACAGGAAACTAAAAATGAGTTAAGAAAGCAGTTGCTAACTGATTGAAATTATTAAAAGAGCCTCGTGGTAACTCAATGTACCATTTGGCAGCAAGACCAATAAGAGCTCGTTGAAAAAGATGTAAGAGAATTGAATCATCAATTATCGAATTAGACGCACACCAGAGGTGATAAATCATAACGTGATTTGACGGATCCTCTCCTAACTTACCCTCAAATTTTGGTATATCATTGGGGAACTTATGTGGCATTGGCGGCCAATACGAAATATAGTAAATTGGATAATTTGTAAGGCACGAAAAATCAGGTAAATCCAAAGTTGCAATAAGTGGTAACTGACGGTTAGGGTTGCAAAAACCTTGAGTAATAAGAACAGTTCTGGGAGGAGGATATCCAGGATAACTGGGAATTGGATTTGCATTAGGAATGGTGTAACCTCCCGGGAAACCAGGATTAACTGGACCAAACTGGGGTTGCTGAGGCTGTTGATAAGTATAGCCAGGATATGGTTGATGCTGATAAACTGGGTTTTGTGCAACGGGACCGAATTGATACTATCCCTGGTATGGTTGATATGTGAATTGCAGTTGACTTGTGACAATCATACTTGTACCAGCTTTTCCTGTAGGTATCTGGACTGAAGTCTAAACTGTAGGTCCTGACTGGGGCACATAGACTTGAGGAATTTGCATAGATGCAAGGATAAAAGAAACTGGAGCTACAGATACTCCAGAAACAGGTGTTGTAGGTTGAACATATGTTGCAGTAGTTGCAGCAGTTTGAGGCGAAGTCTGAGGTGTAATAGGCCCAGGCTGCTGAACAGAACTAGGTGTATGGATTTGAATAGAAGGATGGACAGGTTGCTGGGTTGGACCAGAAACCAAAGGCTGTCTAGGTTGATTAGGTAACTTCACATTAGGTTGCATAGTCTATTGAATTTGGGATGTATCTCACACCATATTCATTCTGGGGTATTGTCTCGTAGAAGGTTGTACATATGTAGGACCATAGCCTGGTTGAACATAGGGTTGATAATTAAGTGGTAAATTCCTAGCTCCTTGTACAAATCATTGACCAGAAGGCGGTTTAAAACCTTATGTTGGGTACTGACCTTGAGGTTGATAACCCTGAGGCATGTACTGAATCTGGGGTTGATAAGGACCCTGAGGAACATACTGAGTCTGGGGTTGAACTTGGGGTATGTACTATCCTGAAGGTTGATAACCTTGAGGTATGTACTCTCCTTTAGGTTGCTCTGCAAAATAATATTGTCCTATAGTTTTTCCTGGGAAAACATTACCCTAGAATTTCCCCCGAGGCGGTAACTGAATGCCTTGAGGTTGCCCCCCAGGAAGTAATTAACTGCCTTGAGGTTTCCCCCTAGGCAGTAACTGACCACCCTGAGGTTTCTCCCCAGGCGGTAACTGACCACCCTGAGGTTGAGGATTTGGAATATTACCAGACATCATAAAAATTTGCTCTATGTTTGACGTTTCAATTTTAATTCCATTAAGACTAGATGATAATACTTATTCAGTCGGTCGAGGAGTTGCTCCTGAGAATGTATCAGAGAGTTCCTAGTACCCCGAAGGAATAGAAGGACAACCGTATAAAAATGTTTCCGGTGTTTGGGAAAACATAGATGACTCTCCTGACATGATCGATGAAGGATAATAACCTTTGGGCGTAAAATGAAAAGGAATTCGAGGTGGTGAAAAAGCAAGACCTGGGTTTTCTAAAAAAATTTCAAAGATAAATACCAAGCGTCACTCCTAATAGGGCTGTAGAAAATGGATTCACGCTCCCTAAGATTCAAATATTGTGGGGATTCAGGAAGAGTTACTTCTTCGTCTGGAGTGACAAGTTCTTCAATAGAAATGAGGCCACTAGGAAAATCTTCAGTGTTGATATTTCTTACCCTAGGTGAACTAGGATCACTAGAAGTTGGAGTAATAAATCCTTAGGATGTTTCCAGAATAGTAGATTTAGTGTCAGGCTAAGAAATTTTAGGTTCTTCAGCTAATTCACTGGAAGGAGAAATACTACTAGTAATTTCGGAAACTGAAATTGGCTCTTGAATATGCTTTGTTGTGGGTATTTGATGATCAGGATGAACAACTATAGATGAAATTCCAATTTTTGTTGATTTAATTCTACTTCTAATAGATGATACTAGAGCACGAATCCCTTTGATTTGACTTCGTGTATACTGAGGGGGCTTCCCCTAAAGTCTCCGGGACTGTCTCGATAATTCTGCCATGATTGAATATCAATTAATCACACACAAACAAAGAAAATTTCAATAAAAACACCTAAAGTCTCTAAAGTAACAAACAACTGAATCACACACCTAAAAATCTAAGAGTTCAAACCACACACAAAGAGTAACTTCCCGTACTAAAAACCACTAGTTGGTGATGAAATCCAACTTAGTAGAAGTTTAATACAGAAAGGGCGGTTGGAACAGCTACCCCGACAACCTGTTTAATGAAACAGACTGGCACAAGTTTCTTCAAAAAACCATCTTGAGTGAAGAGAACCCCCCAGAGAGTCCAAGTGAGTCTAGTCGAAGTCTGCTCCAGGTACAATGAGATATTTCCTTCACCGTCACCTTAGAAAATAATCTTAAGTTTATGGACACTAAGGTTACCAACAACAACAAATACAACAATGGGAACAGTCTATGATCCGATTCCACACACAAGGGCAGAGTAACAAAGCTCAATCCCCTTGAAGGCTCCTCGACATGGTCTATCCGAGGTTTACCAACAAGTGACCCTATGCTCCTCGATAATGGTTAATCTGAGGTTTAATATTTGTAACGTGTGCAGATCTTCTATGTTTCCCAATGAAATAGAATTGATTGTCTCAAAGGTTTGGACATGATCTTGTGATTAACTCCTTTAAGAGAAGCTTCCTAGATTGTACCAATTAAAATTGGATTTATTTCCTACAGCAAGATTTATCTACTTGTTTCTTTTTACTATCTTGGAGAGTTAATTACTCCCTACTCCAAGATACTAGCCTAAGATATATTGGTGATAAGAGCCCTAGAAATAGAAAAAAATACTAGTTCAATTTTAATTAAGCATTGTTTTTATGGGTTATTCTTTAATTCAATAGGTATGGAAATGAAACTTTGATGGTGTGAAGACTCGACTTCCAAACACACTAAAAAATGCACCTAAAATGATAAACAATTTGTTTTTATTTCAATGAAATTCTATCTAAAGAAAGAATTCGAGAATGCAATTTCTTTAAGAGATAATTCTTTCTTTGAACATGAAGAATAAATGGAAGAATTTTTTGTTTGTTTTTTCAATAAGAACTCAAAATGAGACAAACAATCAATGCTCACAATAAATCCTTTTCACTTTCAAAACTCAAAACTACAAAAACAACTTTTCTTTCAAAAGAGATCTACAAGTTCTAGAAAAGAAACCAAAACTATGAAAAACTAATTTTGATATCTAAAAAAATTCCAAAATCTAATTGAATAAAAGCTTCAATTTTTTTTTTTTGAGAATTTTTTTCTTAGTTGTTCAGTAAACTAAGGATTCATTTTCACAGAATAACAAACAAATCAAAAAACATCCAGATATGTTTTTTTTTGTAAAAATGAAATTCAGAACTTATAACAAAGCTTGTTCAAAGATTTGCAAAGACAAAACTAGATCTATTTCTCAAAAAGGATAGATTTCGCAACCAATTCAGACTCATCAAGAAGACAAAAAGACAACAGTGTGATCTGAGGTATTTCAAGCTTCTAATCTTTGAGTCACTACAGAGACCAAGTGAAAACCACTCCAAGTATGAAAAACTTCTAGAAAATCACTCAAAACACAAATACTATTGGAACTCACTCACAAGAGGTTTTTGACAGGAAAAATATAGATCTGGGTAGAGACTAAGAGTCCTAAAACAATCTAAAGTTAATCTGGAAGAATAAATCTAAAGATTTTCAAAAATTTTAACAGGGTTCGCAGGCCCCAGAAGCAACAGGTGCAGTCCCGCACTGGTTACTTAAGGAAAGTGCGAATATGCCCGCATTGTGTGATAAGACAAAGTGCGGTCCCCAGAAAAGTTAAAGAAAAATTCAAAAAACTTCAAAACTTTTCAAATTAAAGTAAAACTAAGCTACCCAGGCAAGTATACATCAATAAAAAACTAGAAAAAACATTTTCTCAAGTCAAAACAAAGGAAAACCAAAAATCCAAACTCATTCCCTAGTGGAGTCGCCAATTTGTTGGCCGGATAAATCGATCTTGCGGACAAGACCGATCTTTCTCTAGACATAGGCGATTTACAAGTAAATACTACAAAGGTGTTAAGGTCTTACCTTAGATCCGGTGCTTGTTCGTAGTAGTCATCCTCCAATCAGTCGAAAGAGTTATCTTTGCAGACCTGCAATCACAAACAAGAAAACATTAAATAGCACCTGCATAGTAAATATTATAAATCATGCCTATCATGGTGATCAAGGAATCCATAAAATAAACAGTTAATTAACAGCTTATTGAGAAAAACAAATTTATTTGTATTAAATTTGAATAGTAGAAGAACCTTACAACCTTTTCAGCCTTGATGTTGAACAGGTCTTTTTGAGGTTCGAAGCAGGAATCTCCTTTACTCTAACAAGTCTTGCACTCTTCCAACCGAGACACATAGAGGTATGTAATCTTTCCTCATAAAATCTCAGCTAAATGAGTCGAAGTTCCAACAGCACTTTTCCTGAAATAATACTAAAGCTTGAACTCCCTTTGAGGTTGCCCAAGGCCTCTTTTTATAGTGCAAAAGAGGAGGTTTCAGTTCCAAATATGAAGGGATAAATTCGTCCTTCAAAGGGATAAGCTCCTCACATGAAGGGGTTAGCTCCTTAAGGTATGGGATACATGAACCTCAAAATACCAGACTTTCCACTGCAATATTTCTTCCAGAAGCTTCTATAAATGACTGAAAGTGAGCTTTTGAGTTTACTTTGTTCCTTTTTAATATTTTACAGGGGTCCGCACCCTTAACATAGAGAAAGTGCGTTCAGGTACGCAGGAGTCATGAAAATTAGGTGTGGGACCGTAGGTAAGATAAAGAGAAAGTGCGATACCAGAGTTTTAGAGACTTTTGAGTTTTTTTCTCTTATTTTCAGGGCTTGACATGAGGAACTGATGTTTTAGACTTGCAAAGGAGGAAATTATGAGTGATAATGAGCTCATACAGATAGTAGAATGTCAAGATGACATTTTTCCGTGCAACACTGGATAAAATGTGTCATGGTGAAGTATCAAGTCACTAAAAACTAAAAGATACCCATGTGAGGGCTTGGTGAGAGCTTTCCAACGGTATAGACGATTCATCAAAATGAGCTATAGTTTGGCTGCAGTAGGAAAAATAAAAAACAGTGGTTTTATTTTAATAAGGCATCTTCCCTCCAAATTCACTCATTTGCAGGTGGAGCTATGGTGAATGTAGTGAGGAGAGAAGGCCCTAAATCATGCAGCGATCGTAGCAGACAAACCAACCGTTAGAATTGAGATCTGTTAGTTGCATGTAAGAGGCCTAATCCTACTCTTTCATTTAAATGGATTGAAAGTTCAGTTTAGGTACCCAGAGCTCATGAAAAAGCCAGGTCGCACTTTTTGGAGTCTGTTCTGCAACCTGGGTAGTAGGTACTGGGAAGAAAATTGCGACCTATCCTAGGAAATGACTTGAAAAGTGTGACCTATCAGAGAAAGGGGGTTTCAGTGCTATTTTTGGCTGAGATCTGGGATTTTTATGGTTGAGGGGCATAGGTGCCCCCAAGCATGTTGTGGTCATGCCAAAATATATTTAGAAAAAGGGGAATCTAAACACATTTTAATGATGTGGTGCACCATTTGTTTTCTTTATGGTTATGCAGTTTGAGAAAGGAAATGGAGGATTACCAATATCTTTTAGTACTACATATATGAATCAAATGGACTTTAAGTTTCCAAGTTGGCATACTTGGTGTCACTATCCCAAAGAGAGGATTTAGAGATAATGAACTAATGCTCACCTAGAAAACCCATAGGTTGGTCAACAACAATGTCTAAGAGACTGGGTTGCTGATGTAAGATGAAGGAACGACAAGGGGTATCATCCCTAGAGTGATATAAAGTGATATGGGATTCTAGAGGTTCTTCTGAATGTAGAAGAATAATGGTACTAAAGTCGACACAACCAGATACACTAGGAGAGTTGTGGAGAATTGCTTCTCCTGGTCTCTCAAATATGGGTGCCCCCTTACCCAAACATTGTGTTTCAATGTAATGGCCACAAGGTGTATGTGGTTCGAACACATGGGTTCGATGTAAGGGGGAATAGATAAAGTCAGGGGTGGTGATTTCTTCCATAATGTCATCATCGTGATAGAATATGGGGTTACTGGTGGAAGAAAGACCACCTGATGCGGTGAAGCTACCTGACTCATCATCATGAGAAGAGAGGTTCACATGCACATTGTCACAAGGGGTGATAGAAGAGTAAGAAGATAAAGGATCTACCAATGTTGAGCCCAGGGTGATCGCTGAAGGGAGGTTAAGCGAAACATCAGGGGAAGTATCCAAGGGGACTTCCACCGAGGGTCTCATGGATGATGATAGGTAGAAAATGGTGGATGAAGGCTCCGCCATCTCGACATCAAGAGAGGGAATGTCGATGGGAGCATTCATGTCCTCTAGTTTTTCCGAAGTGAAATGCACAAATAAGGGAGTGGTGGACTTGTTGCGCTTAGCCTCGAATTAGCGAACCGCTTCCAAAGATGAGCGGTACTCTTCAAGGCGGGGACAGAGGTGAGTATAGTGGCCATGGAAATTGCACAAAGCACAAGGGTGATTTGTGCGCAAGGTTTTGAGTTTTAGGATTGAATCAGGTATAGTGACATAGACCTTAGGGATATCAAATTCCAGAAACGTCTCGTTGACCATGGTATTTAGATGCGGAAATTCAGGACATGTATGGGTGGCGTGACTGACAATATCGCACAAGGCACACTGGATAGCGCGCTTTGGTGGTCGAGGAGGGGCAGGGTTTGTCGGGGCAGCTTTGTCCTTAGTTGCTTTTGTGTGAGATTTTCCCCCTTTTCCTGATACCGTTGCAATAGGACATGGTTCCTATTGAGGTGTGTGAGGCACTGTGGTATCGGGAGAAGTGATGGGGACCGATTGAACCGGGTTCAAATCAAGGTAAGGTTTGGGATGATCAGGCGGGGTGGCAACTAGGGGATCAAGGTACCAGACAATAATCCCCGGGGTCAGGTTAGGAAGAGATAGGGTAGCCATGACAGGTACCGAGTACACTCTAGGAGGTGGAATGAATAACAGTATCTAACCGGAGGGGTAATGGCCAGGCGGAATGGCTCCAAGGTGGCTAAGGCCTGGAGGAACCAATCCAAGAGGGTAAATAGGCTCATGGATACCAGTTTTAGGTGAAGGGTCAGAACGAAAAGGTCTAGAAGGCTGACACGAAGCACTAGGAGCAAGCGGCGGAGGGCGAGGTTGCTGACTAGCTAAAGCAGGCCGCTTGAGAGCAGCCTGAGATGATTGCATCATGCAAACATTCGATAAGTTGGGATCAGAGACAGGAGGAGGAGGAAGACTAAGGAGGGTTCCAAGAAAAGAGGAGTCTTTGTAGATGCCGGGAGAGACATTGGTCAAAGAATCGATGGTTTGCTTATTGGCTATAGAAGAGATGGTCGTCTCAGGGGAGGTCTGAGATTTTGGTTCATGATATGTCAACTGGTCAATGGTGACTATCTTTCCATGATGAGGGAAAGACAGCTTGTAGTATAACATGGATGGGACAGCGGACATGGCATAAGTGTAGCTACACCCCAAAATAATGTTATAATCAAGAGGGGCATCGATGACTTCAACATCAACGCCAATAGTCTTGCCCGTGAAAGTGATATGACAATTACGATATAGGCTAATAGGCAGGGAGGTGCGGCCATCCCACGCTCGAAGGGTGATTATTGAAGGGGCCAACTTATGGGATCCAATTTGTTTCCAAACCGAAGCGGACATCACACAAGTGGATGCCCCCTCATCAATGATACACCGAGAAACGTTAGCATTCCAAATTTTGACTAGGATTTGGAAGGCTACGGAAGCATGAAGAGGAGGATGTTCTGATTGATGGGAATTGAAAACAATCAATTGGTCATCAGTAGGATCTACATCGCCCATGGAGGATAGTAGAGCCTTCTTTTGAGAAGGGCACGACTGGAGGAGTTCTAGTGTTGAAATGGCAGCAAGAGATTGTGCCAAATCATCTACTATGCTATACGAATGAGCAGCTCGACCAGAAGAATCATTTCGACATAATGGGCCCTTAGAAATCTTGGTATGAACCTCAACTTTGGGCTGAGGGATATGCAAGGGTCCATTGGATGTCGAAAGAGGCTCTGTAGAACCTGAAGAAGGGTAATCAAGGATAGACGGAGCGGGAAACTTGGGGTACTGACGAGACTGAGTTTGAAGGTTAAGGTCGACGGTTAGAGGTGGACTAGAGTTCATCATGAGGATATGGTAATCGGAGGAACTAGAAGGGGAAGGTTGAGTGGCCACCTGTCCGTAAGGTGGTTGGGTTGCCACAAATCCTTGCTGGGGGAAAGGATTGGTAAACATAGCTAGTTGAGTAGTGGCCACATTGTGGGGAGTAGTAGGGGAGGCATGTTGTCCTCGCAATGTGGCTTGAGACTCCCACATTTGCCGCATCTGTGGTAAAAGGGGACAATCATGAGTGTAATGATCAACACTGCAACACGAACAAGGTTTATTTGTACGAATGGGCCTGTCCGGCTTGGGTTGAGTGCCCTGTTGCTGGTTAGCAGTGTTAGAGTCAATACCTTGAGGATTAGATCCACGAGTACCAGGGGCAGGTTGGTTTTGATTGCCTTTCCTCTTCCTTTGAGAGGAAGGAGGATTAGTCGTGCCCTGCTGTGAAAATACTTTCCCTGGAGGGGGTGGTAGTTGCTGTTGCTGGGGTTGAGAAGGTAAGGGAGGCGAAGGTGAAAATATTGGAGGAGTTGGAGCACCAAGCTGTGGATAAGGATAATGGTTAGGTTGGGCAACATTGACATAAGCAAAAGGATGAGGCATGCCGTATCCTGGATACATGCTACCTGGAGGGGGATAAGTGCTAGAGGTGTTGGCCACATAGCCCATAGGAGGTTGAGCGTATGGATGAGAAAGAGCGCCAATGATACCATCGGCAGAATGAGATGCCCCTGGGGTGTTAGCGCCACTGGGTCTGGGGAGGTCAGGAAGGATGGTATAAACATAACCAGACTGAGCATAGATCAGGTCATATTTCAAGGCTATTTGGAGGATGGATTCTTCGGTTTGAGGGAAATGCGATGCGACATCTTTGTCGATGGCAGGTAAGAGAGATCTAAGGAACCAGTCCATGTAGACACGATCTTCAAAGGTAGGAGCTTGATATAAGCTCTTTATTCTCCACCATTCCTAAACATGGTCAGATAGGCGAGTTGCATATGATTGACGGAAAGAAGTCAAGAGTTCGGTACTAGTGTCGTATCAGAGAGGGAGCTGGAAATAAGATAAGAAGGCTCGGGCAATGGTCGCAAAGGGGGTATGGGAAGAGGAGGTATGATCAACATACCACTTAGAAGCTTCGCTTGTAAGTGTGCGTTGGAACAACCGAAGATGGATGGAATCATCGGTAATGGAATTGGATTAACACGACATGTGGAAAGATCGGATATGGTTGGATGGATATTCTCTAGGAAGGCCATCGAACTTGGGAATGTTGGAGGGGAGCTTGGTTGGCATAGCAGGCCAACCAAAATCATGGTGGATAGGGTCATTGATCAACTTATTGAAATCGGGGAGAATGAGGCCTGCCATGTAAGGGAGCAAGGGGACAGCCGAGGTAGTTCCTGTGGTGGTTCCACTAGTAGCATTCCCGACATTAGGGTCGGGATTACCACTAACGTTAGGCCCTGGACTAGACATAGTGAAGGTGACAGGGGGAGAACCAGAAGTAAAAGGAGAACCCAATGAATCAGGAGAGGAGTCAGAGTGTGGATTCAGAGGAGGACTAACTCGATGGCGACAAGAAGGAGTAGGTTTACCAACTAGAAAATGAGGATGAAGGCCAAGAAGTCTCCGGGATATACACCTTGGGGGCGCAATGATGACAACAAAAAAACGACACAAAGGGAAGAAGAATGACCAACAAGCGCAGGGAGGTGCAGAATCAAGTGATTACAATGTCAAAACAAGGGTAGAGAGGTGTAGTGTCAATTGATTTTACAATGTTTTAAATTCTTTGCCTGGTGGTGTTAACCAGGCTCTTCTTCGCTTAGGGTGACTATGTGGCATGCGTTAATTTTAATTTTTAAACCCAGACGTTTTGAGAGAAAAAGAAAAAGTGTGCTGCGTAACTGAAAATAAACCTGCAGAGAACAGTATATAATACTGAAATAATAGAAAATTAACAGCTATCAATGCATCAATCTAACCCAGGGAGGCGGGTCTCTCAAAAAATAGTCTAACAAAGGGAAAACATCTAGTCAAAACACACTGAAAATAAGCCAATAGATCTAAGGTTGGGAGGGCCAGGGATGTAAAGGATAAATCTTCTTAAAAGAGGTGTAGAAAAAAACAAAGAGACAGAGGCAAGGTTGCTGTAAACGAGGAGGAAAAAAGGTAAAGGCAGTAGGGAAAATGAGGCGTCCCTAAAGGAAAACCAAAACAAAACTATATGAGGTGATTTGGATGGAAAAATAGATGATCTAAAAGGGATTTGAAGATGAGGTATTAGATCTGTAAAAGAAATGGCTGAAACTCTGAAAAATTGGACACCTCCAACAGCTAAAACTCTTCCACAAAAAGTGGAGGGTACTAAAGCCCTAGGGGGCTATATTCCCACTTAGTTGAGTAAAAAAGAACAGAAACAGGGCTAAATGGGTGAAGACGGAGGTTGTACAACCCTAACAGAAGCTTCAGACAAACCCAGAAAACTTACAGAAAATCTGCAGAAAAAAGTGTAGGTCATAGGTTCTGACCTGTTTTCTATCCAGGTCACAGTTTTGAGGCTGAAAAGTGTGTCCTGCTATTCAGGTCGTAGGTTTTGGGCTGAAAAATGTGACCTGCACTTCCGGGTCTTTCAGCGGCAGATTTTAGAAAAATTTGTTGTTTCAGTTGCAGCTGATGTTTGTTACCTACGCAATAGGGCCAGAAATACACAAAAGTTAGAAATTTTAATATTTAAGGGTTTTATGGGTGAAAAACAACATAAAAATAGGAAAAACAAAAAGCTGAAGAGAAACCCTAGGGTTTGAAGTAGCTGGATATGCAGGAATATGAAAAATGACAGCGGTCGTAATCGAAAACCCGTGTGGAGTTGCCAGTTGTTAGGATGAATCCTTAGTGTAAGTGTATGAAAAAAGACTCTTTTAGTTGTACATAAAAAACAACCCTAACAGCAAAATATTGCTACTAATATCTTCAAATTTGCAGTTAGTTGAGCAAGACAAATGCTGCAAAAATCCAGATCTATGCATAAAAAGACATTAAGCAGTAAAAATAAGGTTTTGCTCCATGCATCCAATAAACAAGACAAGAAAAATATTTTTTGAAGAATTTTATATTAATGGCACTTGGGAGGAAAACAAGAAAGGTGTTTCCAATTCTCCTCAATGGGATGGGTTCTTGGAGGTCCTTAGCACTTCAGATCTAGAATTTCTCTCTCTTGTTGGTGTAGAAAACCCAGACAAACATAGAACTCAAAGGGAGCTCACAAAGCAAATAATAGAAAATATGACAATGATAATGGCTCAAAGTCAGACCAAGAGTATAGATCCAGAGTGATCTAAGAGGTAACAAAAGGTGGAGAATGGTAGGAAAAACCCTTCTATTTATAACAAAATATTAGGTCATTCTAGATCTTGGTGCATGATTAAAATAATATTAACCAAATCTAGATCTACCTTTTATGGAATATTTTATTATATTTGCTGGAGGGGAAAGGAATTTGACTTGGGTCAAATCCCTTTATTTGTAAATAATAAATAAATAAATGATTTATTTATCATTTTAATGAAGTGGTTGAATGATAATTAAATAAATAATGATTTTTTCAATTATTTATAAATGATTTAGTCAAATTTAACAAGGAATATTATTTAAATAAGGTTTAAATAATTATTCCTAGAAAATAATAAGATAAATAAGGATTTATATAATTAATTTCCTTGTTTTGGGTTAAATATGACCAGGAATAATAATTAAATTACTATTTAGTTAATTATTCCATGAGGAAAACCAAACAAATATAGATTTGTTTAATATTTCCCCTTGGGTTTTCCTGTTTAGACCATAAACAACCTAATAAATGTGTTTTATTAAGTTATTTTACATAGTGAAAGCAATTTTACTTAGGGTAAAATTGGTCTTACATGGTGTACATGGGTCCATCTAATGATAATAGGTTAGATGACCAAAAATTGGTGTAACAACCTTCCTGATCCATTTTGAGACATCAAATGCAAAATTTTGAGGTATTTTTTTTCAATCATATCTCCTAGCCCCTTGATCTTTTTCCATACATGGAGACCTTCCCAGCGATGTGAAAATTATCTCAATTGAAGCTCGTATGCATAAATTTTTCCTTACACAAGTTAACCTATTTGATTGACCACGATGGTATGATTTGATGCTCACATCATCCCACATTACTCACACATGTAGGGCTAACCACAAGTGGACTTTCAAGAATATTCTAGAGGGTAAAAAAGCTAACACTAATTGAGGGTTGAGGATGTAAAACCATAACCCTAGATGGCTATGAGGCTACACTAAATATAATGTATTTAGAAAGAGAAGGGGGTTCCATTATTTATTATTGTACTTGTTCCATAGATTAGAAGGGAACTTATGGGTGGGATTTGAGAGCAAGATAAAGGAGGAATTTTATTTTTGTAGTAGCCATGTAGGCCACAATATCAAAAGAAACTCCATAGTGAGTGTCTATTTCTTTGTATTTGTATTTTCATCACTAAAGAAAGGAGAGAAGAGAATAGGCCTTCAATTTTAGCTAGGTTTCCTCCCATTTTTCATTTCATAGTGTACATATTATGTTCTTTTGTGTGGATGGTGTGTTCATTTGCTATTTGTTTCATTTAAGTTAATTTCATAAATTTGAGCGAAAATCTAGTGATAATAAATCTAAGATCTAAGGACATAAAATTGCACAATATAATAATTCATAATAAATCTAGTGTGATGAACTATTCCAATGAAATATCAATGAAAATTTTCTAGATCATATTGGTAGTAGAGCAATTTTTGGGGGGTATTTGTAGGAAGTTACAGGATCTAGTAATTGAATTAGGAAGGAATTTACAGAACCATGTCCATAGGAGATTAGTCTAGCCATAACAACCCTTAATATGTAGCTAAATGGAGATTTGTAAGGATGAAGGTTCAACTCACTTATATCTTTTTCATTATGGCCCTCCTCATTGTAGCTCTAGTGAACAAGTTTGGATCTTTAAGTTGGATTACATGAGAAATTAAGAGATAATGAAGAATTATTAAACGAGTCATTAAAAGTTATTTATATAGATATACCATGTTCCATTACCATTACTCATTCAAAAAAATAATTTTTACTTAATTTTTGTTGATTATGATTGCTGAATGTATGGGTTGCAGAAACAAAAAAAGAAGAAGAAGAAGAAGGAGTTATGGCTCTCAAAGAGGGAAACAACCAATCCTAGTTGAGACCAAGTTATACTGCATGATTTTATCTCAATCATGTGACTATTACAAATATTATCTGACAATATCATGTAATTGCACACGAATATTTAAAAAAATTGCGCATGGTCATGCACTAAGTGACACTCTTCCTGTACAATGAATTTTTGTGGGTAATTAAGCTCTAATTTATGTAGAAATTTAGCAAAAAAACATATGGGAGGACAAAAAGGGTACATGCAAACAAATGTGAGAAAGAAAAACTACAAAATATGGCAGGAGAGGAGAACTAAAGTAGAATCTAAGCCCAATAGAGTCACCACTCTTGTTGGTGGTTATTTCCTGCAAGCATGTATAGAAATATGAAATAATCACATTATTTAATGATCACATACAACAAGTTGATTGCTAGTTAGAAACTTGGTAAGATCCATAATCCATAAAATAGTAAGCACATACAAATAATTTATTTTAAGTAAGTAGACAAAAAATACTATTTTATAAACATAACCCAATAAAAAGGAAATAAAGTCTAGTAATCATTGATTTTATCGTAACTTCACTTTGCTGTCTGACTGGTTGCAAGGGGAGAAACTTAGTCTCTTCTCATGGTTGGTCCTTTGTCTCCTTTTATCTATCTTAGTCCTTGTTACTTTTGCATAATATTTTCAGCATAACCTCACTCTAGATGTCTCCTCAAATTCCTTAGCACGACTCTTCTTTTATTTACCATTGTGGATGGGTTTTTCTAGAAAAATTTCCATAACCATTGTAGATCATTCTTATGGAAAAAAGTAGAGCTTGGGGTCGATTTTTCCCTTGAAAAAAATGCAAGAATCTTGATGTGTGTGATAGAGCGTCATTGAATCCACCTACTAAAGAGTTTAAAACAAAGAAATAATTGTCGTGCAGACTTTCTGCTAGCATCCACGTGGTCGTACGAGTTTACTTAAAAATATACGTGTGGTCTCACATGATTAGTCAAAATTTTGCATGATGATTGAAATCCCAGTTTATTCCTATCAATTTTCATATTCTAGGTAGTTCTTTCACCTAGGACTTCTTTCTATAATGTTTGAACTTCTTTCTGACATGCTACTATGATGTTATTGCTCATATGAAATTTTTGGATAATAATGTGTTTGGAGCTTATCCCTCTTTAGCTTTTCATCTCCATCATAAATGCCTTGAAGCTTGTTCCAAATTTATTTAGCTATATGACATTGCATTACCTTGACAATTTCTGAATTAGCAAGACCACTTAGAATGACATTCGTTTCTTGGCATTACTTATAAAATCCTTTTTCGCATTTACATATGTTGGAGGAACTGCTCGAACTTTATAGTGATCTACCACATAAAGCAATACATCAACACCAAAAGACATTAGATATGGCCTCATCCTTATCTTTTAGAAATCATAATTTGTTCCATCAAAGAGTGAGGATCTATTTGAGAAGAAGTTGTCCTTGATAGCCATTTGTCCCTCTAAAATTTACCTTCTAGTGGTGAGACTACTTCTAAAGGAACCTAATATAATACCAATTGTTGGATTCAAAATTATACATAGTGGTGGGGGTGGGGGGACGGTGCGGTGAATCAATATAATGAAAATTTTTATTTTTTTAAAGATTCAAACATTATAAAATATCAATCTCGTAGACTAAACAAGTAACACAATATATATGTGGAAACCATTACCAGAGAAAACCAAAAAATTCCTTTATATGAAAGATATGATAGTCACCAATCTAAAATAGATACCAATCCACTCTAATACATTGTAGGCACTAACATATAGGAGAAATCAGTCCCCTATGTTGCTTTTTAGGCATAAACCTACAAGAGACACCAATCCCCTTTGCTACTATATAGGAAACATCATGCATGAGACACAAATATACTTTGTTGATTTTTAGGCACCAACCTATAGGAAACACCAATACCCTTTGCATCTTTGTAGGAACCAGTTTACAAGAGACACAAATCCCCTCTATCTATTTTTAGGAACTGACCTATAAGAGACACTAATTGCCTTAGATACTTTGTAGGAACCAACCTACTTCATTGAGTTTGTCTGATTCTTCAAAATGTTTGTCAATTGCTTCTTCTTTGACCAAGTCTCACTACAAGGAAAAGACCCTCTAGAGGATGTTTTTAAGTAACCACTTATAAAAACACCCCATACATCCATTTCTAGCAGAGGTTACTAGAGGAGGTTGGCGATCGGAGGGTTTTGCAAATGTTTTCCTGTCGGTGCGCTTATCATCCAAAATCGCACTGGTGCTCTCTACAAGAGAAAGCACCGGTGCACACAAAACATTGGCACACCGGACACTGTGCGCTCTGTACACACTTGCCTGGTGCGTCGTATTATTGTAGAGCACCAGTGCTTCACAAATCTTCCGCGCCGGTGCATCATAAAACACCGCACCAAAACATAAACTTCCCCATGCGGTATTAAGAAACTGCATTGGTGCATCATAAAACACCATGCCAAAACAGAAACTGACTGGTGCATTTCTAAGAAACAACACCGGTGTGCCTATAAACCCCGCACACTGGAACATGGTTAAATAAAAAAAAATTACGGCCAAAAAACCACATTTTTCACTTTTCTCAGTGCTCTAGAACTCTCAAGCACTGGTGCGCTCTACAGGAGAAAGCACCAGTGCACACAAAACATTGGCACACCAGACACTGTGCTCTCCGTACACACCTGCCTGGTGCATCCTATTATTGTAGAGCATTGGTGCTTCACAACTCTTCCGCGCCGGTGCATCATAAAACACCACACCAAAACATAAACCACCCAGTGTGGTATTAAGAAACCGCACCGATGCATCATAAAACACCGCACCAAAACAGAAACTGAGTAGTACGTTCATAATAAACAACATTGGTGCACCTATAAAACCCTACGCACCAAAACAGGGTTAAATAATAAAAATAATTATGGCCAAAAAACCACATTTTTCACTTTTCTCAGTGCTCCAGAGCTCTCAAGCACCGTTGTAATTTATCCTTGTGTGAGCCACCCTGACATCGGTGCTCCCATTCTACCCATTGTACGCACTGTTGCTGTGCATTGCCCACCAATTTCTAGCTTGCATTTTGCAAAACAGTGGGAAAATTTTCTTTTGCCAGTTCTACAGCCAATATTCCTCCTCGACGGTGAAATGTACAGGAATTTTTCTTGTTTTTCCATAATTAAGTTTTTTTACGGATTAGAATTTCAAATAACCTTAAAATGAATCATTTAAAAGATTTTTTTCTTTTTGTCACACAATGTGCATGAGCTATTCGACTCGCACTGGTAAGCAATGCTGCCTATAAAATTTACAGGCCACACCACAATCGGTGCTAACGGTATCCGCACCATTTCTAGGGTGGTACCGAAAGGCACATCACATTATTTTAAAATTTTAAAAAAAGTGCGGTGTGGTCATTTAGCTAGTCGCACCGTTGACCATGGGAATAACAACGCGGTGCATTGACGAAAATATCTGTCCTGGTGTCTGTCAGCGCACCGCATTCGGCATTCCGACAGGGTCAACGATGCGGCCTAGTAAAATACTGTTCCGTTGAATATGTAATTTGTGAGGAAGTTGGTGCACATACAAAACTATATGTGTCGGGGCGTATATTTTATTCAGCACACCACTCTTCTAACACCATACATAGTGAACGACATATTGAATGTCATCTAGGGCACCGCCCCTGGTGTGCGACAAACAAACAATGCACCAGAACCGGTGCATGAATATTTTTTGTGGTGCACCGACTCGTCTATTTTTTTTTTTTTCAAAAAAGCCTATACATGTATATTCCTAAATACATGTCTCATTTAATATATATTTTTTATTTAATATGTCAATGATTCAGAGAGAAGAGGGGGAACAACAATAACAACAAGCAAAGTAGTATGACATGGTTCACCTGCTGGAGGCATGAGAGAGGGAGAGAGATGCATACCCTCGCCATATTACAGCAGCTACCCATGGGCTCCTAAAGTAGGTAGGCCTCCTCAAGTTCTATGAGGATGCTACTTCCCTAAAGGCCCATAGTGTGTTTTTGAGACATCTTATCTGCAGGTGAATGCCCATCAACAGGCTTTCCAGGTTGGTCCTAACCAGTGATACACACCCACTAAGGAGGATATATATTTCATTACGGGGCTATCGAGGAGAGGGGTGGATTTTCCCTCATTCCCAGAGCTTCTAGCTGGTTGTGTAGCAGGGAGTCAGTTAGTTTACTCCCAGAGATATATTGGAGCATCAGTACAGTCTCCTGCAGATTTTCAGGTCACTGGAGGTCAAGTACGTATTGGTGCATTTGGTAGTGAGGAGGTGCAGTGTCTCTCACTTCTCATTTAGACCATTTCACATAGCACGAGTGATGGGAAACACATTAGTTTCTCGCTTCTATATTATGTTGATTCTTTAGTACAGGAGCCACGACTTGTCAGGTGGTTTGCCATTTTTTGTGGCAGTTTTGTACAACCTTAGATAGATGTCATGCTCATGCATAAGGGAGGGTCAAATTCCATTTTTCTTCAGATATTTTTTGTTTATTTTTTGAGAGGTTTCCAGAGATGAGGCCTAATTTTTTTCGGTAGCCTCTTAGGCCGATGTTGGAGGCACGAATGCACATGTGGGGGCAGATGGTGCCCAAGAGGGGGGAGACTATGTTTCCAGCCAGGATATCGCATGATGCATTAGAGTTGCTAGCCAGTGTTGACGAGCTGCATCCCTTCATTATGGTCCCCTCTCCTTATGTTGGATTGGATTGGCGAGGGTGTGCCAACATCATCTTCACATATGATGAGTCACCAGATGATAGAGGTAATATTACTGTTTTATTTAAATTTATTCTAACATGTTCTTTAACTTGTTTTTATTAAATTGTGTAATGAAATTGTCTAATTATTGTTGTGTCACTAGTACATTTGGTGGAAATTCTAACACTTTTGTCGTATTGTCAGAAATTTCCCCAATTTATATCAAATTTTCAAATCCCACCAAAAACCGTTGCTATACCGACGTTTAGGGACATCGTCGCTTTTGTGACGTTTATGTTTGTCGTCAGAAATGCGACGTTTTAAACTCTTCGTCAGTCTTATGACGTTTATGGGACGAAACGTTAGAATTGCGATGTCTCTTACACATTCGTCAGTATTGCGACGCTTTAGAGAAAACGTCGGAAAAGTGACGTTTCTCAAAAAAACATCGGTCTTACGGCGTTTGAAGCCAAACGTCACAAGACCGACGTTTATTTTAAAAACTTCGCTTTTCTGACATGTTTTCCAAAGTGTCGCAATACCGAAATAAAAAGTGTAATTTTATTTCACCTCAACTGATCATTAACTTCAACTTTATGTGTTCGTGTAGATAGTATATCATAAGCTTCATAATTATTTTTTTTGGTTGTAATGAATGAAATATGAAAAGGATATTAAGAAGAATCTTAGTTTTGTAGATATTTCGTATGTTTATAAAATTGATCCAAATATATTATTATTGACATTGTTTTGTAACATTGATAAATTGACCAATTTATTAACCATATATTTATATGAAAGATAATTATTTTAGATATTAACACGATGAGAATCAACTTGAAATATCAACCATATTTTTCTATGAAAGACACAAAAATTTCAAGTAAAAATAGTTTGATAACCCGAATGAAACATATATACTAAAAAAATGATACATACTTCACAAAGTTTCTGATATATATTCACAAATACATCCTCCATATATATACGGGTCTATGTCTTGTACTTGAATCAAGGTTGAAGATCCAATCTTTAGGAATAATATTAACATCATATCAAACATCATGGCTTCTATGTTGAATTCCTTATATACAATGAAATGCTCTTTTTTTAACGATTTAAACATTTTTCATATCATGTTCCAAATCTATAGTATGCACATGTGAGAGGCAACTACTACCTTTATCCCTTCTCATATATATCCATATCCATTTCTTTTTCCCCACATGGATTGTTATTCTTCAGGGATGCTCATATAGAGAGGAGAGGTAGATAAATCAAGTTTGAATGTGAGGTGTTCGACCGGGTGCCTTGTGCACGTTCGGGTGGCCCGTTTTCCGTTTTCTCCCTTGTGGCATTGTTCGGTCGGACACGCTGTGTCGCACTGTGTGAGGTCGCCCGACTAGGCGAGTTCATTTCGGGCCATTTTTTTCGAGGGCGCCCGTATCAGTTTTGCTAAGTTGTGACCACCCTGGTGCCTTGTGCATGTTTGAGCGGCCCATTTGTTGTTTTCTCCCTTGTGGCATATTCGTTCGGTTGGGTGCATCATGTCGTGTCGTGTGAGGTCGCCTGACCGGGCGTGTTCAGGTTGGGCCGTTTCGTTCTAGGGTGCCTGTATCAATTTTGCTAAGTTGTGACTGCTCGAGTGCCTTGTGCATGTTTGGGCGGCCTGTTTTCCATTTAATGCTCCCTTGTGGCATTGTTTCGTTGGGTGCGCCGTGTCATGCCATGTGAGGTCACTTGACCGAGCGTGTTTGGTTCGGGTCGTTTCGTTCGAGGGTGCTCGTATCAGTTTTGATAAGTTGTGACCGCCCGAGTGCCTTGTGCATGTTCGGGTGGCCCGTTTGCTGTTTTCTCCCTTGTGGCATCATTCAGTCAGGCGCGTCGTGTCGTGCCATGCAAGGTCGCCCGACCAGGCGCTTTTGGGTCGGACCATTTCGTTCGAGGGTGCCCGTATCAGTTTTGCTAAGTTGTGACCACCCGGGTGCCTTGTGTACATTTGGGTGGCCCATTTTCTGTTTTCTCCCTTGTGGTATCATTCAGTCGGGAGTGCCGTGTCATGCCATGGGAGGTCACTCGACCGGGCGCGTTCGGGTCGGGTCGTTTCGTTTGAGGGAACCCATATCAGTTTTGCTAAGTTGTGACAGCCTAGGTGCCTTGTGCACATTTTGGTAGTTCATTTTCCGTTTGCTTCCTTGTGGCATCATTTGGTTGGGCGCGCCGTGTCATGCCGTGGGAGGTTGCTCGACCCGGCACGTTCTGGTTGGGTCGTTTCGTTCGAGGGCGCCCGTATCAGTTTTGCTAAGTTGTGACCGCCCAGGTGCCTTGTGCACATTCGTGCGGCCTGTTTTCCATTTGCTCCCAACTTGTGGCATCGTTCGGTCGGGAGTGTCATGTCGCATTGTGTGAGGTCGCCTGATCGGGTGCTTTTGGTTTGGGCTGTTTCGTTCAAGGGCACCCATGTCGGTTTTGCTAAGTTGTGACTACCCAGGTGCCTTGTGCACATTCAGGTGGGTTGTTTGCCATTTTATCCCTTGTGGCATCGTTCGGTCGGGCGTGTCATTTCGTACCGTGTGAGGTCGCCTGACTGGGCATGTTCGGGTTGGGACGTTTTGTTTTAGGGCGCCCGTATCAGTTTTGCTAAGTTGTGACCGCCTCGTGTCGTGCATCGTTCGATTGCACACACCATGTCATGCCATGCGAGGTCGCCCGACCGGGTGCGTTCAGGTTGAGTCGTTTCATTCGACGGCACCTGTATCAATTTTGCTAGAGACCGCCTGGGTGCCTTATGCACATTCGGGTGGCCCGTTTACCATTTTCTCCCTTGCGGCATGATTCGGTCGAGTGCGCCATGTCACGCTGTGTTAGGTCGCCCGACCAGGCATGTTTGGGTCGGGTCGTTTCGTTCGAGGGCGTCCGTATTAGTTTTGCTAAGTTGTGACTGCCCGGGTGCCTTGTGCATGTTCGGGTGGACCGTTTGATGTTTGCTCCATTGTGGAATCGTTCGGTCGGGCGCGCCATGTGAGGTCACCCGACCAGGCGCGTTCGGGTCGGGTCGTTTCGTTTGAGGGTGCCCGTATCAGTTTTGCTAAGTTGTGACTGCCCGGGTGCCTTGTGCACGTTCAAGCGGCCCGTTTGCCATTTTCTCCCTCGTGGCATCATTCGGTTGGGCGCGCCGTGGGAGGTCGCCCGACCGGGCGCATTCGAGTTGGGTCATTTTGTTTGAGGGTGCCTGTATCAGTTTTTCTAAGTTGTGACCACCCGGGTGCCTTGTGCACATTTGGGTGGTCGATTTTCTGTTTTCTCCCTTGTGGCATCGTTCAATCGGGCACACCATGTCGCGCTGTGGGAAGTCGCCCAACCAGGCACGTTCGGGTCGGGATGTTTTGTTCGAGGGTGACCTTATCAATTTTGCTAATTTGTGACCGCCTAGGTGCCTTGTGCACGTTCGGGCGACCCATTTTCCATTTCCTCTCAGCTTGTGGCATCGTTCGGTTAGGTGCGCCATGTCGCGCCATGTGAGGTCATTTGATCAGGCGCGTTCGGTTCGGGGCGTTTCGTTCGAGGGTGCCCGTATCAATTTTGCTAAGTTGTGACCACCCGGGTGCCTTGTGCACATTCAGGTGGCCCATTTTCCATTTTCTCCCTTGTGGCATCGTTCGTTCAGGCGTGCCGTGTCACACCGTGCGAGGTCGCCTGACCGGGCACGTTTGGGTCGGGCCGTTTCGTTCGAGGGTGACCATTTTAGTTTTTCTAAGTTGTGACTGCCTGGACATCTTGTGCACGTATGGGTGGCCTGTTTTCCATTTTATCCCTTATGGAATCGTTCGCTTGGGTGTGTTGTGTTGTGCCGTGCGAGGTTGCCCCACCAAGCGCATTCGGGTCATGCCGTTCCATTCGAGGGGGCCCGTATCAGTTTTGCTAAGTTGTGACAGCCCGAGTTCCTTGTGGATGTTCCGGTGACCCATTTTCTATTTTCTCCCTTGTGGCATCGTTCGGTCAGGCCGTTTCGTTCGAGGGTGCCTGTATCAGTTTTGCTAAGTTGTGACCGCCTGGGTGCCTTATGCAAGTTTGAGTGCCCCATTTTCTGTTTTCTCCCTTGTGGCATTGTTTAGTCGGAGGCACCATGTCGTGCCATGAGAGGTCGCCGACCGGGCGTGTTCGGGTCGAGCTGTTTCATTCGAGGGCGCCCGTATCAGTTTTGCTAAGTTGTGACGACCCGAGTGCCTTTTGCACATTCGGGCGGCTAGTTTTCTGTTTTCTCCCTTGTGGCATCGTTTGGTCAGACATGCTGTGTCGTGCCGTGGGAGGTTTCCCGATCGGGCGCGTTTGGGTCGGGTCATTTCGTTCGAGGGCGCCCATATCAGTTTTGCTAAGTTGTGACCACCCAAGTGCCTTGTGCACATTCGGGCAGCCTGTTTTCCATTTTCTCACAGCTTGTGGCATCGTTCGGTCGGGCATGTCGTGTCACCCCGTGTGAGGTCACCCTACTAGGTGCGTTCGGTTCGGGCCGTTTCGTTCAAGGGTGCCCGTATCAGTTTTTCTAAGTTGTGACTACCGGGTGCCTTATGCACATTCGGGCAGCCCGTTTTCCATTTTCTCCCTTGTGGCATAGTTCGGTCAGGTGCGCCATGTCGCGTCGTGCGCGGTCGCCCGACCGGGCATGTTCGGGTCAGGCCGTTTCGTTCGAGGGTGCCCGTATTAGTTTTGCTAAGCTATGATCACCTGGGTGCCTTATACATGTTCGGGCGGCATGTTTGCCATTTTATCCCTTGTGGCATCATTCAGTCAGGCACGCCATGTCATGCCGTGTGATGTCGCCCGACCGGGCGCGCTTGGGTCAGGCCGTTTCGTTCGAGGGCGCCCGTATCATTTTTGCTAAGTTGTGACTACCCGGGTGCCTTGTGCACATTCAGGAAGCTTGTTTGTGGTTTGCTCCCTTGTGGCATCATTCGTTCGGGCGCGCTGTGCAAGGTCGCCTGACCGGGCGCGTTCGAGTCGGGCCGTTTCGTTCGAGGGCACCTGCATCATTTTTTCTAAGTTGTGACTGCCCGGGTGCCTTGTGTACGTTCGGGCAGCCCGTTTTCCGTTTTCTCCCTTGTGGCATCATTCGGTCGTTCAATTATCCCTTTCAGGTTGGAGGTAGGGGTTAGATTTGCGTGAGAAAGGTGGGTTGGTAATTGATTTGTTTTGTTCGGGTGTGCCTAAAGAATGGCCTTGGGTCATTTTTAGGGTTGTCGACTTTCTTCTCTCCATCTCCACTTGGTAGCATATGGTGGTAATTTTGGCCATGCTCGTCTTGGGAGGCATGTTTGAACAATCTCCCCTGTCCGCTCTATTTTCTCGGGTCGGGCCGTTTCATTTGAATGCGTTTCCTTGAGCACCATCAGTACACGAGTATGGTTTCTAGACTAGTCATGAGGTGCAGTATGGTTACTAAGACTTCATCAGATGGCCATTCTTTGGATTTATCTATACGAGTATTTTCTGCTTCAAGGGTTGAGGGCGCTCACCCAAACCCATTCGGGTTGGGTCGTTTCAGTTGAGGGTGCCTACCCAAACGTGTTTGGGTCGGGTCATTTCATTTGAGGGCGCCCGCCCAAACCTGTTCGTGTCAGGTCGTTTCGTTTGAGGGCGGCCATATCAAATTTTCTAAGTTGTGACCGCATTGGTGCCTTGTGCACGTTCATGCAGCCCGTTTTCCATTTCATTTTAGGGCACCCGCCCAAACCCATTTAGGTCGCATCGTTTCGATTAAAGGTGCCTGCCCAAACGCGTTTGGTTCAGGTTATTTCAGTTGAGGGTGGCCGTATGAAATTTGCTAAGTTGTGATCACATTAGTGCCTTGTGCACGTTCGTGCGGCTTGTTTATCGTTTTGTTTGAGGGCACCCACCCAAACCCATTCAGGTCAGGTCGTTTTGGTTGAGGGCGCCTGCCCAAATGCATTCGGGTCAGGTCATTTCGGTTGAGGATGCCCGCCCAAACACGTTTGGGTCGAATCGTTTTGGTCGAGGGTGGCCGTATCAAATTTGCTAAGTTGTGACCGCATTGGTGCCTTGTGCACGTTCTTGTGGCCCATTTTCCATTTCATTTGAGGGCGCCCGCCCAAACCCGTTCGGGTCGAGTCGTTTCGGTTGAGTGCGCCCACCCAAATGAGTTTTGGGTTGGGCCCCCTAAGCCCCCAATCCCTAATCCCTAAACTAATAGCTCATTATTCGACCCCTAACCGCTAAATGCACCTAAATCTCCAAACCCCTAACCCCCAATCCCCTAAACCCTCCAAATTCGACGAATTTTCTTTGAAGAAGTAATTGTTTTCTACAATATGGTTTGTAAGTTATTTAAATAGAGGTATCTTCTATAGAGTTCTTTTTTAGATCCACAGTTTCATATAATAATTTTTGAACAAGGTGTATGACACTCTTCATGTCTATGGGATTTTTATCTTGAAGCTCATTATCTATACGAGTATTTGCTACTTCAAGGGTTTCCTGACGGAGAAAATCGCAATACAGTGTTTAGGGCGCGTTATTGCGTATTGCTGCTTCAAGGGTTTGCTGAACAAACCCCAAATCGTTCACTTCCTTGCTACTTATCAGGTTCTTACTTATTTCTAATTCACTATATACTCAGATCATGAATGTGAGAAGGATGTTTGCAGATTATATTATTATTGTATCAACATTGTAATTATTTTTGTGTTGTTATATATTTCTAGTCAAAAACCTCATCTTCAGAAATAATTTCCTGTCATTTTCAAAATTGATTGCTTCATTGAGCACAACATGCAACTTATCTAATACTTTATTGAAGCTAAGAGCTCCATCTTTGGGGCAAGCTGCTTTTCAGCCACTACTTTTGATCTCAATTTTTCTAATTTATTTCTTCTCTCATATGATACCTGAGCCTTTGCCTTTCTCTTCCCTTCTAATTCCGTAATAGTGTCATAGTGATGCCATCCAACTTCTGTGGAAAACCTTCCTAGTAGACAATACTTGTGCCTGGCTGAAGCCTCAACACTTTCAGAGCATCTGGAATGACCATTCTCTTCTTCTGGTCATATGGTGGGGGAACCCTTCAAAAGCCCTTAGCCTAGAAAGTGCTGCAGCACCATGCTTGGTATTGTGTGGAATCATTCCTCTAATTGTTTAGTAGTCAAATCCTTCTCTTAATTTATTGTCATTTGCCCATACCTAACCAATGAGAGCACAAGAACAACTATTTCTATAAAAGCACCTATAACTTCTCTTACTTTATTGTCATTTTCCCATAACTAACCAATGAGAACACAAGAACACCTATTTATATAAAAGCACCTATAATAATTTTGTGGGTTTCACTAATATCCCTTTAGTTACTGTGTGCACAGTAGCCTAGATCCTAAAGTGATTCCCATACAATGATAATCCACTAGGTGTATTTGTTCTTAAAAAACTATGTATGGATAGATGTCCCATTTATGGCCAAGTTCCACCAAAATGGTTCCCCCTACCTACCTAGTAACTACATTACATTTATTTCATGACAAGACTACCCTACAACCCACCAAATTTCTATCATATCCTTGACATCAACAACAATTTGTTGTTCAAGATATAGCTAAGTTGGAACAAAGTTAGCTCTAGTATCACCTTTCCTATATTGATTCCATCTTAAAAATCATGGAAAATGTCCATAGATGAGTTATCCTTACTAAACCAAAAATTTCATTGAAAGTAATCATTCATACCATAACATTACTACTTCCCTTTTAACCACATAAAAATTATTTTTAAGTTACCATAATTCATCTTTAATATCACATAATTAGATTAAAAATCAACCAAAATCCTTAGTTTATGAAATAAAAATTCAACAATTTTATATAATTAATAATTTAAATAAATGTCTTAGATTTAATCTCATTAATAATTATTTATAATCAACAATACCACTTATTTACCCAAACCAGTTTAAATTATTTAATTTATTAAGTTTTAATTTCTAAAGAGATTTTTAAGGTGTTTAATTCATTTATGTATTCAAAAATTGATTATAAACAATAAGAAATCACAATCTTGATATTGTCAGGTTTCAATCAAAAAAACCATTTCATCTATTAATTAGACTACACTATTATTTATTATAGAAAATGTATCTAATTTGAATGAATGAATACATATATTACTATCATTAAAGAAAAAAATGTAAATTTCACTTTTAAAGTAATACTTATAAATAAGGAAAAAATAATACATAAATTATAAAGAAAATATATATACATAAAAAAAGAGATTAAAACTCCAAATATTTAAAATATAACATAATTTAATCGTGTAAAGTTTAAAACTCTTTTTAATAAAGCATGATGATTTAGTAGGGTAGAAGGATTACTATATGCAAAAATCAATCCATTATTTACTCATATAACTTTAATTGCTTCTCAAAAAGATATGTTTTATTTCTTTGATTGTAAATATTTTTAAGCAATCAAAATAAACCAACATTTAATTATTTAGAAATTATTTTAATTATTTAAAAATGATTATAATTATTAAAAAATATTTATTTTTAAATTAATTTGAGTGGCCTTAAAAAAAACACACGTGTTTCATTTCAAAATGTAAAAAAATTTCAAATATCAAAAGTTTTAATTTCCCTCGTCCATTTCCCTCTGGTTGCATGCTTTGTCTATGGAAGGAGGGAGGATCTGATCCAAATCTAAGTTGGGTCGATAGCAAAAATGTGAGAGATCCTTCACATTCAGGGGGCCAATGTGGCAACCAGATCGGCTTCAAGTTCTGGGAAGTGGTCTGTGAAGAACACAGGATCGATCCTACTAAGAGATATCAGGGCACTTCAGATCTATAGCTTGAAAGGGTTAATGTTTAATACAATGAGGCGAGCTGTGAGAGATTTGTGCCCCGAGCCGTGCTCATGGATCTGGAGCCTGGCACCATGGACAGTGTGGGGACCGGGCCTTATGGACAGGTCTTCAGACTTGATAACTTTTTTTTTGGCGAATCCATGGCTGGAAACAACTAGGCCAAGGGGCATTACAGGGAAGGAGCCGTGCTCATTGATTCTGTGCTTGATGTCATTAGGAAGGAGGCTGAGAACTATGATCTCCTGCAAGGTATGTGTCTTTTTCAGATTCGAATCCTTGACCTTGTGTTTTTGAAATGTAGGATTTCATTTGCTAAAATGATGTGGGTTTTTGTTGTGTACAGGGTTTTTGTTGTGTGGGTTTTTTATTACCTAGATTTCATATTTTTATCACCAATTAGATTCTCAGTTAATATGTCAAATGTATCTTATAAAATTTTCTGCCTTGTGATATTTCTTCGTTTGCGAAAAATTCTCGGCATGAGAAGTTTTTTGATGAAGATATTAGGGTTGATGTGATTTACCCTGCAAACGAGAAGTATGTATGCTGCTTTTCGGTTAACTGAATGCGATCTGTATCTGAGTGCTGGTGAAACTCCAAATGAAAAAGCTACCTTTTCTGGGTTAATGGGTTATGAATTACTGGCATCATAGACTGCTGGATGCTTCATTTTATGGAACTGAGAGCTTAGATGCTATACGAGATGTTGGTGAGGGCCTATAACACTGGTGAAACAATGGATTATTAGGTCGCGTTGCTGCTAAGAAGCTGGTGGCATTCTTTCGGTGAGAAAAAGGATTCAGTTGATAGTTGTTTCCTCCCCTGTTGGCACTACTCTTGAAATAGGAAGGAATCCAAATCGCAAGAAACACTACATATCAATGTTAGATTCATGGGATTTTGTTTGTATTTAGTTTTGAAGTTTATCTTGATTCATGTGGGACATGATATTTGAGTTTTTGAAACATTTTTTGGAAAAATGGTCTACTTTAAGGTTTTGATTTGTTTATTTTCAATGCGTTCATGATGAATACAGGGGAGTGATTATTTTGGGGAAAAAACCCATAACTGACATTCTATTGATCTGTGTGTCCATGCAGTTGGTGAATTGAACCACCTGATCTCTGCCACCATGAGTGGAGTTACCTGTTGCCTAAGGTTTCCTGGTCATTTGAACTCAGATAAACTCCAATTTACTGTAAAACGATCATTAATATATCTCTGAGGCTCACTTACTATCAAAAATCAATGTTGTTTCCATATCAATGTTAGTAAGAGGACATATTGTTATAGGTAGAATAATGTTGTTAAGTGTTGTTAGATTTAATTTTGTTAAGTGAGGTCACACCTCAAAGTGTCACTGTTAAACTGTTGTCAATTTTTACACCATAATTGTATACATGGAGCTTTAAGTTACTACACATCTGTTAATGAGATTAAGGTGTTTTGTGCTTGAATTGGGATCAGAAGGATACCCTAAGGACGACCGAAGGTGACTGCATTAAAATTTATTTCAAAATCTCACAAACACTCCAAACAAATCCTTCTTTACTAAGCCACAACTCAAATAAATTTTCTACCCAAGGTTCACTATCCTAGACGGCTGAGTGATGTTCATAACTATCAATATTAAAGGTGGGGTCATGGCCTTCGCAAGTCACAAGACTCATTTTGATATGTTACTGATGTCACAAAGAGAAGAATTTCTATTTCAGATTAGGTCATATGAACAAAATTTAGGTGCGATGCCCTAACAAGTCTCCAAACACAATCTAAGGATGTTCGAAAGGAGCATAAATAAGTCCTCAATTTCTTCGTTGATCTGAGAAAGGGATCATCATGAATTTATTTATTTTTTGTAGTGGATTCTTTGATGAGGACGAAATAATAGTACAATTAAAAACAAAGGGATCTGTTCATCCTTCACGCCTTCTCCAACACCTCCTCATCCTTCTACTTCAATTGGAGCCTCCCTCTGATATCAATCCCATGATTTGGTCAAAATCAAGAGTAATCCAATTGATTTTTATTCTAATTGCACCAAAAAAGATAGGCACTGCAAGCCAAGAGAAGCATCAGTGAGTAGCAATTAGAATAATAGAGTAAGTTGTAAACAAGCAAACACATGAAACAGACTTGTAACAGACTTGTAATTCTAGGTTCTAACAGACTTGTAATTCTATGTAAATATTAAATTTTTGAAATATGTTACAAAACAACAAAAACAATATGGATAACCATAATAAGGGATACTTACTACTCTCTAATTGCCAGCAATGCATTCTTCCTTCATTTTATTTAAGGGTTTTATAAATTTAGGGACATGTGTTGAGTTTGCTTTACCCTTGTTTTAGCTTATAGAAATTTCATTGCAATGTAAGATCATAAGAATAAGTTTCTTTTCTAATCTTATTGCGGTGGTAACTGGTACACAGGTTCACATTTGTTTGTCAAAGGGTGAAAAATTTCCCAACTTGCACAGGCAAATTGATGTGAGAGGATTGGAGTTTCAAATTTTGTATGCACCATCATCCTTTTCTGTATGTGCCATGCATTGGTTCTGTTTTAGTTTACACATAGTGAATGCTTTCTGTGGAAATGAAAGATAAGAAAGCAATAGATGATGATCACGATTGTGGATATTAGATTTTAGAACTTACTGTGGAAAATTAGTGCATTTATTAATGAATAGATAATGTATATTTTCTAGTTTCTTTATTTGCAATACAAGGCTTGATATGTTTTAATAAATGACTTCTAGTATGTTTTGGCTCCATATTATAAAATCTCCCAAATGTTTATAATTTATAGCTATGCAACTGATGCTTTTTCTTGTAACCAATGCTTGAAAGAGTTTTGGCAATTGAATCTCCTGCAATGAAACTTTAATACATATAAGATATTGCAAACAGATTCATCTACCAAAATGCGTGGGTCACCAATTTGCTAGAATTGGGCTCTAGATACAAAGTTCACTGCAGAAGTCAGGTACTGTGTGATCCTTCTTGAGTGTCTTGGGTTTGGTAACCCTGAATGGTAAATTCAAAAGGAACCAGTATCTGCGGAACAATGTCACAATGCATGGGTAAATGCAAAGGGAACCACAGAATCCTCTGTTCTGCGATTCTTGTTATTTGCTACTTTACTGCGCGTGCTGAAACAATGGATGCTTATGAGAAGTTGGAGAAGGTGGGAAAAGGAACCTATGGGAAGGTATACAAGGCCAAGGAAAAGAACACAGGGCAATTGGTTTCCCTTAAGAAAATGAGGCTGGAGAGCGACGATGAGGGTATTCCTCCCACCGCTCTCCATGAGATTTCCCTTCTATAGATGCTTTCTCAGGACATTCACATTGTGAGGTTTTTGGATGTAGAACACATAGAGAAAAAGAACAAGAAACCCCTTCTTTACTTAGTTTTTGAATACATGGACTCTGATCTCAAGAAGTACATTGATGGTTATCGTCGAAGCCACACAAAAATGCCTCCCAATATTATTAAGAGCTTCATGTACCAGTTGTGCCAGGGGGTTGCTTACTGCCATAATTAATGTTAATATATAGAATTAAAATTAATGTACCAGGGGCTTTCTTATCAATTATGTTTTATGGGTTTGAGAGGTTTCAAGAAGCTCACGGGAGATGCCAGGGAAGACTGCTACAACTATCAGTAGGGGTTTTTGTCCTATTGTTGGGCTTCCCTCTACTTTCCTTCAATAGGTCAAGGACCCCTTAACTTTCCCCTGTAACCACAATATTTTGGAAGAGTGGGTATCTGTAGTGATGGAGGTATGATGAAATATTATATATGATTTATAAATAAGGGTTTAGGGTCAGTTTTTCCTGAGGTGGAAGGAGTTGGGTATGGGTATTTGGCATGATGGCCCAAGTTCTAGAAGCCAAAAGTCTTACCTAGCCATAACAGAAGAAAAATCCAAAACGGACCTATCCTTTACGAACAAAAAATCCATTGTTAGAGTTTATATGGAAGTTTAACACCCCATTAGGTGAAAGCCATGATTGTCATGTGTTTGAATATCCAGGTGATGTGCAACACTTCGAAAAATTTAGGCCTGAAGAGGCTTTTGGAAGCCCACAACCAAGAAATTGTTTTATTTAGGAATCTATGATTGAAGGCTCTAAACTCCAAAGTATCTGGTGAATTCGAGAAGCATATGGGCGATTGGATTTTCTACTACTAATTCAGTGGTCATTCTTGGGGTCTCATTTTGGGCTAAAGGTAATTTCCTTCTTATGCACTAATTCCATGTCTTTTGAATTGGGTCTAGGTTTAGTACTTTCCTCACAGGATTTGTGGGAGTAGTTTATATTTTTGAACATCTATTGGCCATATGCTGATAGAGTTCAATAGTAGGAAAGGATCCTTGCTATGCACATTTTTAGGAAGAAAATGTAATGGTGAGTGGTGATTTAAATCTTGTTTTGGGTAAATCAGATCTTTCGTGTCAATCAACACACCAAGATCACTGAGATATCAATATATATAAATATAAAAGCATAATTAGATGAAGTAGGTTTCTTAGATGTGGAGCCTATAAAGTTCGTACCTAGTGAGTCAATCTGAGAACTGGTACTACTATAGATTTGCAAAGAGGTTGGACAAGTTTCTTTTAAATAAAGCGCTTGTTGGTTGTTAGTTCAGGATAATGCAGAGAGTTGGTGTAGGAGGAAAATGTAACCATTCTCTAGTATATTTTGAATAGGAAAGGTAGAAAAGAAGTCACCAAGCCCCCTTAAATTAAACTCTGTATGGTAACGTTAATATACAAAATTAATATTAATGACTATATATAATTAATGTTAATACATAGATTAAGATTAATGACTATATATTAATTCATTGTTTTTTAAATATTTTTAACCTTTTGTCGCTCTTGCGACACTTCCTAAGTGCCAGTCTTCCGACTCTTTCAACTTACAAATTTTTTTTCCTTTCATCACTCTTGCGACACTTCATAAGCGTCATTCTTCCGAAACTTTCAACTTACAAATTTTTTTTCCTTTCGTCGCTCTTTTGAAGCTTCCTAAGCGTCAATCTTCCTATGCCTTCAACTTACGGAAATTTTTTCCTTTTGTCACTCTTGTGACGCTTCCTAAGTGTCGGTCTTCCGACGCTTTCAACTTACAAATTTTTTTTCCTTTCGTCGATATTGCGATGCTTCATAAGCGTCGGTCTTCTGACGCTTTCAACTTACAATTTTTTTTTCCTTTCGTCAGTATTGCGATGCTTAATAAGCATCAGAAGATTGATAGTTGTGGCTCGTTGGAAGACCGATGCTTATAAAACATTGGAATAGCAACATTTTGGATAGCGTCAGAAGAGCGACGAAAGTTTGGAAATGTTGGAATAAGTGTCGCTCTTCTGACGCTTTATTGAAGTGTCAGAATTGTGACTCAAAGGCTAACCACATTTTTTCCGACCTCAAACTGTTGCTCTTGCGACGAATATGTGTCAGAATAGTGACGAAGTGGCCATCAGAAATTGGGCCATATTTACTAGTATGTACTTGTATATATTTTGCAGACATTGGCTCTTTTGATGGCGAGGACATGCCAACACCACCACATGATCCAGGTGTGGATCCTGATGACGATCAAAGCATGCTAGATGCCAAGGATCATCAAGAGGTCGGTGAAGGGAGACATGCTCTTGCTGGTGTGCCGGTACCACCTTTTGCTAGACGTGGTCGACTTGATACTAGATACAGGACGGAGTTGGACGACCAACTCAGTGCATTGATTGTTGAGGCGAGCATCAGGCCCGCTCATTACAGAGACATACAAGCCGATGATAGGCTATTACAGAAGTGGAGAGGCATACCACGTGACATGCACAACCTGATGCAGCATGTCATAGGAGCTACGATAGCTGTTATGCAACTGAGGAGGAATGTTTCATGTTTTAGGTGTGGTCGAGACGCAGCACGTGATGGAAAGTCTGCGAGCAATGACTCATCATCTCATGATAGTTCACCTCGCGCCGCGCCAGATGAGCATGAGCCCCCACTAGCATCTAGCAGCATTCATCATGGAGATGAGACTGGACCATCGACCATGTCTAGTCAGCAGCCTGCTGCATCCATTAGCACTCATGATCATGAGTAGGCTGGACCATCGACCATCGAGGTCGCACCATTGACAAAGCATGCCTCAACTAGTACTGCTATTGATGTTGTACCACCAGATTATCCATGATATTTATATTAAAGTTGTATATTTTTAACACTATTCAATTATATATATATGGTCCATGTATTTTATGTTCATGTTGCAGTTGTACTTAATTTACATGTTGGTGATCATCATGATGTGTATATTGTTAGGTCATTTTAGATATGTTCATTTAATATGAAGCTTGCAGCTGATAGATGTGTATGTGATAGCATCAGTTATTTGACATGAGATGGATATTTGATGTTTGTGTTGTGCTGATGTTATATAATGCTAATTGTGTTTTGTTAGATGATCATGATCACGATGATGTTAGCGAATTTGAATGTGTTTTTTAGTCGAATATGTTGTTTGTATGATGGTTATCATGATCGTGATGTTTATTAATTAATTTAATATTAAATTACCATGATATTTATTAAATATAATGTCGTGATTGTAATTGAAATTTAAATTTAAATTATATGTAAAATTGTAAAATTGTATTTGTATTTGTAATTGTATGTAAAATATTTAATGTAATTTTTTTATTTACTTTTTATTTTTATTTATTTTTTATTTTCATTTATTTATTTATTTTTTGCTGAATAAGTCTAATTCTATTAAGAAAGCATATAGTACAATATGAGATTACAATCATGAGAAGATAAATATCAGGGAGCCAGAAATGCTAAACTATCAACCTTGATCCCGAAGTGTTACCATGGACTAAGTAAAAAGGATCACAATGGATAAGAGGAATCAATGGGCTAGACATAAGAGTCTACCTAGAATGGGTCGAAAGTTCTATATGAAATTTTTTCCCTTTCTTCTTACTGACTTTGACCTAGCCATTGTGGTGTAGATGGGTAGGAACCACTTGCAGACTAATTTGCACTAAAGGAGGAGTCTCCTTGTATGAATCAAATGAGGAAGACTCATGAGTGTGTTTCTTCGAAATCAAAGGTTCAGAGGGATCCTTAGGAATAGATGAAGGCATGTCCTTCGTGTGCTCAACATATTCCCCTTTCACTTCAATCTCTTCTTCATTTGAGTTGAATGACTCTATGTCATCCATGGGGGGTGGATCACATGGTTTCTAGATTTTGGATTTTGATTTGCGAATGGTATTCTTATTTTTGGCAAGCAACGTGGCGCATGTGTTCTGAAGCTGCCCTGTCTAGTGGCAGTGGTGATATCAAGAGGTGGTGTTCTCAAAGTCCAAGGTCTGTGTCCAATGGAAGTCTCCAATTTTGAGGTTGATTTGATCTGGCAGACCTTTGCTTATGTCTATTTCCACACAGATTCTGCCAAAGGTTTATATTTCTTTCTCCCCTCTAGATGTATTCATTGCCAGGACGCGGCCCAAAGTGTTTCCAATCCCTTGGAAGATAGAGAAGTGCCATAAATGCGCAGGGAGGTTCATAATTCTGACCCAAATGGGAAGCTTGGTGATGAATGTTGTAGTGGGGTTGAAATCTGTGAACCAGGGGGTGAGGAATAGCCCTGCCATTCCCCAAAACCAAGGGCATTCTGTTAAGGCTTTCTAATAATCTTCTTTGAATGCAAATGCCACAATGAAGAAAACATTTGAGCAAAGGAAGACTTTGCTATTGTTGTTATAGGTGGTGTGGATCGATTGGTATAGATCTGCTGTTTAAGGCCATACTCCATTAAATCTGCAAATGATGGCGGTTTCTGCAAATTTTTGGTATTGATCATCCAATGATGGATGGGAGATTTCTATGGAGGGATTTTCCTCCATTTTATCCACCAAAAAAGGCTTGGGAGCCTCAACTTCTTGAGTATATTTCTTTGGTGGCTATGCATGGACCGCATATTTGTAGGAGAAAGAAGGAGCAGAGGATGGTTTCCCAGATGCTCCCCCTCTCAAACGCAGGGTAAGCACAACCGAAGCATCTCTTTCAATACTATAAAAGGAAAGGGGAAGAGGTTCCTCTAGTTGTTTACCTTCATAAAGCAGTCTCTAAAGAGTTGAGGGAATCCACAGCCTGAGTTCAAAATCGTGTGAGAGGTCCTGCACCAAATCCGTTTCACGCACCCAATGCAACATGGTTCTGCCTGAGAGAAGCGAGATATGGATATGATAAGAAGGGGGAGAATAGCCTGAAAGCCTCTACCTACCGGTACAAATCTGTGTCTGTACCATGCTTGATCTTTTTATTCCCAGATCTTCCAAGCCTAGCTGGGCTTTGATTGAGGCCGAATGATGAGCGCAGTCACTATGCGACTGGGTATTTTCAATCGACAGCGGCACCGCAGCACCCCAAGCTTGCAGATTTGAGAAGCTGAGCTACTGTAGGGCCTTGACTGTAGTAGAGTCTGTGTAATTTCCAGTGCAGGCTTCATCATTCCTGAGAGCGATTTTATCTTGTAGGAGAGCTGCGCCTCTTGTCTAGGTCTGAGTCACATCTTCGATGAAGATGGGGGCAATATTTTGTGCCACCACTGTATATGGATCTGTGGCAATGACAGTGGTCTCCACAATACCTTTGCCCTCATCGCTGTCAGCGGTAATGAAGAATAGTGAAACTTGGAGCCAAAACAGGTAGCCGAGGGGAGCAGTAGTCGTAGCAACCTCAGAATCTTCTTGATCAACTGTGGTGGTGAAAACCTCTGAAGCATCTTGATCATCTGTGGTGGTGGCGGTATAGCAGAGTGAGGCAGTCACTGAAGCTGTAGCTTTGATGTCGGCATCAGCAGCAAGGCAAAGATAAACCCTAGCAGAAGCAATTTTCAGAGTCCAAAAAAATAATAGATCTTTAATGTAAAATTTTAATTGTAATTGTAATATTTAATTTATTATGAAATGATTGTAATTCTAATTTTAATTGTAAATGTATATGTGACAAATTGTAAAATTGTAATTGTAATTCTAATTGTATGTAAAATTCTAAAATTGTAATTGTATTTGTAATTGTAATTTTAATTGTAATTGTATGTAAAATATTTGTAAAATTGTAACTGTAATTGTAAATGTAATTCTAATTATGATTTTAATTGTATGTAAAATATTTGTAAAATTTTAATTGTATTACTGTGAAATGATTGTAATTGTAAATATAATTGTATGTAAAATTAAAATTGTAATTGTAATTCTAATCGTAAATGTATGTGAAATTGTAAAATTGTAATTGTAATTGTAATTGTATGTAAAATATTTGTAACATTTTAATTGTATTAATGTGAAAATTTTAACTGTATTAATGTGAAATGATTTTATTAAAATATTTAAATTTGTAAATTTGTAAATAATTGTCAAATAATAAATCTAGAATAATATGAATTTTTGTAAAATAATAAAGTTTAGAAAATCATGCAAATAAATTCATGTACTTTAGAATTATCATTATTTTATTATGATCGTACATACCAAAAAAAAGAACTTTATACAGTCCTGTGAGCTTATCATCATAACATGCACCGGTGCGTCTTAGTACTAAGACGCACCAGTTCTTTAGAACTCTTCCGCACTGGTGCGTCATAAAACACCGCACAGAAAACATAAACCTCGATCTTACGAAATTGCACCGATGTGCCTATAAAACCCTGCGCACCAGAACAGGGTCATTATGTAAAGTGAAGTATTGGAGCAACGAAGGTTTCGAATCATGGGAAAGAGTTTTTCTGAGAATATGAGGGCTTGAAAAGACAAGAGTTCGAATTTCGGCTCAGAATTTTATAGCAGAGAAAATGAGTGATTCAAACAGAAAGACAAACAAAGACGCTTACAGGGATGCAAATGGCTACAGAGCTTGACATAGTACAAAAGGAGAAAAGGAGTACAGGTTGAGACTAGCAGAGAGCATTCGGTTGAGGCCAACGATAGGGTTAAGAGGTCCCATGATGGAGAAAGGGAGAGCAGAGTTGATGGTAGAGAAATACTTGTTGACGCTCTGGCCACTAGCAAGGTGAAATGGTCCTTCGAAAGCAAGGAGTCCTATTCGCTAAGAGATGTCAGAGAGATATCAATTGAGTCTCTTGAATGGGCTAAGAGATCACATGAAGGTAACAATTCTCATTCTTACAAGGATGACAGGGAAATATTGGACAATAGAGAAAGAGCAATCGAGGCAGTCGATAAAGCTAAGAGGCACCATGAAGGGAAGGATTCTCATTCCCTTAAGGACAATAGAGAAAGATCAATTGACGTTGTTAATCGAGCTGGTAGGTCCAATGAAGGGAAAGATTCTCTAGAATGTGTTTAAAATTAGCTGGGAGTATTGTCTGAGCTTTGGTTGGCTTACATAAAATTTTACTGGCAAAGTTGATGTCGCATAAAATCACATCTTCGACTTTCAATTGAACCTAAATGACATCTCTAAGTTGTCTGAGCTGTGGTCCTGTGGATGAAACCAACAAAATTTTTTCTTGTATTATAAATGGAAATCAAGTGACCATTTTTGTGGGAAGAAAAGCATAGATACCTGCAACTACCATATTTCCACCTGCAAATCGGTTTCCCATTGGAAAATCTAATGTAATAGCCCATTTTGCAATTTCTTTCCTCTGCTCAACCCTATAATCATTTTCTATGGGAAACCATTGCCTCCACATGTAATAACTACATCATCTAGTAAAAAATTGGTCTTCTTCTCCTAACAAATAAAGAATGAAGGACTCGTTGCCATTGCTCCCAGAACATTCAAGGTCAGTTTCTCGTAAAACGAAGATTGTATAAATTTTGTTAAGATCAAAATATAAAGAAAAAAGGAGAAAAGAGGAAATTGGATGCCAAGATGGAGGAGTAACTTACAAATGAGCAAGTAGATCATGGGTCAACAGGAAGATCATGGGGCACCTTTCCTTATTACAGGTTATGGAAAGGTTCAAGTCTCTTTTTCTGAAAGAAGAAGAGGTGCAGTTTTGAAGAGAAATGGCCAAAATATTTTCATAGAAAAATGTACATTTCCAACATGTCTAAAAACTAAAATATCTCCAACTTCAATAAAATGCTCAGAAACAAAAATTTCCCTACCATTTGTGAAATTTTCCCATGTCTTAGCATAGCAGAGGTTCACATGCCACAATTTCCCACTTGGGCCTTGTAGTATTGCATCTTCACATGCCCCACATTGCATTCTCTCCACATAATCAGTGGGGACCTCCTGCAATAAACAAAATGCATTGGAAGAATAGTTATTTCCATCAAGAATTTATCCAATTCCAATTCTCAATTCTAATTTTAATTCTAATTCTCAAGAATAAACAAAATTCTGATTCTCAATTTCTATGGTTGGAGTTCACTAAATTTTGGTGTACACACCTGAAGGTAATTTCGGTGCCTTAACCACAAATCGGTGTTACTATACATATAACCACACCGGTCTGTTTTAGTTACTATGCACCTGTGCTAGTGTTACAAATGGATGCACCGGTGCGGTGCTATTAAGTGACGCACCAGTGACAAAAAAATGAAAATAAAAACCACAACTCTATTTTTTTTAAGTGAAAATAAAGCAGCAAATTGAAAAATGAGCTACAAAATATTTTCGAAAATCTAATTTCATAAAATAATTCTTTAAATACTAAAGACTTTTCATTATTTCACTGTTTTTGCTAAAATTTCCAGCTAGAGATTTGCAGGAGACATACCTGGAGCAAGAGAGGAGGAGAGCACTATGGAGCAACAAAATACATTCGAACAAAAGTATTCAAACAATCAGAAACCAAACCTTTGGTGATTCAACCTCGTATCATAGAATTTCAAACCATCTCGCGATTAAATTTGATTAATTTTTTTTTACTTTTTCTACAATTTTATCCCTAAAACCTTCATTTTTTTGTTTCTGCCCTTTCTTCTCCCTATTTCTGTGATTTAGATTGACATCCAACCCACAGGATGACTTGCATAGTCTTATCCCAATCCATTCGGCCTTTGTGTGAATTTTTGGAAAAAATGGATTTTTTTTATCGATGTGCCTTGCATAACCTAGCGCATCGGTGCATTGTATTATACAAGGCATCGCACAAGTATCGTGTAATAATTTTTTTTTTTTTTTTTTAAATCAGTGTGCCATATCTAAAATAGGGCATCGGTGCTCTATGTTACGAGGATAGCACCATACAGTCTATTACACTGTTTGTGCGGCGCATTTATAATACCCCCACGCACCGTATAGTCTATTATACTATTTTTTTGGTGCATTTGTAATACCCCCATGCATCGACATCAGTGTGTACATCATGAAAGGCGCACCAGTTTCTTGAGATTTAATTTTTACCTGAAAATTTGACAATTTATTTATAAATATATTAATGAATGATATGGCACATGTTTTAGATCGATAAATGAATCACTCACAAGAGATCAAGTAACAAAAATACTGATAACACACAAAGAAAAGAAAAAAAGGCAAGTTCTTTGCAAATTATTTATAAAAAATATTATTTTTAAACTATATGTAAGTTTAACTAATATGTATTTTTTACTGTGTATCATGCAAAGCCACAAAATGATGAAACTCGATAAGATTATTTCCAATCTAGGACTAGAAGAGCATAAAATCTTGATGAAAAAATTGCAAAAGGATGAGTCATGTGAATGAAAAAATACTATCGATCCAATATGAGTTTCTTTTTTTAATTTTCATTAGTAATATACTTAAAATTATTTGATAACATGTGTCAAACAGTCTATTAATTCACATCTGTTTAATGTTCTACACGGACCAACAACTCAGAAAATGAATGTTGTTCTAAGAAAAGAAAAGAAAATAAAACATGCAAATGAAAATGAATTGCTCCTTAGCTCATCTAGAGTGGTGTTGGAGGTTAACAAAAGGGGGAAAAACTTTTACAAAAGTTTGAGAGATCTAGTGGAATGAATGTATAGACGCTCTTTCCACTTACAATACAAAAACCAATCCAATTATTCCAAGAACCAAATTTTATCTAAAATAGAGGAATATTTTCCAGAGAATTGGTCAATGAGACATGCTATACTTTTAATAGAAAAAACGTACAACAGGAAAAAAGAAGGAATGAAAAGGTAATATTCCTTTAAATGTTTGTCTAGAATTATTTATAAATATCACTTTTGTTATATTTACTTTTCATATATCAATATAAAAATTAAATAGTTTATTATCATGTTACATTTTCAGGAAGATTATGAAAATCTAAAAAGATGAACGAGCTGATATTAGAAATATTCCAGTAGGAATGTCCAAAAAGGTGTATAAGGAGATGGTCAAAGAAATGGAAAAAATTGCATTGCAGGAGGAGCCATCTCAACAACAACGTGCTTCAAATGTAATATGTAATCATTGAATTTTTCGATCATTAGGTACAATAAATAAACAATTTAGCATTAAATATTAATTTTCAAGAATTTTCTTGCAGAAAAGAAAAGAAAATGGAACCCATTCAACACATAAAACAAGACGACAAGGAAGAAAATGGTTGATATTTAAGTTTGTGAGTAATTGTTACTTCCTTATAACAACTTAACTAGATTTCATTTTTGTATTTTTTAAGTTGTTTTACAAAAATCATCATTGAATGTCTTCAAACAGGTGCTAACATACAAAGAAGAACCATCAGACGAATTGATTGAAATTGGGTTAAATATGGGTTGTGAGTATATGTTGGCATATCAGAAATTAATTAAGCATTTATAGATCTTGTTTTACTTAGCTCCGTCTATAATTAATAGAACAAAAAAATATTTTATATTAAATATATGATTTGTTATGGGGTATAAAACTTGCAGGAAATAAAGCATGGAACTGCGACAATGGATGGAATTTTGAAAGATGGCATGGTACATGGTTTTGAAAGAATGTGTGTAGTTTATGAGTCAATTTTTGCTATGGTACGACATTTTTCTTTTCAATTTACATTGATGTATATTATTTAATATTGCAATTTTCATTATTCTCACCAATATATATACACTCATTTCAGTTTATTTTTATGTTTGTAGATGGAAGGTGAAGAAGAAGAAAATAATCAATATCGTGAAAAAAACATTCCTGAAAATAACCCAAGTCATGGAAGTAGCTCTAGCAGTGACAACAATTCAAGCGAAGAGTGATGATCACTATGTTTGCATATCAAAGCAAGGCATTTTATTTTTTGAAATATGTTTGTGAAATAAGACATTTTGTTTAATGTAATGGACATAGTGTACCGATTGAAAGACAAAGGGATACCAATAACTATCCCATTTTGTATGACAAATATTGTCATATATATATATATATATATATATATATATATATATATATATATATATATTTTTTAATTTGTTATATTGCGCTCTACATTATCTCTATTGCATTCTCCATTTTTATTCTCAAATGCACTAATAAAAGTTTAATTCATATGAATATTGTTATAATGTGTGTCGACTTTTGATGAATGATGAATTTTAAAAAACCACAATAATAATGACATGACATAAAAAATTAATCCAAACATCACATTCAAATGAATTAATAAAAATTTAAATAATATGAATATTGTTATAAGATGTGTCGACTTTTGATGAATAATGAATTTAGAAAAATCACAATAATCACACTGTCACAGGTCGATGTTTCTAAAAAATACAAAATAAACACTGGTGCGTGTCAGGTACTACACTGGTGCTTTTGTATGCTGAAGCACACCGGTGCATTTCTACGACCTATAGGCACTACAAAAATACCAAAACCAAATAAAACTCTCAGTGCATTTGTGCAATACTGTGCACTGATGCTTTTATGTGAGATTATGCACTGGTGAATTTGTACGACATATGGGCACCGCACAAATACCAATACCAATTATAAATATTGGTGTGTTTCTATAAGTCTATGTACCAGTGCATTGAGATGACCCATGGGCACCACACAAATCGCAAGACCAATTGGTACGACCCCATGCATTGTATCACCAACACTGCGCCAGATGTTGTTTTATACCTTGACGACTCGATGCAGAAACCTTCGACCGCCCCGGGGCCACCGTCTAGATGACACGCACCTGTGCATTGAAACCTTAGTAGCACACTGATGAAAAAAACACCTGTAATAACCTTCGGCCACCTAGTTTTTTTAGTTGTGTTGAATTTCCGTTTAAAGCTTCGCCAAAACCTCCGTAACCATAAACGATGTTGTAGCAAATGTTTTTTGACAAATTTGGCCAATTTTATAACACTAAAAACCTCCTTTATAACCTCCACTAGAGGGTCTTTTCCTTGTAGTGTCTTATTTTTAATTTTCCTTCACCGTGTCTGTTAGTTTCTTCTACCCTCACTAGGTATACTAGTTGTTTCTTCCATCACCAGGTCTACTTCTCCCAAAACTTGTTGCTTTCGACTTCTTCCCAAGAAAAATCTTGCACAACGAGTTGTGTATTCAATTTTGAAAATATGGTAATGAAATTTCTACTTCAGGTTCCTAGATATATCTTCTCTTTCTTCTCTACATTTCCTAGTCCGAAACATCTGATAATTAAAGTTATAGAAAAAACTCCAAGTTGTCATGTTTGAAGCATGTTTCACGAGCATTCAAGAACACTAACTCCCTTATATCATATGTATGAAATTATAGTGAAACAAGGTCTCAAATTTCTCCCACAAGTATCTTTATATGTCTTCTCTATTACTTCCAAATTTCACAATCTAACATATCAAAGTAGGTATAGAAAAAATAATAATCTAACCTATTTGAAGCATGTTTCAGGAGAATTAAGGAACACTAAATTCCTCAGATCATATCTCTGAAATTATATTGCGAAAACGTATAAAATTTCTACCACAAGTACCTTGATATTTCTTCTCTATTGATTCAAGTTTTAATAATCTAAAGCATCACAAAACTAAAATTATAATTGTGAAAATGTGAAGTTGGGTAACACTTTTTACCCTTTTTTGAGAAAAAAATTTCATTTTTTTTTGTTCTTCAACTTTCTGCAAGCCAATACAATTTTTCTGTTTAGAATTTCATTTTGCGATAAAAATAAAAGTTGTCAAAAAATTTATTAGCTTTCTATTACTTATTTTTTGGAATTTTTTTAATACACATTTGATATGTCAACTTAACGTTTCTTTGAGTGTGTGTTTTTTAACAATAAAATGATTCATAAGAAATCATGTTAGTACGCACTGATGTATTCTTTGAAACCTTGTGTTTTTGAGAAACAAAATGTGTTACAACAATATAGCCAGAGTCTACTTCGGTTTTGTTATATTTACAAAACCAATTGATGCATATCATAATTACTAGAATTTTCTGAACTGATCCAATATGAAAAAAATGCATATTTTGAATATGTTTCACGATGCACAAAATTTCTTAACATATAAGTTATAAACTAAAAATCTAAAAACTACCCATTACAGATGATAGACCAATGTAATGCATCATAATTTTTTCAAATTCTTTTTACAATGTATTTTGGATGATACAGAATATTGATTGCATTGAATCATAATGACCTTCAGAAATTGTTTGCACTCGTTTTATTACAAAATTAGTTAAAATTAATAAATATTTATGAAATTACATAAAAGTTATATTTCCTGAAAGTAGATTGAATTCAAAAAATGGATATCTTGGTTCCAACAATTAATTCAGAATGTTTTATGGAGTTTAATCAAGCCAAAGTTGAAGATATGTTTTCAGAGCTTGGCTCTGTGTAATTGCATACGTGTTAGTTCGACTGAACTTGTAAAAAAGTTCGGCCGAATTATTTTTTGCGCCGACGGCCTGTCAAGTCTAACGACACAAAAGTTTGACCGAATTTATTATAAAAGTTTGGCTGAACATTTACTTGACTTTCCATTGGCCGGAAAATACAATGAAGCCCCTCCAAAAAAAGAATTTTGCGTCAATATAAATTGTCATAAAAGCATTCATTATTTTTGCATAATTTCTCACATTTCTTCGTTTGGTGTGATTTTACAAAGGTCTAATTTTGCAAAGGATTGTTTTAAGTTCAAGGACTTTTCTTGGAGGTACATTCAAAGGACATTTTTGCAAAGGATTGTTTTGGGTTTAAGAAATTTTCTTGGAGGTACATTCAAAGGACATTTTTGCAAAGGATTATTTTGGGTTAAGGAATTTTCTTGGAAGTACATTCAAAGGAATTTTTCGCAAAGGATTTTTTTGGGTTTAAGGACTTTTCTTGGAGGTACATTCAAAGGAAATTTCTTGGAGGTATGTGATACATTTTTTGGATGTTTCTTGGGCTTCGTTTTTTTTTAAGTTATTTTTTTTTAGAGGTTTTGGGCTTAATTTTCATTGTTTTTTTTTTTTTTTAAAGGTATTTTGTTTTTGGAAGTTTTGGGTTTAATTTTCATTGATTTTTTTTAAGTATTTTGTTTTTAGAAGTTTTGGGCTTAATTTTCAAACGACATTTTTTTTTATGTATTTTTTTTTTAGAGGTTTTTGGGATTAATTTCCAAAAGACATTTTTTTGTTTTAAGGTATTTTTTTTTAGAAGTTTTGGGCTTAATTTTCATTGTTTTTAGAGGTTTTGGGCTTAATTTTCAAAATACATTTTTTGGATGTATTTTGTTTTGAGAGGTTTTTGGGCTTAATTTCCAAAAGACATTTTTTTGACTTAATTTCGAAAGGACTCTTTTTAGGTTTAATATTCAAAGGACATTTTTTGGAGGTATTTTTTAAAGTGATATTTTTTTAGAGGCTTTTCTGAAGTATTTTTTAAAGTGGCATTTTTTAAGAAGTTGGAATTAATTTTCAATGGACATTTTTTGGAGGTATTTTTTGAAGTGACATTTTTTTAGAGTTCGTGTTTTGGGTTGAAGTAAAACTTTTATAATGATTTTTTAAAATGAGTTTTAGTATAACTTTTTAAATTAAATTTTTTCCAGGACTTGGAAGGAAATATTTTGAACTTCGTTTCATTTTTATAAGACATTTTTTTCTCGGATTTTTTAAAGTAAGTGTTTTGGATTGAAGTATGTATATTTTGCAAAAAAATTGAAATGATTTTTTTTTAGATTTAATCTTTTGTGATTTTTTTTTAATTGAGTTTTTGTCTAAATTTTTGAAGGAAATTTTTTAAAATTCATACTCTATTATGATGGGAAATCAAAGGAATTGCGTGAGAAAATATGATCAAATAAGAGACCCTGAGGAACGTAGAGAACAAGGGAGAGAATCTTGCAAAATAAAGAGAGAAGCACTCTCAAATATTGAAAGGGAAAATCAACCTCAACTAGAAGTTGAAGAAGGTATGTAAATGTAAACATTATGAATTTGATATTTAAAATTTTCCTACTGTAAAATGTGTTCAAGCTTAATTTTTATTTGAAGAACTAATTTGAAAAATATTTTGCAATGTAAATAGAGAGAGATATTGCTCAAAATATTGATGATGAGATACCAAATTTTGAAAGAGAAAGTGAAAGAGATATTGAACCAATGATTGAAGATGGTGAAAATGTTGAAAGAAATTCAAGTGAAGAATTTGAATCACAAGGTATGTATGTGTGTGTGTGTGTGTGTTGAACACATGCACGTATTATTGAAATTATACATATTTATTAATTTAGTTATTTATTTAATATGTAAACTTATTATGTACTATTCATTCGAATATGTACAGATGAAATCAGTGTCGATGATGAGATGTTAGAAAATGTTGACACTCACACATATGGAGATAAAAGAACTGACCATGTTATACGATATTGTGTTAAACACATTTTTTATGCGTACTTCATAAATGAAAATGTGATAGTTAAAGCCCAAATGTTGAAAGGTCTCCTATTATTAAGGAAATTAAAAGAAGCTATGACTTTATTGGGTATTCAAAAATCAAGAAAAGATAAAAAAATATGAAGGAAAATGTGATACAAAATATAAATAGTGCTATAAATTGAATTAGAATATTTAGACAAAAAAATGTTTCAGTTGTACGTAGAGCAATACATATAGCAGTGATTTCGTCAAGTACTAAAGAGAATCGCTTGGTAAAATCTATGGCATGAGCATTAGGAACCTCACAAAAAACTTTGCACAAACACCGGAAATTTCGGTTGCAAATAGATGTAAATGATGAAATCTCTTTTTGGAGAGCTATTTGTAGGCAACCATACAAATATAGACATGGAGAAAATGTTAAAAAAAATAATATATGAATATTGGAAGAAAAATTCACGTGTTTCACCAAATGCAAGGGATGTGATGCGAAGAAGAATAGCACGAAATCAGTACGAAGAACAGGAAAAGAATTTCTTGGAAATCACTCAGATAGAGTTGTTCAATAAGTTCAAAGAAGAGAATCATGAAATTCATGTCTCAATCAGTGCTTTTGTTCAACAAAAACCAAGGTATGTAAAACCTATCATCGTACGCGACACTTGTTGTTGTCATTGTCATGTGGAATTTCAGTTATATTATGACACATTCCTTAATTTTGGTAGAAAATTTTGGAAAGATTCACCTCCTCCTTCCACTATCCGTGATTTCATATCTCAAATTCTATGTGAAAGAGAAAGCAATGAATTATTTTATGAAAAGAAATGTGTTGGTGGTAAAAAAGCGATGATTGTGGAAATTTGACTAAATTTCAAAACAAATATCGTACTGATATAAATGATCAATCATTGTCCAAGATGAAAGTGAAATGGAAGAGATATGAATATATCCATACATCAATTCAAGGTTCAAATAGTGCTAAAAGAATTGAATTACAAGAAGAAGAAATTTTTGTGATAGATTTTTTGAGAAAGTTTGAGGAAAAAATTTATAAATACACCAAGCATTCCCATAGAGCTAAATGGGAAGACTTGCAATTCAAAAAATCCCATGAATTTTTTCCTCGAGGGACCATTTTGTCAGTAATTGATTTTGCAGAAAACTACACAGTTGTTCCACAAAAAGAAATTCAGAGTGAATACTATCATTCAGAGTGAAATTCAGAGTGAATTCTAACCAAGTATCCATGCTCATCCATATTCTATATAGACAAGCTGAACAAAATGTCGATCATATGGAAAGCACAAGTGAAAATCGACATGTTATTAAAGAATATCACTTTTATATCAGTGACGATGAGACACATGATACATATTTTGTACAACATTGTTTTGGAAAGATTTATGACTCCTTGAAAAGTTGTGGAATAAAATTAAATGAACATTGGATATGGTCAGATGGCTACGTAGGTAAGTTCAAATTTTCACAATCATTCTTTTGGTTGTGTTTTCTTCATAAGAAAACCCGCATTAAACATTTTTGGAATTTCTTTGAGACTGTCCATGGAAAATGAGAAAATGATGGTGCAGGGGCATGCATAAAAAAATCACTTCGAAGATATCAAATGAACCACTCTGCAAACCGACTTGTGGACGCTAAAGAAGTTATTCAATGGTGCATCGCTGCTCTAATATATGAGACTAACTGATCAAGGGAAGTGCGAAGGTACATTCAATTTAATTTTTAGTAGATATCCAATTTTAAAAAATGTACATTTATCACAATGATTATCTTTGATGGTATTTTGATATCATATTTATGTTCTTCTTTGAAGTTTCCATATATAGGTTTTTTTGGCATATTTGGATCGAGGATGTATATAAATCAATTGGAAATGACGTTGAAACAATAAAAGGGACTCGAAAACTGCATTCAATTAAAAAAAAAAATTCCACAAATGATCACGGGTTTCCATATGAAAGAGGATCTATTATACTGAAAGGTTATTTTTTTAGAAAAACTAATCAAAGTGGGTATTTTGTTTACTTTGAAGACTATGAACCTAATGTCATAAGTTGTCAATATAGTCACTTGGTGTGTGCAACACACATAAAGTTGATAGAGGTTCAATCAAAGAAAAAAACGAAAATTAGGAAATGGAAAATGTCAAAATCCAATCATGAACGAATCATTGAAGATGGCATTCCGTTGGAATTTTTTTGATTGAACCGCCCAACAATTTCTTCTCTTTGAATTCATATTTTAGAACTTCCAGAACTCAACTAAAAATTGAGCTGCCTTGTTATGTTATCTGTGCAAGTGTTTGCACATGTACATTGTTTTAGTACATGCACACTAGTATCAATTGAAAGTAGCTTTTCTATACATGCATTGATGAAAAATGTTGCATATATATATATGTGTGTGTGTGTGTGTGTGTGTGTGTGTGTGTGTGTTCTAGAATGCAATTAAAACTGAAAGTAGCTTTTCTATGCGCATTAATGAAAAATGTTGCAAGTACTGATATATATGCTCTAGAATGCAATTAATTGAAAATAGTTTTTCTATGTGCATTGATGAAAAATGTTACATGTACTAGATATGTACATGTTCTAGGAAATTAACTGAAAGTAGATTTTCTATGAGCATTGATGAAAAATGTTGCATGTATTAGATATATATATGTTATAGAATGCAGTTAACTGTTCAAGTAGTTTTACTATGTGCATTGATGAAAAATGTTTCACGTATTGAATATATATGTTCTAGAATGAAATTAACTGAAAGTAGCTAAATTCTATTGGCATTGATGAAAAATGTTGAAGTACTAGATATATATGTTCTAGAATGCAATTAACTGTTCAAGTAGCCTTTTTATGTGCATTGATGAAAAATGTTGCACGTACTAGATATATATACATTATAGAATGCATTTTTAAAATTTTATGATTGTTTATATATATATATATATATATATATATATAGTACTTCAATCGTTTTAACATATGTATTCAAACATGTGTAATATGTCTACTTCACATGCCATGAAAACTGTAGTTCAACTATCCAATAAAAACAAAACATTATATCACATGCCAAATGTAGTTCAACCATCCAAAACTTATGTTTTAAAAACAAAACAAATTATAACACAAAATTACTTCACATTCCAAAAGTAGTTCAACCATCCAAAGCTTGAGTTTTAAAAACAAAAACATTATAGATCACAAGTATCAAGTATCACGTAACAAATTACTTCACATGCCAAATGTAGTTCAACCATCCAAAACTTGAGTTTTAAAAACAAAACAAATTATATATAGCATTGTAACATTACTTCACATGCCAAATGTAGTTCAACTATCCAAAACTTAAGTTCTAAAAACATTATATTCACATTCACATGTACCAAATGTATTTCACATAACATATGTCCAAAAGTTGTAGGTCTAACAAGTATCAAGTTATATATGACTGCATCTAGATAAGACTATATATAAAAAAAATGTAAATTTAAGACTAAATCTATCGAAAATATAATAAAAAAATGTAAATTTAAGACTAAATCTATCGAAAATATAATGTTGCACGTGTGAATGTTCATAATCCATCAAATAGTGCATGTGCATCATCCATCAAATACAGATGGATGTAGTGTCTCTCCCAACAAAGTCACAATCCTCAAGTTATCCTACAAAGCATGGGGAACCTATACACAATCTGTACAAACATTAAAATTTGATGTTTTAAAATTGAGTGAGAAGATATATAGATTCATGTAAAAAACAAAATGTAAAAGAAAATCATGCAATACCTCATGAGTTTCCCTCTCCATTTGTTGCTTGTCCACTAAAAATTCCTCCAGAGGAACATCTCCAACAGTAAACTATACAATATACATGTACAGTTATATATATATATATATATATATATATATATATATATATATATATATATATATATATATATATATATATATATATTAAAAATTTTCAAATGAAAATGCATATATAAACTTATTTTCAATAATATTAAAAAAAAAGTTAGACAACTTGTTTAAATGGTTGAAATGGTGTGGATGTTCCTATCTCCATCGTTAGAGTCTGTGGAGAAAAGAAATCCTCTATAGAAACCTAAAATTCAAAAAATTTAAAAGTATAAAATAACTCAAGATCAAGATCTCAATTTATAATAGAACTTTTAAACTTCAATTTATAAATTATAACTTAAAAACATATATTTAAGTGAAAATTTGAATACTTCTGGTGGTGGATTTGGCACGTCTCCTAAGAGAGGCTCCAAAAGAAAAACTCCAAAAACCTAAAATTCAAAAAATTTAAAATAACTCAAAATCTCTAGATCTCAATTTATAATAAAACTTTTAAACTTCAATTTATAACTTATAAATTAAAAACACACACACACACACACACACATATATATATAAGTGAAAAATTGAATAGTTGTGCTGGTGGATTTGGCACATCTTCTATGAGTGGCTCAGAAAGAAAATGTCCAAAAACCTAAAATTCAAAAAATTTAAAATAACTCAAGATCTAGATATATCTCATTTTTTAATGGAACTTTTGGGATGGAATATATAACTTAAAAACATAAATTTTAAAAGTGAAATTTTTTTCATACTTGTGATTGTGGATTTGGCACATCTCCTAAGGAAGAAGAAGGTACATCTCCCAAGGAAGAAGAAGGTACCAACATCCCAAAAACATTAGACATAATTGGAATCTGTTAAAACGTTTTATTATATATATGCACATGTACATGTGTGCACAATTATTTATTTTAAAAATATCTCATCATGTTTCGATATATATAATAATAGATAAAAGATAATTGTACATCATCATGTTCACTTAAAAAACACTAACATTTACCAACATATCTTGATGGTGAGAACCATCTTTATTGTATGATTGATGTTGAGACCCATCTTGATTGTTTGAACCAGAGGTTCTGATCGTGATATTAACATTTTCTTAATTCATCAAGCATGAAAACTGCAAATGGTGTTAAAATATAATGATACATTTTTGTTAGATTAATGTATACAAATAAATGTTGTATATATGCATTTATTACAAATTGTACATGTGTTAAAATAATTGAACCCTAACCATTAACACATACCGTTCCCATGCCCTCTTCCTCATAAACAATTAAGTCCTACCAACCATTGCGACAATTCTTTGCATATTTTTTGAGACCTTCAACACTTATGTTGTCAATCTCTTCATCTTTATAATACACAAAATTAGCATGTGCATTCTCACGTGCTCTATGTTGATTCAAACAAACATCGACTCCACCCAATCCACTGTGAACATTGTCAATGATGGCATCCCTTGCTTCTCAACTAATTTGAGAAGTGGCTTCCATCTCTGACTGCAAAGTTTCGACATGAAAAGGTCGACTAAACATTGGTGGCTCAGGGCGAGGCAACTCAAAATCACGCCTAGCACCCCTACGATCGCACAATTGACCTTTCTCAAGATCAACAAATTCAGAGGGAAGGTCATTGTAATTGGGTTTCATTTGCAAAAAGAATTCTGCATAAAAGAATTTTTCAAAATAAAGTGGAACCTCGTAATTCCATGGGAGTCTTCTATAGGCCACAAGGTGTCTATCATACAAATAGTGAGCTATATGAGGGTGTTTGAAATATTTCACCTTAAGAATATTTCTTTTCGGATCTTCTTTGAAATTAAACATAAACTTGGCCATTTATGTTGTAAATATTTATTTAACAACCTCCCATTTATCAGGACCCATCACTGTTTCCTTATTTTTCTCATGACTTATAAAAAAGTATCAGTGGCTGACCCAAGATTTCGGTACACATCTACTAGTTCGACTAAAGAGTGTGTAACTATTTCCAAGCTTTGTCGACTCTTAGCAGGTAGAGTCAAAGCCATGGGATCTCTCATCAATTTTTGATGAAGATGTTGACACCTTTCTAAGGTGCATTGTTGCATGTTTGTATCCCAAGGTATATCGGAAATTTCAGCCAGATAAATCGTGGTTGGTGGACAACCTTCTTCTTGAATGACATGTTCTGCTCTACGTCTTTTTTGAGCAACATTTGGAGAAAAATTTTCAGCCTCTACATCAATATATAAAAATTTTTGTATTAAAAAAACACATGTAAGCAAATTTGTACAAATTGAATGAAAAAAATATTCAAATTGATGGCCACCTCGATGTGGTTGGCTAGCATCTTGCCCATCCTGAAACTGTTGAGAACCTCGAGGTTGGCTAGCATATTTCCCATCCTGAGACTGTTGAGAACTAGAATGACACTGCTGAGAACCACCACAACCACTGATTGGTTGAGAACCAACATGACCATCCATTGATTGGCCTCTGGGGGAATACATATCACCACCTTCATGCAATCCGCCAGCACTTATTGATGGCCCTCTAAGGGAATCTAAACCACCACCAAACTTACGAGACGAGAGAGAATATTCATAAAAAAATATGAATTTATAATAAATTCAAAAACACATTCATACATATAAATACATGTACATAATCATTGATTAAATCATGTGAACCATACCACGATTGCGTCAACCATGAGCATGCTCTATTGATGGAGTAAACACCCTTCTCCTCTTAGCTCCTAAAAAATAAAAAATGAAACTTATTAACAACTAATTTAAGTCACAAAATTGATTAAAAAACAATTCCATATGTACACACATGTATGTATATATATGGAGTTTTAAGATTATATTTAAGTACCATGAACATCCCTTGATCCCTAATCCCACTTTCTTGTAGAGATATGGGATTCTGTTGATCTTTGTTGTTCATCCTCCATGATATATATATCTACAATGGACATTTACAATTATTTTTCTAAATTACTATCTAAAATAAATTCAAAATAAATTTCAGAAAAACTAATGTAATTTAGTGTACACAAATTATGTAAAACACAACTTTCAAAGAAATGATTGATGTGTGAAACTCAATTTAAGCAATATTTTTTATAAAAATGTTAATTTCACCAAATTGTGCTTTCATGGTGGGAGAAAAATTGGTATAAAATTGAAAAAAACACATGGTCATTAAAAAAGAAGAGTGAACTCCGTTTAAACAAAAATTTGTTGAAGTCCTCGCATTTTAATTTTATAAAAATGTGAAGTTCACCACTTGTTGCAAATGTGAAGTTCACCAAGTTTCGCTTTACATGGTGTGGTGGGAGCACACTTGGTATATAATTGAAAAAAACACATGGTCATTAAAAAAGACACATTTATAAGTACAAAGCACACACATATCCAAGATATGTTACAATGTCCATCAATAAATTTTGAAGGAGAGTGTCTCAACGCTAATTCATCTTTGAGAAATGAATCTTGAATTTTTGAAGAAAAGCATCTCAAAACAAATTCATCTTTAAGAGATGAGTCTTGAATTTTTGAAGAAGAGTGTCTCAAAACTAATTCATCTTTGAGAGATGAATATTGCATTGGCATTGCCCCGTATAATTCTAATTCATATATTAATTCATATTTGATATATGAATCCTAAATTGGCATTGCCCCATGTAGTAGATCAGAAGACATCTTATTCGCATTTGTACAATGTCTTATACTAAAAAATTGAAATTGGTTAATAATATTGTTTTCTATTCCATGCGGTTCTTTTAGCCTCTCCTTCTTAACTTGGTACACGCCATTGATATGGTTTCACACAAGTTCAGAATTGGTGAAAACTACAATTCCATTTGATCCATACTCCATAGTTGTTCCTAAGCCTTCTATCAATGCAATATAATATTCCTCATTGTTTGTTTTTCTTCTCAGTATATTCATTTTCCTTTGGACGACTTTGATAGTCGCAATATTGGAAAGCACATATGTAATCACTACTTTCCCTGGATTGGGATAGCAAGAAACATCTACGCATAATGTCCATTTTTCAACCATATTTAGTGGGTTTTTTTTATTATTGAAAAAAAACAAATTCAATAAAAATATATTAAATTGACCTTTATTTCAAATGCATGGGAGAAATGACACATGTGCATGAGATAAATGACATGTGCATGGTTTATCTTAAAGTTTGACTTAAATTTTATGGTAGAATTCATATCTAGAAAAGATATGCGTTAAATATTGCATTACCTAGAGTTTAAGGGATATTTATGACACATATACATGGTTCATGCATGGTTTGCATGAAATTTTGCCTTAAAATTTATGGCAGAAATCACATCTAGAAATAACATGACTTAAGAAAGGATGAGATCCAAAGGATACCTAGCCCTTTACAGACTGCTTTAGAACTTGTAGAAGTTAAGACTCAACCAACAAACTAAAATCCTATGGAATTTCAGCCACTTTAGGTTTAGTTTTTAGGCCTTAAAATTTGCCTTGAATTAATGGGGGAAAGCCTTGAGTTTGGGGGATACTATACTATGAGAGTTCAACCACTTTAGGTTCAGTTTTTAGGCCTTAAATTTTTCCTTGAATTAATGGGATAAAGCCTTTAGTTTGTAGGAGAAATTTCATTTACATGGTTTGCAAAATTATTTTATGCACTTAGTAAAACAACTAGTTGTGGTGGTTGATGAAGTTATGTCAAAAGTCACACCTTTATGAGTTTGTGGGAGAAATGAAATAGAAATGAAATATTCCTTAAAGTTCCTAAAAGTTTATGGGAGAAGGGAGAAATGACACATGTACAAGGTTTCCCTTAGAGTGGTAGTGGTTTATGGATATTAAAATGAAGAACTTATATTTCTGTTCCAGAGATTGATTGTAGGGGCATTTACTGGATATGTCACCTTTGAGAAAATATGAGATCCAAAGGCTACCTGACCCTTTACAGACTCTTCCTTTAGAACTTGTAGAAGTTAACACTCAACAGATAGACTAAAATCCTATGGAAGTTCAAAATCCTATGAGAGTTCAGCCACTTTAGGTTCAATTTTTAGGCCTTAAATTTTGCCTTGAATTAATGAGAGAAAGCCTTTAGTTTGTGGAATAAATGGCATTTACATGGTTTTCAAAATTATTTTATGCACTTAATAAAAACATGCTTTAAATTTAATGGGAGAAAGCCAACATGACACATGTACACAATTTTCCTTAAAGTGGTTGTGGTTTATGGATATTAAAATGAATAACTTATATTTAGATTTGTTCCAGAGATTGACTGTAGGGGCATTTACTGGATATGTCACCTTTCAGAAAAGATGAGATCTAGAGGCTACCTAGCCCTTTATAGACTCTGCCATAGAACTTATAGAAGTTAATGCTACTTGGCCCTTTACAGACTCTGCCTATAGAACCTTGTAGAAGTTAGCACTCCACGGGCAATATAAATCCTATGGAAGTTCAACCATTTTAGGTTCAATTTTTAGGCTTTAAAGTTTTCCTTTAATTAACAGGAGAAAGCCTTTAGTTTTAGAGTAACCTTATAAAATTCTTTAATGTGAAGATAGTACTTTACCTACAAAACAATGGAATTGAAGACTGTGCTTATATATGAGAGTTATATTATGAAAAATTAGTTATGACCTTAATAAGAAGTATGATTTAGCACTTATCAAATTGTTTAATAATTTATAATAATGTCATTTTTGGCTTGTACTATCATTCATCATTGATATGTACAAGAATTTTACAACTTCAACATAAACCTACACTATCATCAAAAATTAGTTATGTCCTTAATAAGAAGTATGTTTTAGCACTTATCAAATTGTTTAATAGCTTATAATAATTGATATGTACAAGAATTTTACAACTTCAACATCAAAATACACTATCATCATATCTATGTAGCCATGTCATTATAGATTATTTATATCCATTACATCATAAAACACTCCACTTTTAACATTTTAAAAGAATAAAGCAACATGGAAGGTGTTAATTTAGGTACATTAATAAACTCCACTTTTAACATTTTACAAGAATAAAGCAACATGGAGGGTGTAAATTTAGGTACATTAATAGAATACAGGCATGTCAATCTAGATTATTAAGATTTATTACATCATATTTAAAAAAATCTAGATTATTTATATCCATTACATCCTAAAACACTCCACTTTTAACATTTTAAAAGAATAAAGCAACATGGAAGGTGTAAATTTAGGTATTAATAAAATACAGGCATGTCAATCTAGATTATTTAGATCCATTACATCATAAAACACTCCACTTTTAACATTTTACATTTTACTCACCTTGAGTTTGGGGGATACTATCCTATGGAAGTTCAATACAGCCATGTCAATCTAGATTATTAAGATCCATTACATCATAAAACACTCCACTTTTAACATTTTAAATTTTACTCCATTTGAGTTTGGCGGATCCTATCCTATGGAAGTTAAGCTACTTTCAGTTTTTAAGCCTCAAAGTTTGCCTTGAATTAATGGGAGAAAGCCTTGAGAAATGACACCTGCTTTAAAGTTTGCCTTAAGAGTTTATGGGATAAATGACACATGTACATGATTTTCCTTCAAGTGGTTGTGGTTTATGGATCTTAAAATGAAGAAATTCTATTTATATCTATTCCAGAGATTGACTGTAGGGGCATTTACTAGATATGTCACTTTTCATAAAAGATGAGATCGAGAGGCTACCTGGCCCTTTACAGACTCTGTTTATAGAACTTGTAGAAGTTAATGCTACCTATCCAAATTATACCCTATGAAGTGTGTAGAGGACCTATGGAATCACTCACACTACTTTACGTAGACATAAGGGTGTATAAGAGTGTACTAAGTTAAAAAATATGGTCATATTATTGGATATCTTTCCCAAGAGCCAAAATGTACTCCTTAAGTATATGTGGGGCCTATATAACCATCTACAAAAATAAGTGATCCTTTCCAATCTAAGGATAATGTATGAGCCATGTGTATATGTACATTATATAGAAACCATAGGCAAAAATAAAGGGTACTTAAGTGGTTTGAAGAAAAAATAGCACCTAGAAGCTTTAAAGGAGGGGAATAAGAACTAGAAATGGGGGAAGGATAAGAATAAAATAGCCACTACACATCCATGCAAGGGTAGTCGAAATAATTCTAATGATTTCAACATTGATGGTCACATTAAAGAGTATCATTGGATGTTGGTATGTGTTATATTATTTATGTGAATACCCCCATGCACTATATATTTTTTTAAGCATAGTAGTGGGAATAAAATGGGATGAAAGGACCCCCACTTTAGGGTTTCATAGAGATGAAAAATCCCCCCACCCACAGGTGTTCAAGGGTAGTGCCCCAAAAAAACATTTTTGGTAAAAAATAATTCTCCCTTTATGATGGTTTTCATCACATGGTTTTTTCTTTTAGAATTTTTTTAGTGCATGGTAGTTACCCCATGGTTCTATAGTTTAAGTTAAAGAACTAAAGTTTTATTTGATCCAAGGTAATGGATTGATAGTTTATAATGTCGTGGGATACATACATATATACATATATACATGTGTGTGTGTGTGTGTCTGGTGGTCTAAAAATTAATATACTATTTGGGTTTCTCGAGTAAATTTTATGTTAATTCATGTGTTTTACATTGAATATTTTTCATTTTATTAAGAATATATTTGAAATAATTAACTATATAAGGTTAAAACCTATGTTTTGTATATAATTACTTTTGGTTTCAATGGGAAAATTTTATGGCTAATGTGTTTTTCTCTAAATGTGATAGACACCATTAAAATGGGAGATATATCGAATTGATTCCTATGGTGAAATAAAATAGTTGAGTAGTTTAAAGATATAGATGCATAAATTCAATGAGCATATTTTTGAGATATATATGTCCAAAATGGAATATTTGTTGGTGAACAAATATCAATGGATCACTATGGATATATCTGCTTCATTAAAAGGGATTTTTCTAGAAGGATGGACTAAGTTGGAAAGAAGGGAAAATATCACAATTATATGTTAATGCATGTGTTTTACATTGAATATTTTTCGTTTTATTAAGAATCTATTTGAAACAATTAACTATATAAGGTTAAAACCTATGTTTTTATGTCAAATTATTTTTGGTTTCAATGGGAAACTTTTATGGCTAATGTGTTTTTCTCGAAATGTGATAGACCCCATTAAAATGGGAGATATATTGAATTGATTCCTATGGTGAAATAAAATAGTTGAGAAGTTTAAAGATATAGATGCATAAATTCAATGGGCATAATTTTGAGATATATAAGTAAAAAATGGAATAGTTGTTGGTGAAAAAATATCAGTGGATCACTATGGATATATCTGCTTCATTAAAAGGGATTTTTCTAGAAGGATGGACTAAGTTGGAAAGAAGGGAAAATATCACAATTATATGTTAATGCATGCATTTTACATTGAATATTTTTCATTTTATTAAGAATATGTTTGGAACAATTAACTATATAAGGTTAAAACCTATGTTTTGTATCAAATCACTTTTGGTTTCAATGGGAAACTTTTATGGAGAATGTGTTTTTCTTGAAATGTGATAGACCCCATTAAAATGGGAGATATATCGAAATTATTCCTATGGTGAAATAAAATAGTTGAGTAGTTTAAAGATATAGATGTATAAATTCAATTAGCATAGTTTTGAGATATCTAAGTCCAAAATGGAATAGTTGTTGGTGAACAAATATCAGTGGATCACTATGGATATATCTACTTCATTAAAAGGGATTTTTCTAGAAGGATGGACTAAGTTGGAAAGAAGGGAAAATATCACAATTATATGTTAATGCATGTGTTTCAAATTGAATATTTTTCATTTTACTAAGAATCTATTTGAAACAATTAACTATATAAGGTTAAAACCTATGTTTTGTATCAAATTACTTTTGGTTTCAATGGGAAACTTTTATGGCTAATTTGTTTTTCTTGAAATGTGATAGACCCCATTAAAATGGGAGATATATCGAATTGATTCCTATGGTGAAATAAAATAGTTGAGTAGTTTAAATATATAGATGCATAAATTCAATGAGCATAGTTTTGAGATATATAAGTCCAAAATGGAATAGTTGTCGGTGAAAAAATATCAGTGGATCACTATGGATATATCTGCTTCATTAAAGGGGATTTTTCTAGAAGGATGGACTAAGTTGGAAAGAAGGGAAAATATCACAATAAAATTGTGTCTTTTAGATGTTGAAGAATGTAGCTAGGTTCAAATTTCATTATTAATATATTTGTCAAAAAGAATTTATAATTATTGTTTCCTAACAAAAATCTATAACTATTATCAAAGAAATTTTTTTTTGTTAGGAAGCAATAAAAGGCTAGAAAAGCGAAAAATGGTTATACTAATGATGAAAGAGTGAGACCTTCAATTTAGGAAGGTTGCATAGTATGTCTCTTCCGATGCACTACAAATTTTAAGTGGACTAATATTTAGATTCGTAGTATTTATGCATACTAGCATTCAATGTTGGTTAACATTTATGTCTATTGTTTGTACAAGATCTTTGAATTGATGACGATGCATGTTTAATGGATGAAAAATAAGTTAACATTTATGTCTACTGTTTGTACAATATCTTTGAATTGTTGCTGATGTATGTTTACTGGATGAAAAATAAGCTAGAGTTGAACTAAATTTTTTCCTTATAGCTATTGTTTCTTCTATTGACTAAATTTCATTATCTCATTCACTGAGTCACTAACTACAATTTTTAAGTGGACTAATATTTGGAATTGCAGTATTTATGCATACTAGCATTCACTGTTGGTTAACATTTATGTCTACTGTTTGTACAAGATCTTTGAATTGTTGTTGATGTATGTTTATTGGATGAAAAAAAAGTTAATATTTATGTCTACTGTTTGTACAAGATCTTTGAATTGCTGCTGATGTATGTTTACTAGATGAAAAATAAGCTAGAGTCGAACTAAAATTTTTCCTTATAGCTATTTTTTCTTCTGTTGACTACATTTCATTCTCTCATTCACTGAGTCAATAACTATAAATTTTAGGTGGAATAATTTTGGATTCGTAGTATTTATGCATAATATCATTTAGTGTTGGTTAACATTTATGTCTAATATTTGTACAATATCTTTGAGTTGATGTCGATCTATGTTTAGTCGATGAAAAATAAGTTAAACGTGTCTACTGTTTATACAAGATCTTTGAATTGCTGCTGATGTATGTTTACTGGATGAAAAATAAGCTGGATTTTAACTAAATTTTTTCCTTATATCTATTTTTTCTTCTATTGACTACATTTCATTATCTCATTCATTGAGTCACTAATTCATGTCAGCTCATTTACTGTGGGAAAATAATATGTATACCAGGTTTTCGCATTACCAACACAGAATCTTGTACTAAAATTATAGAGATAGGTTCAACCTAATTACACTTATGAGTTCTTATGAAACTCAATTATGCTACTTTATTTATATTTCATGTTCTTGTAACAAATTCAAAATGTGTCCCTAGATCACTTGAGGAAGTGAGTTGCAACACACCATAAAACTCTAATTGGGACTCACATTGGTGAACCATCAATTGCATTAGAATATTAACACCAATTTATATGTATGGGTATTCCATTTACTAAATAATGTTTCATTCAACGACCTCTAGAACTGGAGTTTTTTTAGTAAGGAACAATGCAAATTTGGAAAAAAGGAGTTGATTTTTCAAAAAATGGCTAGGGAAATTGTAGATAACATATTAACATATTAAATTACAAATAACATATTAGCTTATGAAAGCTTAAAAACTCAATTGTGTTGTTACATTTTGATTTTATACCTCAAACAAATTTGTTTTCACAATTCAGAGCCAACCTGCAAATCCGAACAACACGAGCTGAGGCCGAACAACAAGACATAGACGCAGACGCAGACGCGGGCCCACAAATTTAGAATTCAGAGCCAACCTACAAATCTAAACATATTAACATATTAAATTGTAGATAACATACTAGCTTATGAAAGCTTACAAATAATATTGCAGAATATGAGGCTCTCATCTTAGGCCTGAATCTGTTAAAGAAGTTAGGAGCCCGTAGGATAGCTGTGCAAGGAGACTCAGAGTTAGTCATAAAACAGGTGAATGGTGAATACACGGAAAAACACCCTAGGTTAAGAGCATACCGGAACGACACTCTGGATTTATTGAAAACATTTGTTGAATATGAATTGTTGTTTGTTCCCAGGAGTCAAAACGCAATTGCAAATGGATTAGCTTCTCTGGCTAGTTCATATCCCAAGACTCCCCTTGACCAACAAATCATCATTCAGACCAAATTCAGACCTGCGGTGCCAGACAACGAAAAATATTGGCAGGCCTTTGAAGGAGACAAACAGATTGAAGATTTCCTGGTGGGCAAAAACGAGTTTGAATTTCCTGATTCAGACTCAAAATCTGATGACAGCTGCCCAGGTGAGGATCCCCCAGATGAACAAGAAATACCCTGTAACATAGAGATAAACACCCTGAATGAAGAAACTGGAAATCCAACCACAAAATGTGAAAACGCAGATAGCGAAGAGATAGAGGTGCTGCAGGCCAAAGACAAAAATATACCCAGAGGCCTAGCACCCTTGGAGGACCTTTTTGACTTTGATGATGTAGCAAAAAAGCCCGCTATAGAACATGCAGACTCTGATGTGGAAGAATGCAACATAGGCACTGAAGATAAACCCAAAATGATCAAACTGGCTAATTTTTTGCCTGCGAACATGAAGAAGAAATACATTGACCTATTCAAATAATTTATTGATGTGTTTGCTTGGAGATATGAAGACTTAAAGGCCTATGACACAAATATCATTCAACACAAAATACCCCTGAAAGAAAATCAGAAGCCTTTTAGACAAAAACTCCATAGAATAAACCCAAAACAACTGCCCGCAGTAGAGAAAGAGATCAAGAAGATGTACGATGCAGGCATAATAGTCCCTGTAAGATTTTCTGTCTGGGTATCAAACTTAGTGGTTGTGAGAAAGAAAACAGGGGAGATCAGATTATGTATAGACTTCAGAAACCTTAACAGAGCCTCCCTCAAAGACAACTACCCTTTGCCAAGAATGGAGCATATCCTACAGAGGGTAGTGGGCTCTAAAAGGATTTCCCTGTTAGATGGCTTTTCTGGTTATAGCCAAGTGTTGGTACTCCCAGAAGATCAACTCAAAAAAGCTTTTACCACTCCATGGGGCACCTTCATGTATGTGAAAATTCCTTTTGGATTGATGAATGCTGGAGCCACCTTCCAAAGAGAAATGGATATAGCTTTCTCAGATGAGATAGGACACTTCATAGTTATCTACTTGGATGACTTGACTGTCTTTTCTAAAACTGAAGAAGAACACCTGAAACATCTGAGAAAAGTTTTTGAAAAATGTAGAAGGTATGGTCTATCCTTAAATCCTAAGAAAAATATGTTTGGGCTGCAAGAAGGTAAACTTCTTGGTCACATTATATCTGAGAAAGGGATTAGGATAGACCCACAAAGAGTTGAGGGGATACTTCAAATCACACACCCGAGAAACATCAAAGAATTATAGTCCTTCATTGGGAAGATCAATTTCCTTAGGAGATTCATTCCCAACCTAACTGAGCACCTTAGGAAAATGACTAACATGCTAAAGAAAGGTGCAGGAATTAAGTGGACTGTTGAAGCCAAGAAATCTTTTGAGTCGGTAAAACTTGCACTCACACAAGCCCCTGTCCTGATCAGCCCAGATTTCTCAAAATATTTTCTGATCTTTTCATTCGCCTCCCAGCATATCGTGGTTGCAGTCTTACTGCAGAAAAATTCAGAAGGTAATGAACATCCAATTGCCTTTTTCAGTAACGCCTTAAGGGATGCACCCTTGAAGTACAACATTATGGAAAAGCAGGCCTATGCCCTGGTAAAGGCCTTAAAAGACTTTAGGGTATACATTCTGCATTCTCACACCATAGCCTATGTTCCAAATACAGTGGTTAAATATATCTTGTCCCAAGACCCTGATGGGAAAAGGGGCAAATGGATTGCTACTAGCTTAGAGTATGAACTTGAGATAAAGCCCACCAAACTGATCAGAGGTCAAGGCCTGGCCCAATTAATGGTTGAATCTAATCTACAGGCCCTTGACATTAACATGATAAATGCCTTAGATGAGCAGGAAGGATTTCCTGACCCCACTGTGGAGGAGAAGTTTCAGAACTCTCCTTGGTATTATGATATCCTTTATGTGCTCACCAATCTCAATGCCCCTCCTGAACTGTCCAAAACTAAGGCCAGATTCATAAAACTGAAAGCTAGAAACTACTGCATTTTGGATGAAAACCTATATTGGAAAAATCCAAATGGCCTATTGTTGAAATGTGTGTCTGAAACTGAAGCTGAAGGAATCAAACAAGAATTTCATGCCGAGGAGTGTGGAGGCCACCTGGGTTGGAAAGCCACTGCAAATAAGATACTCAGGGCTGGTTACTATTGGCCTACACTCTTCAATGATGTCCATAAAATGATTCTTTCCTGCCACAAATGCTAGATCTTTGAAGGCAGAAGAAAGATTCTCCCCCTCCCGTTACAACCCATCATGGTAGAAGGTCCTTTCATACAATGGGGCCTAGACTTTATAGGAGAAATTCATCCTGCTTCCTCTGGACAACACAAATGGATCCTAACTGCTACATATTACTTCACTAAATGGATAGAAGCCATACCCACTAGGAATGCCACTGATTCTGTCATCATTAGGTTCCTAGAAGACTTCATCCTATCTCGATTTGGCTGTCCAAGGAAAATAATCACTGACAATGCTGCTGCTTTCAGATCCAAGAGAATGGTTGATTTCTGTCACGGGTATGGAATAACACTTGGTCATTCAACTGCCTATTACCCCCAGGGTAATGGCTTAGCTGAATCATCAAATAAAAGCCTAGTTACGATCATCAAGAAGCTACTGGAAGAGAACAAAAATTCATGGAATACAAATTTGGTACATGCTTTGTGGGCTGACAGGCTCACCATGAAGAAATCTATTGGCATGTCACCATTCCAGCTGGTTTATGGAACAGAAGCAGTTTTTCCTACTAGCCTTGGAGTTCTAGTAATCAAACATGTCCAGGAGATCCAATCAGAGGAAGACAACATGATAAGAAGGATAAATCATACAATCCATCTTCAGCAAACAAGGGAGGAGGTATATAACAGGGCTGTCAGGGTTCAGGAAAACATTAAAAAGTTATTTGACAAAAGAACCAAAGCTGCAGATTTCAAAATTGGTGACAAGGTTCTGAAGTGGGAATCAAGAAGAGAGGACAAAGGTAAACATGGAAAGTTTGACAGCTTGTGGCAAGGTCCATACATCATCCAGGCTACTGTGGGTCCTAATGCATTTTTCTTACAAGAACTTGATGGTACAGAGCTGTTTGGGGGCCCTGTCAATGGCAGGATGCTCAAACACTACTTCTGCTAATTTTCATTTCTAGTTCCATTTCCATTGTACATACCATTGCAGTTTTACCTTAAAAAAAAAAAAAAAAAACAAGTGAAAAGGAGAGGTTCAGACACGCTCAAAACCTGGACTAGCAAAGGAAAAAGAAGAATCAGCTCTAACATGCCTAAAACCAGAGCTGAAAGGAAAAAGAAGTGACTCTTACAAGCTCAAAATTTGAGTCACAAAAAGAAGAAGGATGCTGCAAGTTTCATATTTTAAGCCTTCACAGTTTTGTTTTCTGCAAGATTCTATCCATGTGAAACTGTTTTTATGCCTTGGATCCACAGCAAGTCAGACAGTTTAATCCTGGCTTGACTATTTTTCAATTTTTGTCGTAGAATATAGAGAAGAAATCTACTGGAAAGTCTAATCCCAGCAGATATTAGAATAGGTAGAGAATCATATGAGACCAACAGTCTAATCTGGTCTCATGGAGTAACAAGGGTAGATGTAGAATAGGTTTATTTTTTGTTGTAAAATAAAATGATGAAAATGGTCTGCTATCTCAAATGCACCCTAAAGAAGAAAAATGCTAGGACCGTAGTTTGGGTAGGTAGTTTGATTGGGAAAAATGTTTCTGCTGATGTAACATATTCATATTGTGGCAACTGATCAAAGAAAGGGATGTGTCAAGCAGCAGGGAACTGGCCTACTCCAAAGATCATTTCTGGTTTCTTGCCCCCTTCAAGAAGAAGCCATCCCCATGTGGAGCCACTGTTAGCCCCCCTATGAAATTCTTGACAAGTAAGCTGGGGGCTATGTCATTTTGGAGACCTTCAAGGAATGCATCTCCCCTGTAGACACATCATCCTTGAGGTCTCTCTGCGCTTTGCCTTATGCAAGTCCCCTCTGCTGGTTCATTTCCCTAAGGCCTGCATTTACCCCTTGTACCCCTGCAAAATGTCACTTTTTCCCCTTTTTCCTCCTTCTGTCAAAGTGCCTCTGCTCCCCTCTATTTCTCCTTTCAATCCTCTAAAGTCCCCAAAAATATCCCCTTTAATTTATTTCCAAATCCTTTATAACCACTTCCCCTTTCCATACCCCGCCATGTATTACAAATAAACTCTATTGTAAAGTTTATGTTATATAATAGGTAACCCACCGCTATTTTCATTGCAAAGCGCACATCACATTTTCACTTGTTCATTCGATCGATCCATCGCAAATATTTGCGATGCGATCTGATCGCACCGTCGCACTTTCTACACATCGCAGATCCCACTCATCGCATGATCGCATTTTCACTTGTTCGTTCGATCGATCCATCGCAAACATTTGCGATGCAATCTGATCGTGTTGCAAATCCTCCATCGCACTTGCCAAAAATTAATGCTCAGAGTTTAAAACAGAATGGGCTTCTGCCCTCTCCTTCTTTTCTTATTTTAATTTTATATTTAGTGTTCTACCTACTTCCTCTGCTCTTTTTCAGCTATAAAAACTATGAGAAAATTGTTGTAAAGGTTGTTGATGAGATAGCAGAGAGGTGCAAGCAGTTTCTCTTGAGATAGGGTCTATGTGTATAGTTGCAAGATAGGCTGAGGAAGATGTATTCAGACTGAATAACCAAGCTGTTGGCTATGTTGTACCTGATTGGTGTTGTTGTTTAATAAGATAAGCACATTTCATTGGATCTTGATCTGAAGCTGCGGTGATGTTTTTCTATCTCTGTGTTTATTTCCATTTCATTTCATTTCTTCTGGCTCGCATCGGAAATTTGGCATAAGATTCACCCTTGTTAGGTGCCTTATGTTGCTGCTCTCCCAACCCTTTATGTTTTCTGCTTAATGTGTTTATCTAAAGATTGATTTCAATTGATTTAACCAGTGTAGTGGATGTTGTTGCCTACTAGCTTATGTATGAATTAACGGAATCTGTTTTAGATGTTCTTGTTAGGATTTAATGGAATGTGTTGAGAACACTGGGAGGTCTAGAACCCTGTATCTACCTCACTAGGATCTTTCCATTCTGATTAAGCCTTTCCAAGTTCCCTTGTGCTGCCTCTGATTTTGTCCAGGCAGGTCTGGAGTTAAATGACCTCTGACCTGATCTATAGATGGGATTAGTTGGTTCTCCCCCCTTCACTCTCGGTCCTTAATGTCCCATACCACCCTATCACTTTAGGATCCAAGGCTTTAGATGACTAGCCCAACTGAAAGCTTGCATATTGATAACAAGTAAATCCTTTCTTGACTCCATTACCTAATGGACTTGGTTTTCTCTGGATTATCTCTCCTTTGCCTAAATTCTTCTTTGCCCAGGCTTGTCTCATGATGAACCCTTCCTTCCTGATTTCCAACAACCAAACTCTTAATCAAATAAACAAACCCTGTGCATATAACTAGCCTAAAATCATAACTTAGAGCTTCAAAGACATACACTTTGACTCATATAGAGAGATCCCTCTCTGGACCTAGGAGGGATATATCCTAAGGTCTGAAAGTGGTTCTGATGTTGTCTCGTCTTTTGGTCTTGCCAACCTGGCCAAAACACGGGAACCCCAACAGGATCTACCATCCCCACATGAATCTCCCAACCCCAAGTAATCATCCATACAAAATGAGTTACCTCTCCATATGGAAACTCCTAAAAATTCTCCTCCACCTTTGGCTCCTGCAAAGTAGGTGGGCTGAAAATATGAGCATGGTAGACAAAGTAGCCTATCCCATGTTATCCCCCTCCCCACTTATGATAAGTGTAGAGTGTCTGCTGATCTTGGGCTGCAATAATATTTCCCTCAAGTGGAAAAATGAAGGCTAGATCTCCAAAGATCTCCTCTCCAACGTTGTGAATCAAGTTGGCCCAAACCATACCATATATGATGAATAGGACTTGATCATCATATGGTATCCAATCAATCTTCTAGCTCACCTCATAAAGGAACAAGTGTTTTTTTGTGGTGGCCATATCTCTTCCCATGCTCCCATTAGAACATGTAATGCAAAAAGTGTGGGAATCCTCTTCCCCAAAGGACACATCCAACCCATGTGTCTCTCTCCCAATCATGCTCCCAATAAATATAAGAAAAATATCAACAAATTAAATCATGATCAGCATAAAAATTAGGGAAATATTGAAGGTTTCATGTGGTGTTGGAATGTATCAACAGTTCCCCAAGTAGTCACAGCGCAGTTTTCCAAACTGCTACTTCAAAAAAGGAAATGGCAAGTTGTTTCTTAATACATGGTTAATTATGTATGTCATCACATCTACTAATGAATAGTAAATGGTTGGGTACATCAATTGAACATAAATGAAATGATAAAACACTTGCCCAAGGCCATATCAAATATGGTTGTCTCCATCATACAATTTGGCCCAATGTTGACCATGCAGATCAATGAAAAGCTTGCCCTCTTGTGGAGCAATGCACTGAATAGAAATGATAAGAGTATGAAAATACTGTGTTATACAATCAATAAATGCCAAAGCAAGATTCTTACCATGCACTGAAAGTAAGACGATGATAGGATCCATAAACAAGCTCTCCATAGTGGTATGACACACTCTCATGAAGAGAAATGAATCATATGATGTATAGGGATCATCCTCCTTATCCTTGGAAATCCAAGCTAAGAAGATCATATCTCTGTAATATATGTTTCCATCCACTACTTCATCATTCTTACCTCCTCTTTTTCCACCAAGTGCATCAAATGTGAAGTGATCCTAGGGACACTCCATCAATAAGTCCAAGCTCCCAAGTGACAGCGTTGTTGGCCTATGCAAATAAGCTCTTGCCAAGTCACAATTCAATATTTGACATGCCCATTGTCAAAGACACCTCTCACAATGTTGTTATATATAAGAAGTTGTTTCCAAAGTGGAAGTACCTCCCGATCATCTAAGGCTAAGGAGTAGCCCCTTTGCACCATGATAGTGCCATCTCCTACTCCTGCAACATCATGCAAAGTGTGAGAGAAAATCTTCCCTTGCTCTCCCAAGAACAACCAAAGAAATAAAAATTTTTGCTGCCTCCCCATACCTACATCATACAAATCATGTGGTGAAAACATGGTGATTGATATGAATAATTCCATAACAACACAATGTGCCCATACTCCTTGCTTCCCAATGATGCAAGTATCCTGCCATACTTTCTCCACCCACATACCCTTAGAAGGAGGATATGTCATATGATGGCCAAACTCTTTCAAGAGTAGCCAACATAGCCAAGCCTCCTGTTGCCCAATATCATAGATTTGCAAGTAGCTTTCCAGCTTCTTGCTCTTCATCCACATCCATTCATCCCCCTATGGATGTCTTCTACCATTTTCCATCCTGGTACTCCTCCAAAGAAGACTACCATCCTCCCATATCAGTTTTTTCCCATTGCATTTCATGGGATGTTGAAATGCAACTCCTTGGAGATCTCCTAGAAAAGGTATCACATCAATGATTAGCTTGAATCCATAAGGATCCAAGTGTGATGAGTGAAAAACCTCCTCAAACTGTTGAGGAACTTTTCACTTCATGATGTGTTGAAGGGCACCTCCCATAAGATCTCTCCATGAGACCTTCTTTTCATCAATGGCCTTCCAAAACTCATAAGGTTATGGATCTGTTGCAGGTATAAATTTCTCTTTGAGCTGTGGTATTATCATTGAGAAAGGGTCATCTAGAAAGGAGAAAATATTTCTCACTTCAAGATGTCTACCATTTATCATCCTTCCCTCCATTGCTTCATGAAGGAAGCTGCCATTTGAATTCTCCCATAAGGAATGGGTCCTCTTTTCTTCATTGTTGCTCTTGTACAGTGCAGTGAAACTCTGTTGCTATAAATTAGCAGTATGCAATGATGTATATCCCTTCATAATATTTTTTGAAATGATAAGATATTGAAACTTAGGCATACCTTGGTGACATTTGGAAGCATCTTGTAGGGCTGCAAGAGTTCCTTCCTCATATGTGTTGGTTTCCAAAACTGCGAAAGATGAAGGTTGCTCTTCCATGGTTATAACAACGCTGGCACATGCCTCTTCCAATGGTGGTGAGGGCTTCTCCTTCCCTTTGCCAAATTTCCTGATCAACCTTTGAGAAAACTCAGCAATAGTAGTCACTCTTTCATGGCTCAAATGGCTGAAACGCCAAGTATTTTCTTCACCTTCAAGGTGCAACGCTGCAATTTCTACAGCCTCTCTCTCTACTACTGGATGTTGTAGGAAGAATGCCTCTAGCTTCATCACCCAAGCCTTTGCTGCACATGTGAGTGATCCATCAAAAGTGGGCAATAGAAATCTATTTCCTCTCATCATCCCATTGCTATAGGGCTCCTTTTTTCTTCCAGCTGGATAAACTGAGGAAGAGCTAGAGTCTCCTTGAAAGCTCTAGCTTGGGATTTATATTCTGCAAGGTACTTTCTTATAATTTCAGATTCCAAGTATCCTTCATGCTTCTTGTCTTCTCCTTTTTGAGAATAGTAAGTGCATGGCCCTTCCTCTTCTTGAAACCCTCTAGGAATTTCATTGCATCTCTTCTCCTTCATCTGCTTAACCCCCTTGGAGAGGTTCTTTCTGGGTCTGAAAAGTGATGAGACAAAGCTCATTCTCTCCATAATTCTAGTCTTGATTCTTATATTTGTATTATTATTATTCTAATAGCATAATGGCTGGAACTCACAGGTTGAGCCAAGATTATGCTTTGATACCACTGTAATATCCCAAAATGGGACTGCTCAGCAATGCTTTCATAAAAAATGCATTTTCAGAAATATGTGCTACAGAAAACGAAATTAACACTTGTATCCCTTATATATAACAATATACCATATAAATCCAAGAGGATATTAGAAACAAATCAAACTAGGTGAGGTAGACAAACCTCCCACACCTAGGATAGCTAGAAAAGGCTAAAACCCCAAAACTACTGCAACATGAAATTTCTACATAAATATACAGTGAATTATAATGAGGGTTTGTACACATAAATATCAGAGAAAAATAGATCTAATATTATATTAAAAAATATGTCTCAAGAACTGAGATCTAGTCTCCTTATTACAAAATCTAGAGAACCCAGGAAGGGTTTCTAGGAATACACCCAAATACAAATGGCGATCTTCAACACTAAGACTGAATAATCACTGAAAACTGAAGCACATGAGTATATAATGCTGAAATAATTTATATCTTATGCATATCTTATCAAAGGTCTTCCCCCATGGAAATATCAACCATCCAATCATAGGAAAAATCTCAAAAAGAGCCACAAGATCCACTGCAGAAATTGCGCTCCAAAAATAACGCAATTCCAGACTGGAATAAAAATGTAGGTGATGGAAATATGTTGGCCTACTTCCAAAGATCTGAAATCAGCCTAAGAACCCTCCAAACTGATCTCCCAATAGAAGGAATCCTTCCTCCTATGCAAAACCAACTCAGAAAGTGGGTTTCTCAACCCTCAACTGCAACACCCTGCAACTCAACACAACCTCCTACAGAAACTGAGCTAAAAATAAAGACTGAAGCTTGGAACCAATGCCAGATGTGCAGAATGATATATCAGGTCTCTCCCAAGAGCTACTCAAAGGGAAGAGATGTAATTCCTAAATAGGAAAACCTTAGTGCTAAACAACACCAACACTCTTAGCTAAACAATTGAAGAGAGAAAAGTCTAAGAAGACACATCAAAATATAATTGATAAGCTAACCTCAAATGGCTTCCATCCTCTTCCTTATAAAATAAGTGAGCCTTATCACCTTGGCTCCCACTCATTAGGTTTTCCACCATCACATAATCAATATCCCTCTAAAACTGCGTTGTAACTTCATCAAGGCCACTCCTCCCTGATAGTGTTGTTTGATTTAGTCAATCTTGACTGGATCTTCAAGCATTGTCCCTTTTCACATCTAAGGGGATTCAATCCAGCTCTCATATAGTTGTATAAGCTGATCCTCATTCATATTTAGTTGTTTTTATTGATGATCCACTCCTCCTCCGTTAATCCTGTTGACTTGGTCAAACTTGACTTTGTCCACAACCATTATGCCTTGTTCACACATGAGAGTGCTAGATCCAATTATTTTATGATCCATTTTCACATCAAGAGGGATTTTATGCTTATTTAAGATAAGTATTGGTCTCTTTCCCCATTTATTCATCTACTAGGTGTTAGAAACAAAATTCAATATTCCAATTAGCTGTATGCTAATTTTGGAATATTACAACAAAGAACTTGTCTTTTTTTCTTTTCTTGATGTGTTATCAGTATTTTTGTTACTTGATCTATTGTCAGCCATTTATTTATCAATATGAAACCTATACCATATCATTCATTAATATATTTTATAAATAAATTGTCAAGTTTTCAAGTAAAAGAAAAAAAAAAATCTCAAGAAATCGATGCGCCATTCATGGTGTACACACCGACGTCGGTGCGTGGGGGTCTTATAAATGCACTGCACACACATTATAATAGACCGTGTGGTGCTCTATGTAAAAAATGAGCATCAGCATGTTGCATGTTAACCATCGCATCATTTAACACAGAGAAAATAATAAAAATCCTCAAGTGTTAATATTTGCAGTATAAATGCCCCGCGCAAACAAGGGACCACCATACGGTGCTCTCTATCAACCAGGAGACCCGATGTGATGCATTATATGTTACATGGTGCACCGATTAACAAAATAAAACATTTTTTTGTGAAACAACACATTCATGGTGTGCCATAATGAAATAGCGCACCAGTGCCCTATTTTACATATGGTGCACTGATTAAAAAAAATTGTTTTTAAATTTTTTATCACACAGTACTTTCGCGGTGCCCTGGGATAATATAGCGCATCCGTGCGCTAGGTTACACAGGGCACATTGGTAAAAAAAGTAAATTTTTTTTTTCAAAAATTCACGCAAGGGTCGACATGGATTGGGATCCGACTATGCAAGTCGTCCCGTGGGTTGGATGTCTTAGGCCTATATATAGCAATATAAAAACCCTATAAATCTAAAATGAAAAGCCCTAATTCTAAAATCACAGAAATAGGGAGAAGAAAGGGAAAAAACAAAAAGAATGTAGGGTTTAGGGTAAAAATGGATTTTTTTTTCTTATTATGTTTCTGAAAATGAAAAAGAAATTGAAATTTTTTTCTTACTGCGTAAAAAAAACTACAGAAAAAGTTAAAAAAACAATTAAATTTAATCACGAGATATTTTGAAATTCTATGCTACAGGGTTTGAATCACCAAAGGTTTGGAATTCTAATTGTTTGAATACTTCTGTTCGAACATATTTCGCTGCTCCACAGTGCTCTCGTACTCTGTTACTCCAGGTATGTCTCCTGCAAATCTCTGGCTGATTTTTTTTGCAAAAATGGTTAAATAATTAAAAGTGTATAGTATTTAAAGAATTGTTTTATGAAATTAGATTTTCAAAAATATTTTTCTGCCCATTTTTCAGTTTACCACTTTTTTTTCACTTAAATAAAATATAGTTGCACTTTTTTTATTTGTGGTTATTCATCGCTAGTGCATCACTTAATATCACCCACTGGTGTGTCCATTTATATCATGGCACTGGTGTGCATAAACGAAAATGCACCATGTGGTGATCTGTACATTAGCACTGATAACAAGATGCCCATTTTTAATCCACCGAAATTACTTTTAGGTGTGTGCACCAAAATTTATTGTTGATTTTGCTCAAATGCAGGGAGAAAATATCATAATTATATTGAATGGAAAATTCTTCAAAATCCAACTTGTTCCATAATATTTCTCAAAGTCCATCATGGATTTCTCCCTATCCATCTCGAGACGTAATATTTACTTCAGATTTTATTTATATTTTCATTATCTAATTGAATTTATGTTTTTTATCCATGTCAATCATGCACAGCTTAATTAAATTTATAATGTATACAAATTTGCAGGTTCATGCAGATTCAGAATCAAGTTCAGATGCAAAAAATATTCAAACTTCAACTCCAAAATGTCGTAAGCTCTTATGAGGAGTAGCATACCGCAAGGCGCATTTGGTAGATGAAAATGGACATCTGCTTCACCACTACAAGAAAAAAGGACATTGGTGAGGGGCGAAAATGATCACCATAAGCTCATTGGTGAGGGTCAAAAGAGCCTTCGTCACCAAAAACTGAACGTCACCAAAGGTGGCGTCGCCGAAAGTATAGGTGTTGTTGTGACATTCAAAGTCCATCACCAATAATGATTTATAGTGACGGATAGTGACCGTCACCATTTCATATGAGAAATGGTGATGGACAATAGCCTCCGTCACCAAAAAATTGAACGTCACCAAAAGTGGCGTCGCCGAAAGTATAGGTGTTGTGGTGACATTCAAGGTCCGTCACCAATAATTATTTATAGTGACGGATATTGACCGTCACCATTTCATATGAGTTCCGTCACCAAAAAATTCAACGTCACCAAAGGTGGCGTCGTCGAAAGTATGTATTGTAGTGACAGTCAAGGTCCGTCACGAATATTAATTATAATGACGGATAGTGACCGTCACCATTTCATATGAACAACAATGATTTTTTGTGATGGACCTTTCATGGCCGTCACTATTGGTGCATATATATAGCGACGTTCATTGACCGTCACCATAAACGCATTGGTGACATCAAGGTCCATCACGAATAATGACTATAATGACAAACAATGACCCTCACCATTTCATATAAACAACAACGATTTATGGTGACGGACCTTTAATGGTCGTCACTATTGATGCGTATATATGGTGGCGTTCGTTGACCGTCACCATTTCATATTTTGGTGAGGGTCGAAAATGTCACCATAAGCTCATTGGTGATGGTCAAAAAGACATGAAATGCCAAAAACTGATCTTTGTCATTCCCTATATATGA